>BSDF01000001.1:1387500-1880000 GCA_027925045.1 Hypotaenidia okinawae | reverse complement strand
GTGCATGAAAGGAATTATAAATAGCACCCAGCTTCATTTGAATCTCCCTGTTCTGACCAGTTTACAGAGCCCAAGGTTTCTAAGTCGCCTCTAAGCTAAGACACGGGAGCGTTGCACCTCCCTTCTAATTTTAGGCTTGTCCTGAGTCAAGGAGAATAAAGGTCCAAAGCTCCTTTGGTTTACCTGCAGAGTATTTTGTAATCACAGCCCTCCCTGTGTTTGCTTCGCCGAGGCGAAGGGTAGGACACAGTTTACATTGGGGCTGAATTCCTTTTCATGTTCGTTCCGGGCTTACGCTGCACTTATCATCATCCTACTTGAACACCTTCCAAGAGTCCTGTTGAGCAAGAGGACTTTGTCACGTGGCTTTGTTCTCTTTGGCCTGTCCCCAGGGGAAGAGCATGTGTGCTGGAATGTCTTGTTTTGGTAGGGTTTTGTTGTTGGGTTTTTCTTTGGGGGGGTGTTGGTGTGTTATTGTTGAGTTCTGTTGGTTTATTTTGCTTAGGTTTTGGTTTGGTTTTGGTTTTCTTTTTTTAAAAGGATAGATATTTCTGGAAACTTTTACCAGTTGGAATATAGATTTGAAGATGTCACGCTCGGCTTCTTTCTGCTCTACTTCTGGGGCTCAGATTTAATGAGGTCTCCAGGGAGGAGGGGAAATGGTGTGGTGATACTTCAAAATGCACAAAGACGTGGCGACAGCCCCATTTTAGAACTAGGAGAGAGAGCCACCCCCTCCCCTTCACCCCTCTCTGCATCCCCAGCCCTCCCTTTCCCCCAGAGCAGCCAGAAATGCTGGCACAGGTTGTGGCATACAATTAAAACCCAGTTAAATGCCACGCAGGATGTATGGAGCTACCTGCCATTAGGAGAACTTCACATCCACACATGGCTCTGCCAACAAAACCAACCCAACCAGAGGAAAAGAAACAAAATCAATCATCCCTGTTCCCTAAATGACAACTCCAAGGGGATCATCTTGCTGCTTTTAGAGCTGAATGTGGCAGCTTTGCTGGCGGCTGGATGTTCCCCTCCCCTCCTTCCTCTCCCCGAAAGGACGGGCTCTTGGCTGGAACTGTAAGTTCACTCTTTCATTGTTGCCTTGTCAGTTTGATCGTGGAGCCTATTGAAGCTCAGGCTTGTTGAACAGACCTGAAAGCCCCATGCACCTGCTTAATCATATAATTGCAATGGTCGTTGAGAGGAAAACTGGAGAATATGAATTTGGTTGAGACAGCTTGGAGGAGAGAGCCTGTTCTAGCTTCATCCCAGCCCCCTTTAAAATAAGAAAGCCTTTGTATCACTCTGCCTTTGGGTGATTTTTAACTGTTCCTCTGTCTCATTCCTTAGGCTCAAAGTGGAGATTTTTTGGTATTCTGGATAGTGTGGTGGTCATCTTTTAGGATCCCAGAATCCCAAGGTTGGAAAAGCCCTTTAAGAACATCAAGTCCAACTGTCCCTGTCCTGTGCTAAACCAGATCCCTGAGCACCTCATCTCCCCGGCTGTTCAACACCCCCAGGGCTGGGGACTCAGCCCCCTCCCTGGGCAGCCTGGGCCACAGCCCCACAACTCTGCCAGGGAAGAACTTTGCCCTCCCAGCTGAGCTGAGCCTGCCCTGGCAAAGCTTGAGCCCAGTGCCCCTTGTCCCAGCTCCTGGCCCCTGGCTGAAGAGACCAGCGCCCACCTCTCGGCACCCTCCGTGCGCAGGGCAGGGCAGGGGGGAGAAGGTCTCCCCTCAGCCTCCTCTGCTCCAGCCTCAACACCCCCAGCTCCCTCAGCTGCTCCTCAGAGCATTTGCCCTCATATGATTACCTGCTTTGACAGGGAGGTTGGACCTGATGATCTCTTGAGGTCCCTTCCAACCCCTGTGATTCTGTGATTACAGTACCCAGTTCTTGAGTCTAAACTGGCATTACATTACCCAACACTCATTAAATGAATTGTGGAGGTTCTTTCTTTATAGTAAAGAGTTTGTAAACCAAAAAGCACGTGCAGGATTTCAGTGAAACAAGTGGTTTGCCTTGTAAAATGGTGTCCTACTCTCCTTTCTACTGTTACACCTGGCAGGGCATGCTCAGTGTTCCTTCCCTCTTTCCCAGTGATCCGTTCGGGCTTGGATTTGTAGTAGGTGATTGTTTTGAAGTGTCATCCTGACTATTTTACAATCCCAGCAAGCTTTTGGGAACACATCTTGCTGAGAGCACTCCCACGTGTTCAGCATCTCTTTAGCGCTGGCAGCCAAGAAATATTAGCAGTGAGCATGGCTGTGGATCTCACAAACCCTGTTAAAGTCTTAATAGGTGGGATTAGGCAGAAGATACCCCCTGATGGGGCTCTGCATTGTTTCCTTTGCTGGGGAAATTTCACATTTCAACTTCATGTGCAGCTTGTGTTTTGTTCTGGTTATGGCTGTGTGCTGGCATGAAAATTAGGTTTAGGGTGGTTTTTTTTTAATATAAAACCAGTATTATGAAAAGCTTGTAAGCCTTTAGGTTGCTGGACTGTTGCTTTGTTGTTACCTGTATCAACCTGTATGTATACCAATGCCCCTGGGCTGGGCACTGGGGAGGCTGCAGCTGGAGTGCTGGGTCCAGTTGTGGGCTCCTCAGCATCAGAAGGCCATGGAGGTCCTGGAGCGAGTGCAGAGAAGGGCAAGCAGGCTGGGGAAGGGGCTGGAGGGCAAATGCTCTGAGGAGCAGCTGAGGGAGCTGGGGGTGTTGAGGCTGGAGCAGAGGAGGCTGAGGGGAGCCCTTCTCCCCTGCCCTGCCCTGCCCTGGCAGGAGGGTGCCGAGAGGTGGGCGCTGGTCTCTTCAGCCAGGGGCCAGGAGCTGGGACAAGGGGCACTGGGCTCAAGCTTTGCCAGGGCAGGCTCAGCTCAGCTGGGAGGGCAAAGTTCTTCCCTGGCAGAGTTGTGGGGCTGTGGCCCAGGCTGCCCAGGGAGGGGGCTGAGTCCCCAGCCCTGGGGGTGTTGAACAGCCGGGGAGATGAGGTGCTCAGGGATCTGGTTTAGCACAGGACAGGGACAGTTGGACTTGATGTTCTTAAAGGGCTTTTCCACCCTTGGGATTCTGTGATACCTAAGCAGCAAGCAGAAAGGGGCTGCCCTGTGTTGTGCTGCTGCCATCCTCTCTTGAGCTCACAGGAAGCAGAGGGATGTTCTTTCAGAGTGTTTTCTCCCTTTAGTTTTTAGAGAAGCATGGATTAAGCCCCTGTTTGAAGGGGTGGTTAATTGCTGCCTTACCTTGTGCCCACCTGTTGTACCTGGACCTAGCTTGAGCAGACTGTTAATTTGGAGGCTGAGGAAATCAATCCTGCAAGGTGCTGAGGACCTCCTTCAGCACCTGCTGTCTCATTGCTGCATCGCTCTGGGAGAAGGTGGTGGTGGTGGTGGTTTGCTCCTTGGAGGCTCCAGGTTCGCTGTCAGAGGTGAGGAGGGGGGATGTCCAAGGACAAGAGGGGCTGCTGGAGGGCAGAGGTGCTGGTTGGCAATCCTGCCCTCCTCCCAGAGTGGCAACTTGCTGCATGGGCTTCTGCTTCTTGGGCAGGATCCTGTCTTTGGATCCCTCTGTCCTTCCCTGTATCATGGTACAAGCAAAGGAGCTCTTAAGAGGCCTGATAAACAACTTCTTGGTGGGTTTCTTTTCCTTCAAGCGAGTCCAAGCAGCAGGAATTCCTCTGTTCAGAAGGGAAGGTGCATCTGAAGCCACCCCAGTGCAGAGCAGTTGCTGGTTGCACTATAACTTAACGTTCTCAGCACCTGTTGGTACTTGGTGCCCTTCTTAAACAGTGATTTAATCGGAGTCATACCCAGGATAAACACATAGCAGGTTGTTGTTAGGACAGGAAGGGGCCTACAGTTAAAGTGACAGGCTCCCTTACAGAGTGGATTCCCAGACAAATAGCTATCTGCTTTACTGTCTGCTTAAATTAGAGGTGACAGTGGTGCTGAGAGGTGGAGTGCCTGAATTTTTCTGCTTCACTCTCCTGCCATTCTGGACATTGATCTGTCAGCAAAGCTTACAGCTTGCTGAATAACCTGGTTTTTCAAATTATAATTCTATTTTTCTTTCACATCAAATAGATATTACATAGGTTGGTATGCATATAGGAGTTCAGTGCTCCATTGTGTGCCTTATTGTGTGCATTCAGCTCCCCTCCTTTCACTCCCTCCATTTCCCTGTGGATTTGGTCTGTGGATTTCTGGAATCAGGAACGTTGAGCGTTGCTCTTTGTTTTTCTTCACCAAAATAGAGCTCGCCTGACTGAAGGATCATACGACCTTGCCATCTCTGGGTTCCACTAGGTCACACAGCCTGTGTGCCTGGTGGTTCTAGCAGGGAGCTGGTGGACAAACTGCCCTCACTCTTAGGAAATGCCCCATGTGATGGATCTTCTACCTCATCCCAGGGAAAGGGTCTGAGTGAGTTTTCTTGCTGGTGGAACCATGTAGGTCTCACTCCCCCTGCACCCCATAATTTTTATTTTATCTTTTATTTTTCAACGTTCTGGTGTTTGGAATTATTACTTCCCCTAGGAAGAGAGGCTGAGGGAGCTGGGCTGGGTCAGCCTGGAGAAGAGAAGGCTGTGGGGGGACCTCATTGCAGCCTGCCAGTCCCTGAAGGGAGCAGAGGAACAGGAGGGGAATCAGCTTGTTCAAGGGCAGAGCCTGGCAGGCCAAGGGGGCTGGAGTGAAGCTGGAGGAGGGAAGGGGGGGAGGAGATCTTAGGGGGAAGTTCTTTGCAGAGAGAGTGGTGAGGGGCTGGCACAGGCTGCCCAGAGAGGGGGTGGGTGCCCCGTCCCTGGGGGTGTCCAAGGCCAGGTTGGCTGGAGCCCTGGGCAACCTTGTGTAGCTCCAGGCCTGGAGGTTGGTGGCCCTGCCTGTGTCAGGGAGGTTGGAGCTCTGTGACCCTTGGGGTCCCTCCCACCCCAGCCCAGTCTGGGATTCTGATTCACTCTTGGTTACTCAGCACAAAGGCGATTGGGGGTTGGACCCGATGATCTCTTGAGGTCCCTTCCAACCCCAGAGATTCCATGGTTGTGATTTCTCTTCCCTGTTCTGTCCCAGCTCCCTCCACCCTTATAACTCCCCCACCCCTCAGTGCTATCTCCTCATCTTCCATCTTTTTCCCATGTCCCTCAGCCTCTCCAGTAACGATCTGTCTGAGATTGAGGGTGGATTTAGTCTCTTGGTAGAAGGTGATTTCGCTGCCTCTTGGCCTTGCAGCATCTCTTAACGGTTCTCCCCAAACTGGGCCTGGTGCTGGATTCAAGACCAAGGTGTTCATCATATGAACCAGCTGCAGCTTCCAAGAGCTGTCCTCCAGTCTTAAATCATTTGACTTATTCCCTGGAGCAAGTTGATTCAGCCTTCCAGCAGAAGCCACATCACTCACAGACCCTTTTCTTGGTGTTAGATGTTTCACATCAGGTAGAGGGGTGGGTCTGCCTGTATCAGTTTTAAACTGAGGTGGTGGTCTGGCACCCCTAATCCTTATACTGGGAATTACAGCTGTATGTTCATCACAATCCACATACAGGGAAGTGTGGGGGGTGCTGTGGTCTCCTGGATATTAGTGGATCCATGTGAGGAAGGGATTGTTTTTTAGGATAGACCTTTTCAGAGGGTCAGATGCTGTTTTCTGGGAATGAGTGCATTTTCCTGATGCATACTTTCCTCATCCTCAATGCTAGAAGAAAGAAACATAAAATACTTTCCTTGAGATTGTACAAATAGAGCATCTGGGTGGATTATTGGTGATTATTCTGAAACATTTTACACTCTCCAGTTATATCTGGCTGGAATTTTTATTCTTCTCTCTTTTTTATTGTGTGTGTGTGTGTGATGCACCCTTAAAAATGAATGTTTTAAATTTGGGTTCATGTTTTCATTAGGAAAAATCTGCAGTTGATGACAGTTGCTGCCCTTTAGGAGGGAGCTTAACCCTGAAGGCATTTGTCATCCCCTGTGAAAGGTTGAGGTTAAAAGCTGAGGGTTGAATGTTAGATAAGTTTAGCATGATTCCCAAATTCCAGAGGGCTTTTCACCTGGCCTGGAGCACTGTCTCCTGTGAGAGCAGCCATGGGGGTGAGGGGGGACTTGGCATGTAAATTGGGGATGTGCAAATCGTTGCTGCCTTGCTGAGTGTCTGGGTTCTCTGTGTGTAACAGCTGATTGTTTCTGGTCAGCTGTCTGTGGACCTTCTGTGATGACTGGATCAGGATGGGCTGTGTTCAAAGGGAGGTGAACTAGAGGTGGTGGTGGGCATCATGCATGAGTGGTACTGAGAGAGGGTAAGTGGTGTGGCCTGCTCACAGCCCCTGAGCAAGGTATGACACTACAGGAAGGATGCTGACACGCTGGAGTGCATCCAGAGGAGGGCAGTGAAGCTGGTGATGGTTCTGGAGGGCAAATACTATGAGGAGCAGCTGAGGGAGCTGGAGCTTTTTAGTCTTGAGAAAAGGAGGCTGAGGGTAGACCTTATCACTGCCTACACTGACCTGACAGGAGGGTGCAGAGGTGTCAGGTTTGGTCTCTTCTTCGGTGACAAGCGATAGGATAAAAGGAAATGGCTTAAAATTGCACAGGGGGAGATTTTGATGTTGGGGTTGGGCTCTTCTCAGGTGCCAAGTGACAGGACAAGAGGAAACGGCTTCAAAATGCACCAGGTGAGGTTTGGGTTGGATATCAGGAAGAATTTCTTCACTGAAAGGGTTGTCAGGCACTGGGACAGGCTGCCCAGGGAGGTGGTAGAGTCACCATCCCTGGAGGGGTTTCACAGGCGTGTGGATGAAGCGCTGAAGGACATGATCTAGAGGTGGCTGGGCAGGGTTAGGCTGTGGTTGGACTCAATGATCTAAAGGGTCTCTTCCAACCCAGGTGATTCTATGATTGAAAGGTCAGCTTCAGCTGGAGAGACCCCAGTGGTCCCTAAAGTCTGAGATTTGACCAAAACCTGACCTGATTTAGGACAGGATCAGGTACTTAATGCAGACACCAAGTGCAACCCCTGATAAAGATAAAACCCAGTGTGTAATACTAAAGCCAGCCAGCGTGGCCCTGGTTGACCTCTGGTGTGGTAGATGAATAGATGCAAAGTTGAAAACACTGATAAATGATTAACTTGATAAACTTCAGCTCTGTAATGATTCTTGGTGGGCTGGGGTACTCTGTTGTGTCCTGCTGGTGGCAGGACCACGGCCGTGCTGGGGAGCTGCGAGGCGACGTATCGGGGCAGAGGCGAGTTCTGTTGCTTGATAAGGACATAAACTCAAAGGTCTGATGGGTGCCCCAAAATAATCTTGTTCTTCCAGGTGTCTCTGGATCTAAATGTTGTTTTCAAACTGGGCTGTGAAACTGTTGTTTAGTTTTTGATCACCATCAAGGACTTGACTGAAGGATTAAAACTCACCACCTTGGCTTTAGGGGCAGAAGATGATGCTCTTCTAAATCTTGGTCAAGTGTTAATGGTTTGAAGGCAGATCTTTATTTTTATTTAAAAAATAAACCAGGTTTGTTTTTTAAATACTTTGGGGAGCTGTTGGCTTTTCTTAAACCATATTTCAGCATTGGGAAATCTGCACTGAGAGGAACCTGGTGCTTTTGAAACCTGGAGGTACAGCAGGTGGCATGGAGTTGGTGATAGATGGAGTTCAAAATGTGCTGTTGTGTCCTGGCTGTTCCCAAGCTCTTTTGTTTGGGAAAAGTTCCTTTATTCTTTTACTTTTAGAGTGGGGAAAGGTGCTTTTTTAACCCTGATGGTATGTTCACTCAGAGCATCTTCATCAGATGGTCTCTTCAGCCAGGGGCCAGGAGCTGGGACAAGGGGCACTGGGCTCAAGCTTTGCCAGGGCAGGCTCAGCTCAGCTGGGAGGGCAAAGTTCTTCCCTGGCAGAGTTGTGGGGCTGTGGCCCAGGCTGCCCAGGGAGGGGGCTGAGTCCCCAGCCCTGGGGGTGTTGGACAGCCGGGGAGATGAGGTGCTCAGGGATCTGGTTTAGCTCAGGACAGGGATGGTTGGACTCAATGGTCTTAAAGGGCTTTTCCAACCTTGTGGTTCTGTGATGTCCACTTACTCCTTGGTCCCACTGAACCCATCTCCTACTTTATCTTCTAAGGCTTCCAACCTGCTGCTCTGTTGGCTCTAGAACGAGGGAAGAGCTGAATATAAGGAAGCTGAAATGATCAGTGTTTTAACAGGTCTGGCATTGTAGGGAACTTAATACTTCTGGCCCAGGGGAGGAATCTGTGTGTGGTTATTGGGGTGAGCTTGGATCCCAGGAGGAGAATGTGGCTTTGAGAGACTGCAAGGGGGGAAATTGCACTTGGTTGAAAAGTTGACATGTCAGAAATCAGATCCTTGTAACTCAGTACCAGAGTCCCCCATTCCTTGAAAGGGAAGGTATGTGAGGAGGTGTTAACTCCCCCTTCGTGGGGTGGACAGGACCTGCTGTGCCTTGAAAGTGAGCTCACCGCTCATGCTGCTGCTTCATGCTGGTTGAAAACTCTTGGGCACCATAAGGAAGTCCTGTGTCTCATGTAGAGCTCTGAGATCTTGGATTTAAACAGACTCTGGTGTGCTTCAAGTGCTGAGAAAGTTATTAGTTAGTCATTATCCAGGGTTTTTTTAATACTTCATGCTTTCTGCCTTGATTTCTTTTGTTTGATGTTGGTGGTGTGACCAGAAGGTTGCTCTGAAAAGCTAAGCTTAAATCCTTGCCTTGTTAGGATTAAGGAGGAGGAGATTTCACCAGGAAATAGCCTCTTTCTGCTAACTTTGAGCGAGGCAAAAGCAGCGTGTTATGCAGGTGGAGGAGACCCATGGTGGCACTAACGACTGGGATGGGGAATCTCAGAACACTAGTGGAGGTTAAGCAACTAAGGCTGAAGCAATAGACTCTCCTGTGGCTTCAGTGGGTCATTTAATCTCTGAATCCAGTTACAGTTTGCAGGCTGCCCAGAGAGGGGGTGGGTGCCCCGTCCCTGGAGGTGTTGAAGGCCAGGTTGGCTGGGGCCCTGAGCAACCTTGTGTAGCTCCAGGCCTGGAGGTTGGTGTCCCTGCCTGTGTCAGGGGGTTTGGAGCTCTGTGACCCTTGGGGTCCCTTCCAACCCAGCCCAGTCTGGGATTCTATGATTCTGTGAACCCCATTTTAATTACTGGCTGCTGCTTGAATTTCCCCAGCATAATGTTGAAACTTGACTCGTGCCAAATGAAACCAAGGATGACAAAAAGAAATGGTAAAACTGAAATGCTGAGCAATAACGTGCTCTGATGTTAAGCCCCTGAGCCCCTGAGAAGTTGCTGCTTTGCCTTTAAATACAGGCTACAAATGGGCTTCTGCTCTGAAAGAAATGAGAACATTTGCTGACCTGCTGAATCCCAAAATCCCAGAACATCAGGAGTTGGAAGGGACCTCGAAAGCTCATCTAGTCCAACCCCCCTGCCAGAGCAGGATCACCCAGACTAAATCACACAGGAATATGTCCAGCATCATGGAGTTTGAATGCCTCCAGAGTAGGAGACTCCACACACTCTCTGGGCAGTCTGTCCCAGGGCTCCATCACCCTCACAGGCAAAAAGCTTCTTACATTTCCATAGAACTTCCTCTGCTCCAGCTTGTGCCTGCTGCCCCTTGTCCTGTTGATGCCATCCCTAAGAAGAGCCTGGCTCTGTCCTCCTGACTCTCACCCTTTACATCTTTATAAGGTCACCCCTCAGTCTCCTCTTCTCCAGGCTAAAGAGGCCCAGCTCCCTCAGCCTCTCCTCATAAGGAAGGGGTTCCACTCCCTTCATCATCTTGGTGTCCCTGCACTGGACTCTTCCAAGGAGTTCTGTGTCCTTCTTGAGCTGAGGGGCCCAGAACTGGACACAATATTCCAGGTGTGGTCTCACCAGGGCAGAGCAGAGGGGGAGAAGGACCTCTCTTCACCTTCTAACACACCCCAGGATGCTATCAGGCTTCTCGGCCATGAGGGCACAGTGCTGGTCATGGTCATCCTGCTGTCCCCCAGGACCCACAGGTCCCTCTCCATTTCCTTGCTGTCCCACAGGCCAGTCCCCAACCTATACTGGTACCTGGGGTTGTTCTTCCCTGGATGCCAGACCCTCACTTGCCCTTGTTAATGAGATTAAAACTTCTCCCCACCCAGCTCTCCAGCCTGTCCAAGTCTTGCTCAATGGCAGCACAGCCCCCTCTGGGGTGGCAGCCACCCCTCCCAGCTTTGTGTCATCCCATGAACTTGATCTTCAGCCCTGCAAAGCTTATTGACCACTGGACAATTAAACCATCTGCCCATCCTCCGTTGCTCAACTGGGTTTTAGAGATCTAGAAGACAGATGGTTTAGGATCAGGGTGTGTTTGGTTCTCAGTAGACACTGAAACTGGAGGATCAGACTCTTGAGTTAGGATTTGGAGTGATGCTTCCTGCTGGTTCCTCTGAGCACATATCAGTTTGTGCAGGGCCCCAGGTAGAGTCTTTGGACTCAGCTTTCCAGTGACTTCTTCATGCTGAAAACCTGTCCCTCTGTGCTGACCTGCTGCAGCTTTTAAATGTCAGTTCTCTGGAAGAAGAATCAAAAACTCCCCTTTGTCATTTCAGCTTGATGTGTGCAAAGAAGATTCAGGGTTAAGCAAAGAAAATGTGCCTGTTGCACCCATTTAGTCATAGCAAGAAAGGTGTTTGGTGGGGTTATTGTCTGTGAGGGGATTCCAGTGAAGACCATTCCAGGCTGTTGTGCCAAGCTGTGTGCTGGGTGTGTAAGCAGAGATTGGGTATGAGATCAGCTTCTGTTGGAACTGGCTGGTTTGAGCCTGAACCAGCTTCTTTGTCCTGGCAGAGCCAAAAGCTTTAGTCCTCTGCTGCTGAATATTGCATTTCATAGAGTCATAGAATGGTCTGGGTTGGAAGGGACCCCAAGGATCACAGAGCTCCAACCCCCTGACACAGGCAGGGACACCAACCTCCAGGCCTGGAGCTACACAAGGTTGCCCAGGGCCCCAGCCAACCTGGCCTTCAACACCCCCAGGCACGGGGCACCCACCCCCTCTCTGGGCAGCCTGTTCCAGCCCCTCCCCACTCTCTCTGCAAAGAACTTCCCCCTAAGATCTCCTCTCCCCCTTCCCTCCTCCAGCTTCACTCCATCCTCCTTGTCCTGCCATTATTTTTGGCCTTCGGTGTATCTGTTTGCCAGGGCTTCCTGCTCAGTGTGGCTGGGATGCAGTGGGCCTCATCTGGGTCAGGAATTGAATCAGTCAGAAGTTGTGGGGGTTGTTTTTCTTTGTTAAAGGGTCCTTAAATTGTCCTCTCTGCCTTTTGACCACTTCCAAAGCTGCAGGTTTCTTTGCTGCTGTCTGAAGTTCACTGCAATTAGGATGCTCAGAGTATTCTGCAGGCAGCTCGCTCGGTCTCACCAGATTTCCACAGACATGGAAGGTGCAAGAAAGGAGTTGCAGGATAGGTGAACTTCATAATCCCCTGTAGGTTGTGTTTTATTTCAAATAGCAGCTGGGGATCAGTTGCTGAGCATCCAGGGGAAGGCTGCACACTCGTGTGCCACGATGCTCAAGGCTTTTACTCTCCTTGTTGAGGCGCTTCAAGCAGCAGAAAAGCCCCTTAAAGGAAAGAGTGTCCTGATGTTTAGCCTGGAGAAGAGGAGGGTGAGGGGAGACCACCTCCCCACCTATAACTACCTGAAAGGAGGTTGTAAAGAGGTGGGTGCTGGTCTCTTCAGCCAGGGGCCAGGAGCTGGGAGAAGGGGCTGGAGGGCAAATGCTCTGAGGAGCAGCTGAGGGAGCTGGGGGTGTTGAGGCTGGAGAAGAGGAGGCTGAGGGGAGACCTTCTCCCCACCCTGCCCTGCCCTGGCAGGAGGGTGCAGAGAGGTGGGCGCTGGTCTCTTCATCCAGGGGCCAGGAGCTGGGACAAGGGGCACTGGGCTCAAGCTTTGCCAGGGCAGGCTCAGCTCAGCTGGGAGGGCAAAGTTCTTCCCTGGCAGAGTTGTAGGGCTGTGGCCCAGGCTGCCCAGGGAGGGGGCTGAGTCCCCAGCCCTGGGGGTGTTGAACAGCTGGGGAGATGAGGTGCTCAGGGATCTGGTTTAGCACAGGACAGGGAGGGTTGGACTTGATCTTAAAGGGCTTTTCCAACCCTGTGATTCTGTGAGCTGGCAGCACGTGTCTGCTGAAGAGTGTGTGCTTGTCACTGGTGTTAGTTCCTTAATACACAAAAATTGTGGTCAGGAGCATGTAAAATACCTGTGGGGGGAGTGTTCCCCCAGCTCCTCAGCTAGACAGAGTGCAGGTCAGAGACTGAAGCTGCTTGGCTTCCTCAGAGCTGTTGTATATAGGTGTATATATCACTCTTGGTTCTCCCCAAGTCACCCAAAAGACATCAGGACTTGGCAGCATTGCAGAGTCTTCTCTTAAGAGCTGAATGGAGCTGACTGGGCTGCCACACACGTCACGGGAACCCACATCAACTGTTTCTAAGGTCATTACCAAACTGAGCTAAATTTAGTGTATGAGCCAGAAGTGTGAGGCTTTGGATCCAGCCTCCTGCCCAGTCCCTATTCCTGGTCTGTCTGTTTGGACTGTGCCACGTAACCGGTTGTACATCACCCTGTTGGAAGGCAGGGGGTGAATTCATAGAATCCCAGCATCTCCTGAGATGGAAAGGACCCATAAGTCCCAGTCCTGGCTCCACACAGGCCCAGCCCAGGCAGAGCAGGGCACTGAGGGCATCGGCCAGACGCTTCTTGCCCTCAGCCCAGCTCGGGGCTGGGACCCCTTCCCTGGGGAGCCTGTGCCAGTGCCCGACCCCCTCTCAGCACAGAACCTCTTCCTAACAGCCAACCTACCCCTCCCCTGGCAGCTTCACGCCGTTCCCTGGGGTTCTGTCCCTGGGCCCCAAAGAGAGGAGAGAGATGGGCGCTGCCCCTTCGCTGCCCTCGGCAGGGAGCCACAGACCCCCAGGAGCTCTCCCCTCAGCCTCCTCTGCTCCAGGCTGGACAACCCCAGGGCCTTCAGCCTCTCCTCAGGACACTTCCCCTCCAGCCCCTTCCCCATCCTCGCTGCCTCCTCTGGGCACTCTCCAAGGGTTCCCTGGTTGCTTTTTAATCACACAGATTAGGCATGCTGCTGAGGTTTGTTAGCAAAGCTCCTGAATAACACCAATCCTGTCTGGCTTGACAGTGGCTCTGGGTGGCCAAGAGAACCTGGATTAGGTTTTTGGTCCCCCAGTGTTACTCGGGTGGCTACCTCCACAGCCTGAAACCCAGTTTAGGGATGGGAACAGCTCACATCAGGAGTGAAGGGGGAAAGGTTTCTCTCATTAACCTTAAAATACATCTGAAGTAGAAACTGCTCTCTCCCCCTTTCTTTTGAGCCCCTCATCTCTGCTAAAATTGTCAAGATGAGTAAAGGATGGGGGGAGAAATAAGTCACCCTGACAGTACAAGGGAAAATTCCAAGGCCTCTGGGAGGGATGGGCTGGTTCTGCAGTTCCAACATTCCCTTTGTTTGAACTTCCACTCCTGTCTCAGGATTCTGGTTTATTTGCAGTAGGATGCTGGTTAATTGGGGGGGGTGGGTGTTCTGTGGATTAGTAATACTGTCATCCAAAATGGCTTAAAGCATGGTCAGGCTTGCTTAATTCTGCTTTATTAAAGCAGGCTGTGATAAATGTGTGTCTTTGAAACTCTTGCTGGAGGTCACCTGTAATTCAGAGCATCTGGTGGAGGTCAGCACCAGGCTTTTTGTTCTGTAGGGGTGTAAGCTTTGGGTTTGGCTGTGATTTTTTTATTTTCCAGCTCATCTCTGAAGGAGGAGACACTTGAAACTCCCTGACAAAATCCCACTTTTCAGGCAGCTGCACCCACTAACGACTAAACCCTGTTAATTAGTTTTTAGTGCAGGGCTCGTGGTAGTGTTCTTTTGTCCCTTCTATAATGGGGATCTGAGCAGATGATGTCAAGGAATCTTGTGGTTTGGTTGAATTTAATGATAAGAAAGTTCTGTCTTCCCTCTCCAAAGCTCAGCCCTAAAAGCTGGGACTAGCAGTGGTCTGACAATAGTGTTTATATTGATAGTGTGGCTTGTGTTATGGTGATGGAGCTTGAAATTGGCTGGGGGGTGGGGGGTTCATGGGGGTATCCTGGGGTTTGGTGGGGTTTTTTTTTTTGATCCACATGACAAATTTCAGATATTGTTATTCCTGCAGGAAACCTTGAGGCAAACTCTCTCCCTGCAGCTATCAGAAATAGGTGGATGGAAATTGGGATGGCTAATTTGTAAAACTCCCTTGGGCTCTGTCGTCTGGATAACTGATATGCCTCTCCTTAGGGAGTTGAGAGGGAAGGGGAAGGGGAAGAGGTAATTAAGCCTGAGCAGATGTGCTAGAACAAGCTCTTTGGATCAGAAGCAGCATGAGAAGGGTTGGGTGATGAGCTCTTTGCATCAGAAGGGCTGGGTGATGAGCTCTTTGCATCAGAAGGGTTGGGTGATGAGGAACTACCTGGCTCTGGCAGGTGCAGACTTGCTCCTCTATCCTGGTTCCCTTCTCCAAGTGGATTTGGTGCTTCTGCAAGGTAGAAGCTTTGCTTCAGAGAGCTTTTAAAATGGCCAGTTGGGAGAGCACCCTCCAGACCCTTCCAGGGGAACTGCCCAGCACCCTCCAGACCCTTCCAGGGGAACTTCCCAGCACCCTCCAGACCCTTCCAGGGGAACTTCCCAGCACCCTCCAAACCCTTCCAGGGGAACTTCCCAGACTCTCTCCAACCCTTCCATGTGTACTGTCCAGAGATTGCTTCAGAGGACACCAGCCACAACAATGAGGACTACATCTGCTTGTGGTTTACCAACACCTTCTGCTGGTTGTCTTATAAACTCCCTCCCTTTCTTATCCTTTCCCTTGATTGTAGCTTGTGCCAGTGTGCCTCTAATGATGCCCTGCCTTCCCATGAGATGCTGAGACCACAGGTTTTATCCCCACAGTGCTTGAGAAACACCCTGAGTGACTTTGCTTTTCCTTCTGGTACAGCTGCTGAGCAAAGCCCTGCTCTTCAAAACCTAGAAACCACCATAAAAAAAAGGAAAAAAGAAGAAAAAAAGGTATTTGGCATGGCTGAATGCAACATGGCAGGTGTCCCAGGGTTGAGGGCACCCTCTGTTCTGGGCACCAGAGCCACCCCAGCTCTGCTTTGCTGTGGTTTTGTTGGTGTCTGAGGCCTGCTGGTGCATTCACATCTCAAACAAAGCCCCAGATGCTTTGTTAGGCTCCTTCCTTGGCAAGCTTTCCTCTGCATCCCCAAAGCTTGCCTTTCTCTTGCACAAGGAAGCTCGTGTGGGGATTGGGGTTAGTCTCCAAGTATGGCTCTTTCACATCTTCCTCTCTTTATACCTTCAGCTTCAGGACAATCCTGTGCAGTTAATCCTTTGGGAAAGGCCAAAAACCCTCGGAAGCGCTGGAGACTTTTAATAACACTCATTAGTGGGCAAGTATTGAACTTCTTGATGCCAAAGCCAGTGGTAGGAACTGGCTGAAAGAGGGATCGTTGAGGAATCATTGAGACTAACGGAAGCACCGACCTGGTTTCTTAAATTTTGACTGGTAAAGCAGTCAACTTCCTGCAGATGGTTTGGTGATGGCCTTACAAAGCCATGCTGAGTCTCTGGTTAGAGTTAGCAACTTGATGGATGGGAAACAGCATGTAAACTGGGAGGAAGTGTTGATCTGCCTGAGGGTAGGAAAGCTCTTCAGAGGGGTCTGGCCAGGCTGGAGCCATGGGCTGAGACCAATGGGATGAGGTTTAACAAGGCCAAGGGCAGAGTGCTGCCCATGGGACACAAGAACCCCCAGCAGCGCTCCAGGCTGGGGCAGAGCGGCTGGAGAGCTGCTGGGAGAAGGACCTGGGGGTGTTGGGTGAGCTCAGCCTGCCCAGGAGCCAGCAGTGTGCCCGGGGGGCCAGGAAAGCTAAGCAGCATCCTGGCTTGTGTCAGAGCCAGCGTGGCCAGGAGGTGTGGGGAGGGGATTGTGCCCCTGGGCTGGGCACTGGGGAGGCTGCAGCTGGAGTGCTGGGGCCAGTTCTGGGCTCCTCAGCATCAGAAGGCCATGGAGGTCCTGGAGCGAGTGCAGAGAAGGGCAAGCAGGCTGGGGAAGGGGCTGGAGGGCAAATGCTCTGAGGAGCAGCTGAGGGAGCTGGGGGTGTTGAGGCTGGAGCAGAGGAGGCTGAGGGGAGACCTCACTCCCTGCCCTGCCCTGCCCTGCCCGGAGGGTGCAGAGAGGTGGGCGCTGGTCTCTTCAGCCAGGGGCCAGGAGCTGGGACAAGGGGCACTGGGCTCAAGCTTTGCCAGGGCAGGCTCAGCTCAGCTGGGAGGGCAAAGTTCTTCCCTGGCAGAGTTGTGGGGCTGTGGCCCAGGCTGCCCAGGGAGGGGGCTGAGTCCCCAGCCCTGGGGGTGTTGAACAGAGGGGAGATGAGGTGCTCAGGGATCTGGTTTAGCACAGGACAGGGACGGTTGGACTTGATGATCTTAAAGTTCTTTTCCAACCCTGTGACTCTGAAATGCAGCTAACTCTTCCCCCTGTGTCAGGCCTAGCACACATTTGGGATTGCACTCTCAATTCTGTGGGTTTACAACCAATGTTTCTCTTCCAGAAGCTTTTTGTGCTTCTTGAATGCTCCCAGAGAAGAAATCAGCTGTACCCAACACAACTGGAGAAAGAACTGATCATATTTTCTCCTTCTGGTTTTTCACTTGAAAAGCCACTTGAAATTCCTCACTTGTTTGAGGAGTTTATTTTTTGTACATTAAATACCCCAGTCCCACCAGTACGTCCAGTCACCATGGCAACAAACTTCTCTGGATGGAAGATGTCGTGATGCCAATAGTAGAGCTGGTGGTTTAGCTTAGAGATGGATCTATGGGTGTGTAAACTACTAGTGCTGTTGTCTTTGGTGCTTCTGGATATGGCTTTAGTTTCCCCCATGACTTTGACCATCACTGTGCTGAAGTTGGTAGCTTCTGGCTCGATGTCCAGCTGAGAGCACAAGGTTCACAGAATCACAGGGGTTGCAAGGGACCTCCAGAGATCATGGGGTCCAACCCCCTGCCAAAGCAGGGTCCCTAGGACAGGGCACACAGGGCAACATCCAGATGGAATCTCTCCAGAGAAGGAGACTCCACACCCCCCTGGGCAGCCTGTCCCAGGGCTGGGCTGTGCATTAATTCACCCTCACTGGGAAGAAGTTCTTCCCCACATTGGGGGGAACTCCCTGTGCTCCAACTTGAGGAGGTTGGAGGTTCTTGATTATTTCCACCTTGTTCCCATCAGGTGAGCAGCTCGTATTGAACTCTTCTGGGAGGCTTGAGCATTGGCCTAGAGGAGACCAGTGCAGTTGTATCAGACCTTTTCACCTCTCTCTTACCCTAGAGAAGCTCAGGGCATTAACACTCCTACCACACAGCTCTGCATCTTGTCTTCCTTGGTGATCCCTTCTGGTAGGATGCCTTCCTCAAACTGCGCAATCATCTCCAGCTAGGATCAATTTAAGGAGTTTGCTAATTAACAGTTGCTTATCATTACATGCTGATTGCATGCAAATTCTCTTGCTGTCTAATGTGTCCACTTTCACTGAGATTCCAAGGAATCTCATGCTTGTGGTGGCTGTGGTGTGTTATGGTCACACATGGGAGCATCGCTTAAGCCGTATCGATCACAACTTCATTCCAGCTCCCTCTCACAGAGTCCAGCCCCTTCTTTTCATGTTTAAAAACCTCCTGTACCAGCTTCTCACCTTGACCAGTGCATCTCCCCACCTTTCCTGAGCAGCCCTTTCAGTAGTTCCAAGATATTCCCATCCAACATGCTGCCCTTGGGATCGCCCAGCACTACATGTAGCCCCAAATCACAGTCACCTCACAAGCAGAGCTCTGCTGAGATGCAGATCAGGAGGCATCAGCCCTGGGCCTATACATGTTCTTCTCCTGAATCACACTTGGCTAATGATGCCCAGTAAAATGTAGAGGCCCTGATGCCTGTATGTGCTGTATTCTTCCTCATCTATACATGCAAATGAGTTGTGCATTAATCAGCGCCGCGAAACTGGAGTTGGACTGCAGCTCTCATTAGCTCCTGTCAGGCTGACACTGATTATGTTCCTATCTAATCTGATTGTGAAGGAGCTCTTGTTGACCCATCCAGTGGAAGCTGAAGAAGAGTTTTAAATAAGTTTATTCTCTTCCCTATGGCAAACCCAACCCTGTATCCATGTGGAGTCCCTTTTCCTAAACCAGTTGAAACTTTTCAAGGGAAGAACAGGGAGTTTGGGAGAGCAGGTAATTAGTTTCCTGAAGGAAAAGGGCAGTGTTACTCAGTCCAGCATGGTATGACAGGTACCTTGGTGTCTTCTTGTGGTGGTTCCCTTTGCTTTTGGTGAGGACAGACCAGGTTTGAAGCCTGGAGTATCCTCTCCATAGGAAAAACACTGACTTATTTTCAGCTGGTTCACAGCATGCAGCTTGTACCTGAAATGTTTTCTGGGAAAAGCTGGTTTTTCCTTCTACCTTCTCCTCAATATTCCCCTTTCTTGGAACTATCCTTAGTGGAGAGTGGCCAGATCATAGAATCATAGAATGGTTGGAAGGGACCCCAAGGGTCACAGAGCTCCAGCCCCCCTGACACAGGCAGGGACACCAACCTCCAGGCCTGGAGCTACACAAGGTTGCTCAGGGCCCCAGCCAACCTGGGCTTCAACACCCCCAGGGACGGGGCACCCACCCCCTCTCTGGGCAGCCCCTTCCAGCCCCTCCCCACTCTCTCTGCAAAGAACTTCCCCCTAAGATCTCCTCTCACCCTTCCCTCCTCCAGCTTCACTCCAGCCCCCTTGGCCTGCCAGGCTCTGCCCTTGAACAAGCTGATTCCCCTCCTGTTCCTCTGCTCCCTTCAGGGACTGGCAGGCTGCAATGAGGTCCCCCCACAGCCTTCTCTTCTCCAGGCTGACCCAGCCCAGCTCCCTCAGCCTCTCTTAGTAGGGGAGCTGTTCCACCCCTCTAATCATCCTCATGGCCCCAGATGTACATCATCGTGAGCTCCAAAGAGAGCAAGCCAAAGCAGAGGGCTCGCTGGAGCAGCAGTTCCTTCTCTCTACAACCCCAGTCAAGTACATGAGGTGTCTCCTAGTAGACGTGGCTGTGCTTGGGCAATGCCTTTTAATGGGTTTACTAGAGATGAGGGTGTTTTGTCTTGAGGAAACTTGCCATCCTTGATGGGAATCAAGGAGTCCAGTTCTGGGCTCCCTGGTATAAAAAGGACAGGGATCTCCTGGAGAGAGTCCAAAGACGGGCTACGAAGATGATTAAGGGCCTGGAACATCTCCCCTATGAGGAAAGGCTGAGTAAGCTGGGACTGTTCAGTCTTGAGAAGAGAAGGCTAAGGGGGGACCTAATTAATGTTTATAATTATCTTGGAATGCAGGGGGACATGGGCAGCCCCTTCTCAGTGTCTGTGGGGACAGGACAAGGGGCGATGGCCTCAAGTTGGAGCACAGGGAGTTCTGCCCCAACATGGGGGTGTGGAGTCTCCTTCTCTGGAGAGATTCAAGACCCATCTGGATGCCTATCTGAGTGAAATGTCCTAGGGACCCTGCTTTGGCAGGGGGTTGGACCCCATGATCTCTGGAGGTCCCTTCCAACCCCTACAGCTCTGTGATTCTATGAATCCCTGAAAGGTGTGTGCAGAATAACTTAAACAGGCTCTTTGTTGTGTGATTCCTCATCTCAGTTGGTTTAAAACCTGGTAGAGAAGCAGTGAGTAAGGTTTCTTTGGGATTTTTTTTTCTTCCCCAAAGCAAAACTACATTTCCTACAAGAAAACACTTTTATGTGCAATAAAATAAAAGCTCAGCAACAACAAGCAGGTTGCTGTTGGGTTATTCATCTGTTATTCCCTTGCTGCCAGAGCATTTTCAGCTGCAATCATAACCAGCAGTCATCTTGCAGTGAGTGAAGCCACCTCTGTGTAATCCTGGCCCTGGTTTACCCCGTTGCAGCAGTAAGGAAGGTGGAGGCCTGGGAAAGCTGGTCATCTTCAGAGCTACCCATGAGTGACTTGCCGTCCCTCCTGCTTTATGCTGTAGGATTTGAGTGAGTGTTGTGCCTTGTGGAGCTGTGGTGTTCCCAGACAATCCCAGTTCAGCCCAAGGTACGTGCAGATAATCGCCCCACTGGGCTCTTCCTATCTTGGGAATCCATGGAGCTGTGGGTACCACCAGAAATTGTGCAACACAACACCCTTGGCTAATAGCAAATCTCTTTTTGGTGCTAGAAACTCCATTTTGCTTGAAGCTGGAAACCTCAACGTTGCCCTGTGGCAATGAGGAGAACCATCTGGGGGGAAACCAGTGGATTTTAATAATCTGAATAGGTTTAGCTTGGAGATCTCAAGAAGTTTGCAACACACAGGGTGACTGGAAAGTGCTGCCTTTTGCCCCTCAACAAAAATCACAGGAGTGTGTGGGGGGGGGGTTTCCCCTTGGGCCCAGGGCCCCAGCCAACCTGGCCTTCAACACCCCCAGGGATGGGGCACCCACCCCCTCTCTGGGCAGCCTGTTCCAGCCCCTCACCACTCTCTCTGCAAAGAACTACCCCCGATATCTAATTTAAACCTTCCTTCCTTTAGCTTTAATCCATCCCCCTTGTCCTGCCATTATCTATCCTTTTAAAAAGTTGATTCCCCAATCCATTAACCCTGATTTAGGGGGAAGTTCTTTGCAGAGAGAGTGGGGAGGGGCTGGCACAGGCTGCCCAGAGAGGGGGTGGGTGGATGCCCTCTCCCTGGGGGTGTTCAAGGCCAGGTTGGCTGGGGCCCTGGGCAACCTTTTGTAGCTCCAGGCCTGGAGGTTGGTGTCCCTGCCTGTGGCAGGGGGTTGGAGCTCTGTGACCCTTGGGGTCCCTTCCAACCCAGACCACTCTATGATAATACCTCATCTAACCCTTCCCTCCTTCAGCTTCACTCCAGCCCCCTTGTCCTGCCACTATCTGCCCTTTTAAAAAGTTGATTCCCCAATCCATTAACCCTGATTTATAGCAGAACTCTTCATCAAGCTTGGCTGCCAAAACATCACTGTTGATTGTCTTAGCTGAGCCTTGCTCAAAATGAACATTCCTTGTCTTTCCATTTGTATTCCCTCCTTCCCAAAGCACCAGCACTTTGATTCTTTCTTTTGAATGTTGGGAAACCCTGTTGTTCTTTTCTCACTGTACCAGAGCCTCAGAATCTCTCCCCCTTCTTCCATCTCTCTGAAGACTGGGAGGTTTTTTTGGTCTTGCAAGTCAAATTAACTTGAGATTGCTGTAATTTGCATCGTGGCTGTGGGAGGCCATCTGACAGCACTGAAGGCAGCCAAGGAGAATTGAATTCATCAGCGCTCCTGTTTGTCAAGAGCATAGGCTGGAGTGAGCTCTGCTCCTCTAATCTGAGCAGGAGAGTCAATGTTTCATGTGAGCAGTGAGTTTCTGCTTTGTAGCTCATCTTCTGAGAGCTGGAAAGGAGAGAGATGTCTCCAAGGCCTGGCCTCACCTCCGAGCCTTGCCCCTGGGGTTCATGTATCTATGCAGTGAGATGTTGATGTTTCTGGATTTCAGCTCCCCTCAACACTCCAAATATGTTTCCAAATACCTTGCCAATAAAGACTTGGTGTCTTCTGGAATCAGGAGCTTATACTCTGGAGAGAAGTAGATGGAGAACTCAAAGCAGCTCTGAGGGGAAGGGAGGAATCATGGTGAGATTGCTCAAGGCAGGGGGAGGAGGGATCCTGCATTGTGGTGGTGTGGTCACTTGGATGAGTCAAGGCACTTAAATTGCATGTTGTAGGATATTTTGGATATTTGGGGTTAAACTCTTGGGTTTGACAGGCTTCCAGCAAGTTACCTGTATCCAAGTTAGAAGAGTCTTGTTCCCCTGGACTAAATGTTTTCCTTTACTTGATGTATCAGTATTGAGAGCAAACACGAAGTCACAATCTTAGGAGGACTCAATGAATTTGTTGTGAAGTTTTATGGACCACAAGGAAGTAAGTATATGACCCAGCCCTTCTACAGAAAGAAACTACTGCTTCACGGTGGGGATGAAGGACCTGGCGCGTTCTTCTGGTGTAGAAGGAGCAAATCTGAGTGGGGTGGGGGAGAAATTGAAGGGTGACAGTGTTTGAGGAGCTGGGAGAAGATAAATGCAGATAAAGCACACCTCCCTTGGAGCTGAGCAGAGCTGGATAATGCCTTTTGAATGATGAAGCCCTCTGCTACAGCCATCAGCACGCAGCTGACCAACTCTTGTTGATCCCTAGCTTTTCTAGACCTGGCTCCTAAGCTTTACATCAGTCACCTGAATTTTTGTGGTGCTGCTAATTAAGGTGGCTTTTGGAGTGACTGGATCACGAGTCAGGTTTCCAGCCTGCCTTAATTTAGTAACATCTCTAAAGGTAAGTAGATTATTCTCAAGGCTCTGTTTTTAGCAAGGCTCTTGTGTCTTTGTGCTGAGATCTTCTGCAGTATCACTTCAAATCATGTTATTTCTTGTCAGGCAGCCCAGGAAAAAGCTTTTTGCTGTAGGAGGTTTGAGATGAAGTCTTACCCCCTGATAGAACTGAAGTATTCTTCCACAGATGGGTTTTGTTTAATGCTGTAGTTCTCTTGATTCTCTTCTGAGTTACTAAGTGTCTAATACCTGCCTTTCTTCCCTTACAGCACCCTATGAAGGTGGAGTATGGAAAGTTAGAGTCGACCTGCCTGATAAATACCCTTTCAAATCCCCATCTATAGGTAATCAATACTCACTTTGTCAGTCAAATTCATGGTACTGTTTATGCTGGAGTGATGTTGCTGGTGGTGGTGTCACAGGTGATGTTGTCCCAACTCTTGGGGCAGTTTTATCACATGCCAAGGGGGGAAGGAAGTTTGGCCCTTTGGCTGAAGGGCCTGGAGCTGGAAACATGATGTGGTCATGGGTTTTGTTGTGTTGGTGAACTACCTGTGTCCCCCAGGGCTCAGTGCTGGCTCCAGTCTTGTTCAACATCTTTATCAATGACCTGGATGAAGGGATGGAATGTTCCCTCAGTAAGGTTGCAGATGACAGGAAACTGGGAGGAAGTGTTGATCTGCCTGAGGGTGGGGAGGCTCTTCAGAGGGGTCTGGCCAGGCTGGAGCCATGGGCTGAGCCCAAGGGGATGAGGTTCAACCAGGCCAAGGGCAGAGTGCTGCCCATGGGACACAAGAACCCCCAGCAGCGCTCCAGGCTGGGGCAGAGCGGCTGGAGAGCTGCTGGGAGAAGGACCTGGGGGTGTTGGGGGAGCTCAGCCTGCCCAGGAGCCAGCAGTGTGCCCGGGGGGCCAGGAAGGCCAAGGGCATCCTGGCTTGTGTCAGAGCCAGCGTGGCCAGGAGGTGTGGGGAGGGGGGATTGTGCCCCTGGGCTGGGCACTGGGGAGGCTGCAGCTGGAGTGCTGGGTCCAGTTCTGGGCTCCTCAGCATCAGAAGGCCATGGAGGGCCTGGAGCGAGTGCAGAGAAGGGCAAGCAGGCTGGGGAAGGGGCTGGAGGGCAAATGCTCTGAGGAGCAGCTGAGGGAGCTGGGGGTGTTGAGGCTGGAGCAGAGGAGGCTGAGGGGAGCCCTTCTCCCCCCTGCCCTGCCCTGCCCGGAGGGTGCAGAGAGGTGGGCGCTGGTCTCTTCAGCCAGGGGCCAGGAGCTGGGACAAGGGGCACTGGGCTCAAGCTTTGCCAGGGCAGGCTCAGCTCAGCTGGGAGGGCAAAGTTCTTCCCTGGCAGAGTTGTGGGGCTGTGGCCCAGGCTGCCCAGGGAGGGGGCTGAGTCCCCAGCCCTGGGGGTGTTGAACAGCTGGGGAGATGAGGTGCTCAGGGATCTGGTTTAGCACAGGACAGGGATGGTTGGACTTGATGATCTCAAAGGTCTTCTCCAACCTTGTGACTCTGTGATATCTCTGTGCTTTTTTTTTTAATAGCCTATCCATTTGGGAGGAAGGTGTGGGGTACCCCAGTGGGTCCTGGAGCTTGTTTACATAAAACATCTCCATCAGCATGGGGAGCAAAGCCCACAGTGCCTGCTCACAGTCTTGGGGTACGCCTAGCTTTTGGCACCTCGGGCCTAAGAGTGGATCTGAATTGAAAACAGGAGCTGAAGCCTCCTGTCCCCTTAGGCTGGGTGAGGCTGGAAAAACACAGAGGCAGGAGTCTATCACCAGGAAAACTGCAGCTGGCTGGGCTGGTTGGGCTTGTTTAACCTTGGAGAGCAAATAGGAAGCTGGATAAGGAAATGTTCCTTAGATAGTATCCATCCTATCTTTGTCCTTGGGTAACGGTGAGCTGACTTGGATGCCTCCTGGTACTGAATTTCCTTCTAATTACTTCAGCTTTAAATTATATTTTAAAAAAAAAAGCCAATATTGCTTGGAAAAACTAGAGCAGATGCACAAAGTTCCAACATCTCTATTCTGGTGTGTGGAGTAAGTGTTGGGAGCTCAGTGACGTGGAGCTTCTCCATCACAAGGGTGTGCTTGTCCCTCAAACCATCAGAAGACTCTAAAGAATGGAGAAAACAGCCCAAGGAGAATAGAGATGTGGAAACTGACTGTAGGAGTTGGGTGAGGTGGGTCCCTTCCAATATCAACATCCTGATTTGGAGTTGATAACTGTTGGTTGCTTTCTTAAAATAGACACTTAAGCCAAAAGTGATTTCTATTTAAGATATCTCTCTCTGCTGTGGGAAATAATCTGTCTGGTTCCAAATGTGATCTGTGCCTTTTGGGAAAGAGCTACTCTGCTTTTACACCAGCCTTTTCTTTTCTTTCTCCTTGGTTTTTTTGGGTTTTTTTTTTTCCTGTGGAGACCTTAACTGACCCCAGTGATGTGCACACAGCTGAGTAACAACGTGGTGTAGCCACAGCTACACGAACCCTTCTCCTTCCTCTTGAGTCAGCTCTGAAACTTGGTATAAACCTCTTGGGTTAGAGGCACTTTGAGGTGCACAGTATGTTATTTGGTGCCCATGGTTATTTTATTTTCCTTCTGAAGTGCCTCAAACTGATGTGGATCAGGGTACTGTCACGTTGGCAGTCTTAAGTGTGTATAAACTCATTTCCTTGTTGCTAATTGCTTTGGTGCTGAGGCTGTTTTGTGCTCCTGACATTCTTCCTGTGTGTATCTGAAATCAAGGGTGCTGCCTTGAAGCAAAAGGAGGGTGCAGAGAGGTGGGCGCTGGTCTCTTCAGCCAGGGGCCAGGAGCTGGGACAAGGGGCACTGGGCTCAAGCTTTGCCAGGGCAGGCTCAGCTCAGCTGGGAGGGCAAAGTTCTTCCCTGGCAGAGTTGTGGGGCTGTGGCCCAGGCTGCCCAGGGAGGGGGCTGAGTCCCCAGCCCTGGGGGTGTTGAACAGAGGGGAGATGAGGTGCTCAGGGATCTGGTTTAGCACAGGACAGGGATGGTTGGACTTGATGATCTTAAAGGGCTTTTCCAACCTCATGATTCTGTGAAGCCAGCTCAGCTAAAGCTTGGCCAGGCTCTTGTGTATTTGTAGGAGTGTTGCGTTAGGCTTTGGTTTAGGTGCTGGGTTTGTCTGTTCAGTGCTGGTTGGGCTGGGAGGGAGGACAAAGCAACTCGAGGTCCAAGTTGGCCTAGCTGTATTTCAGAACTGACACCACCAGGATGGCCTTTCTCCTCCTGAACTCCTACTACCTTGTGT
Organism: Hypotaenidia okinawae; assembly: GCA_027925045.1. Classification (NCBI taxonomy): domain Eukaryota; kingdom Metazoa; phylum Chordata; class Aves; order Gruiformes; family Rallidae; genus Hypotaenidia; species Hypotaenidia okinawae. Next base: position 1,854,273 of record BSDF01000001.1, on the reverse strand, counting down.
AAGTAGGTGTGCCAGGAGTTGTTTTCTGCTCAAATCACTTAATTCCTTTGCCCCTTCTACTGTTGCTTTTGCTTTTCCTTTCAGCACAGCATCTTTCCATCCATCAGCTTGCTTATCCCCACCGTGCTGTGATGGTTTTATTCCAGACTCATCAGTGTCCAGAATAAAACTGGGGCGTCTGAAAAGCCACTGGAGTGGCTGAAAAGCCACCTCTTCTCTTGCTGAGCTCCCCAAAAGGCTGCCTCTTGCTCTAGGGCCTGCCTCACTGTTGGGTGAGGGCTGCTGGAAGCACAGGTTACCTCCTGGGTGAAGCAAGGGCTGCTGGAAGCACAGGTTACCTCCTGGGTGAAGCAAGGGCTGCTGGAAGCACAGGTTACCTCCTGGGTGAAGCAAGGGCTGCTGGAAGCACAGGTTACCTCCTGGGTGAAGCAAGGGCTGCTGGAAGCACAGGTTACCTCCTGGGTGAAGCAAAGCAGCATGTGTGTGGCTGAGGCTTCAGCTTGAATCAACAGCCGCTGCTTGACAAGAGCTGGCTTAGCAAAGCAGAGCTCAGCTCTGCTGCAGGGAGAGAAGAGCTGAGTGGAAGTGCCACTAGGACCCAGGGAAGCTCCTAACCCAGCTGCAGGAAGAAGTTTGTTTTTCTTTGTCTGGTTCTCATTTCTGCTGCCCTGGCTTATCTGGGCAGCCAGGGCTGAGTGACGTCTGGGGCCCTTCCTCTGGGCCAGCCTGGCCTCCTCTCTGCTGCTCCCCAGGGCAGGCTCAGTGTGCAGTGCCTGATATCACTGGTTTTGGCATTACAGACAGCTCCAGAGCAAACCTTCCTCCCAGCTGAACTGGGAGAGTTCTCAGCTTGTAAAGGAGACCAGATCCTTTTCTCTCCCAGCTCTGCCTGGGCCCCCTGAGCACCCATGTCCTAACCCAGCATCCCTCTAGGTAGGAATTAGCAGGGAAGAAACCTGCCATGGACAATCCTGATGTGGAAAGAGGTGGAAGTGAAGGATTTCAGAGATGCTGGAGCCTGGAAGTGGACAGAAGGTCATCCCAAGCACATGTGTTGCTTGTCTGCAGCCCTTTCTGCTGTCAGCACTGCATAGCTCCCACCATGCTGATGACACAGAGACTTCCAATCATCTGTGTAAACCTCTGGCTTATATAGAACCCAGCAACCTCTTTTCCTTTAATAAATTACACTTTTCTGCTGAAACTTAAAGCCAAGATGCTGTTCTTGCCCCTTTCCTTTTTGCCTCTAGTACTGTAGGCTAAATTTTTCTTTCCATCTTAGAAAGATCTTAATGCAGAACGTGGCAGGGGCTTTTCTGCAGCAACTAACTCGATGGCTTGAAGCAAACCCATGTGTTCTAGGAAGCCACTTCTGAAAAACAACTGCTAATAGTTGCTTTCTAATCTCTTCTGAAACACTTTTACCCCAGCATGGCTTGGAATATAAGGTGTACAGGAAAACTTGGTGTTCTCTTCCAGGGTACAACTGCCAAACTTGAGAAGAAAAGGGTTTTAAGGTGGGTTCCAGATTGGTCATCTGGAAAAGTGTGGACTTTCTCCTAATTCTTGATGGTCCTCTTTGCCTTTGAGGGTCTCATGCAGAAGCTTTTGCTCAGTATGGTGGCTCTTCTCCTGCCAAACCTTTGCTCCCTCATCCCAAACACAGCTCCTTTCTCAAATATACATGGTATTTGTTCCCTGCCCTTCTCAGGTCCTGAATTATTGCTGTAGCTTAATAACTGATGCTGCCCCCAGGGACAGTGCTCACCTGCTGATACAAGTAATGCTTCTGCTCAAGACCTAAACCTGGGATCTATGTGAAAAGAGCAGTTCCAAGAGAGCTTCCAGTGCTTCATCCTGTCCTGCAGCACCTTTCTGGTGTTTCTGTCTTTCCTAGGTCTGTCTGTGTGTTTGGAAAGATACCATCTTGGTGCAGGATGATTTATTTCCCAACAAAAGCTCCCTAACCTGCAGTAAAAAGGGCAATTCACATCCTAAAACAACACAAACCTACCCAGAGCTGGCTGTAGGGCTGCTGGCCCCAGGCTGGAGTTCTCATGCTTGCTGACTCCACTCATGATCCCTAAAGATCCAAATCTCTGGGGTTGAAACAAACTTGAGGAGAACAAAACCTCCTCCTGAAGAATACCCCACTGCCTTCTGAAGCCAGGGAATGCTGCTGCTCTTCATGCTTTTCTCAATCAATGTAAATAACCCTGTGTTCTTAAGAGGACCTGAAGCGCTCCCCTGGTAGAACTTTGGTTCTGGTTTTCCTCTCTCCTAGACCCTAAGTTCTGAGCTGTTTATGATTTCAGTGCTGGCACTGCTTCCCTAACTTTGCCCTCTGGGATTTAATATCTTCCAGGGGAACTTTCTGCCCAGTGTGTTCCTGGTTTTTTTTAAAGGGGAGCTGTGAAGTACTTGAAGTACTGTTTGGAGCTCCCGGGTCACGAGAAGGCTTTGTGTAAATTTGATGTGGTTTTAATCAGTCCAAGAGCTGGAGATGAATGTTCTTTGTTGCCATAAACACAGGAGGAAGCTCAGAGTGTGGATGTCCTGCCCTGCTTAGATGATAGGAGCAGTAGAAGCATGTGAACTTGGGAGTTTGAGCTTTTACCTGGAAGCCCTGTGGTATTTATTTTATGGCTAAAATCTGCAGCAATATTGGGCTGGCACAGAGTCGGTCTCGTTTCTTGATAATCAAATGTCACTGCTGTGAATTGGTGTATGAGGTTGAACAAAAGCAAGTGGAGAGTCTGGCACCTGGGGAGGAATAACTGCTGGAATCAGGACAGGCTGGGGGGAGCTGCTGGAGAGGAGCTCTGTGGAGAAGGACCTGGGGGTGCTGGTGGGTGACAGGGTGGCCATGAGCCAGCAGTGTGCCCTGGGGCCAAGAAGGCCAATGGGATCCTGGGGGGCATCAAGAGGAGTGTGGGCAGCAGGTCACAGGAGGGGATCCTCCCCCTCTGCTCTGCCCTGGTCAGGCCCCACCTGGAGTGTTGTGTCCAGTGCTGGGCTCCCTGGGACAAAAAAGCCAGGGATCTCCTGGAGAGAGTCCAGAGGAGGCTCTGGAGATGCTGAAAGGCCTGGAGCATCTCCCCTATGACCTGGTAGGGCTGGATAGATGGTTGGACTTGATCTTGAAGGTCTTTTCCAACCCAAACCATTCTGTGATTCTATGAAGCGCGTGTGTGTGTCTGTTTATAACGAGACCCTGCAGCAGCCAGTACTGGGATGAACCTGTGTTTAGCCCCAGCCAGGATTTACCAGATGTTTCCTGGCCTCTGCTTAATTCTTCTTTTTAACTCCAGCTGCTAGTTTGCCTTGCAGCTCCTCTCCAGCCTGCCTTACCTCTTGCTACTTAGAATTTCATGAGCCTCTTATCGCCTGTGACCGTCTGGAGCTTGTTCTTACCCGTGCTCCTCGATCCTTCTTCTGTCCTCTAAGTGCTGTGAAACTGCCTCCTCTTTCAGATCCACTTAGCTTTGTCTAAAGGGAAAGATGAGCCACCTAAAGATAACTTGTATCCCTGTCTCGTCTCCTCTCTGACGCACAACCGGGCACCCTCAGCACCTTCCCCTCTACAATCGGACAACGGGAACACACTGACAAAAAAGGGGGTAGGTGTTTTCAGCCTGACTTGGCACAGATTCCCTGTCTCCTGTGCCAGTCTCCCAAAGCTCTCAGGCATCAAGGTGATGCTGGAGCACCTAAGTGAGGAGACAAACTGATAATTGGGTGCTTGTTTTGTGTTCTGCATGGGGTTTGTTGGGGTGTTTCTTCCAGGGGGATCGCTGCTCTTAGCACCAGGAACCGCTCAGCGATCCCCTCTGAGAGTTTACAGCTCTGTTCCTATTTTCCATCAGCTCCAGCCTTATTTTTCTCTCCTGATCCTTTCCCTCTTGAAGCTGCCACGGGATTATTTATGGCATTGTCTGGAATTTTCAGGATGGTGATATAAACTGTTGTACTTGTGGTAGCAAGCTGACGGTACGCAGCACCTCCTGCCAACCGCCGCGCGACGGATGCCTCCGCCGTGAGCGCAGGGTGTTCTGTTTGTCTCCATCATTAGTGCTCTGAGTGCCCAACCTCCAAATTTCCTTGAGGAAATCCCTGCTTTTTCTGAGGAGAGTTTGACCTGAACGTGCTGGTGTGGTGGTTGAGCCCTGGCCAAAGGCCAGGCACCCACCAAAATCAGTCTGTTCCTCCCCTTCTTAGTTGGACAGGGGAGAAATGACATAATTGGGCGGCTCAAGAGGCAAACTGGTTAATGAGGCGGGCAAACCAGACTCAACCCAGAGTGCTGAAGGGAAAGTGAGCTAATTTATTACACTAAAGAGAGAAACAGTGAAAAAGAACCAGTCAGGAGTGCAACCAACAGGCTTGAAACAAATGCAGCCAGGCAAACACTTCCCCCCCCACTCCCTCCTCAGCAGGCTTGAGGTAGAAGTTTGCTCCCTTCTTCCCTCCTGGTCGCAGCCCAGGAGGGGCAGGGACTGGGGAAATGGGGGTCTGGGGAACACCTTCCCCCCACCCCTCCATTCTAAAGCAGACTGCCCTTTAGCCAGGAGTTTGCTCCCTTCTTCCCCTCTCCTGCTCGCAGCACAGGACGGGGGGCAGGGACTGGGAGATGGGGGCTTGGGTCAGTCCCTTGCAAGATGGTTTCCTTCTCGGCTGGGATGGGGGCATCCATCCCACACCCCCTCCCCCTGCTGCACCCTAGGATCTCACCCATAAGAGCCAGTCCTCCAGGAACTGTCTCCAAGGCAAATCTCTTCCCACCAGGCTTCACCTCTTCCATGGCAGGCAGCAATCAATCCCAGTGTCTCTCAGGCCCAGTCCTCCACGGGGCTGTGATGCCTCCCCCAGCAAACCTGTTTGGCTCATCTCTGGAGGTCGCTTGTGCTGGCAGGGGCTCATCCCAACGTCAGTCACGGCATCTTCTCTGTGTCTCCCCCAGCTCCATCCAGCGTGGAGCCTCTCCACCGGGCAGGTCGGGTCTCTGCCTCCTCCATGGCTCCTTTCCTCGGGCTACTCCAGGGGCTGCAGGGGCATCTCTCTCTCTCAGGCACTTGGGGCCTCCTCCCCCAGCCTTCCCGGCCTGTTGTGCCTGCCAACTGCTGACATTTCTATGCCAATAGACACCCCAATGCCCTGAACGGGCCAAACTTGCAGCCTTCCTGGCACTCCTGTTCTGGTGGAGTCTGTGTCTCCTCTGTGACTCTCAGAGGCGCTATCAGCAGGCCTGCAGAACATTCCAGCAGCCATTTTCTGCAGGCCCTGGGCCTCTCTCAGTAGCCAACTATGCACAACTGCAGCAGCTGGGTGAGGTGGTCAGATCCCTTCAGATGGGGGAACAGCTACGCGCTGAACCAGTTGTCCCAGTCTGTGGAGGGAACGAGGTGGTGTGTTGAGGACTGGGGCAGAAGTCCTGCTCTTGTGCCCTCTCCCCCCATCTCCTACCATGGTTTCTCAACCCATGGGGTGTGTGGTGGGCTCGTGATCGGTTACACAAGAAGGCAATCCCTGAAATCAGGGCAATGTGGGGGGTTTAAGTAGAAATACAGGTCCCTTTGCAGGTGTTTGGGGAGGGCAAAGTAATAAATGTTAAGTTTAGACTAATCTTATCTGGCTCTTTGGCAGAACCTGGGAGATCTTTTTTCCATTAGGTAGGTTGTCCAGTGGTTAAAAAAAGCAGAGGAAGAACACTGCTCCCAATCTCTCTGTGCTCTACGTAAGCTCTTCTGTGGCCTGATCTCTGAGCAGGTAGTTCTGCCTGAGCCTTGGCTGGTCACCTAACCCACTTTGATTTGGTGTGGTGTTTAGTTATGGGATGAAGTTTAACAGGGCCAAGTGTAGAGTGCTGCCCATGGGACACAAGAACCCCCAGCAGCGCTCCAGGCTGGGGCAGAGCGGCTGGAGAGCTGCTGGGAGAAGGACCTGGGGGTGTTGGGGGAGCTCAGCCTGCCCAGGAGCCAGCAGTGTGCCCGGGGGCCAGGAAGGCCAAGGGCATCCTGGCTTGTGTCAGAGCCAGCGTGGCCAGGAGGTGTGGGGAGGGGATTGTGCCCCTGGGCTGGGCACTGGGGAGGCTGCAGCTGGAGTGCTGGGTCCAGTTGTGGGCTCCTCAGCATCAGAAGGCCATGGAGGTCCTGGAGCGAGTGCAGAGAAGGGCAAGCAGGCTGGGGAAGGGGCTGGAGGGCAAATGCTCTGAGGAGCAGCTGAGGGAGCTGGGGGTGTTGAGGCTGGAGAAGAGGAGGCTGAGGGGAGCCCTTCTCCCCCCTGCCCTGCCCTGCCCTGGCAGGAGGGTGCCGAGAGGTGGGCGCTGGTCTCTTCAGCCAGGGGCCAGGAGCTGGGACAAGGGGCACTGGGCTCAAGCTTTGCCAGGGCAGGCTCAGCTCAGCTGGGAGGGCAAAGTTCTTCCCTGGCAGAGTTGTGGGGCTGTGGCCCAGGCTGCCCAGGGAGGGGGCTGAGTCCCCAGCCCTGGGGGTGTTGAACAGAGGGGAGATGAGGTGCTCAGGGATCTGGTTTAGCACAGGACAGGGAGGTTGGATCTGATGATCTTAAAGGTCTTTTCCAACCTTGGGATTCTTAGGAATGTGCAGAACTCACAGTATCCCTGTATCATGGGGTAAAGAACTCCTCTCCATGGAGTGCTCACCTGACGTTCTGCACAGGACATTGACCGGGCCGTGCTCCATTCAAGGTAACAGCAGCAAACCTGCCCCAGTGTTGATGCTGCTGGGGAGTTGGGGTGGTGTTTCAGTGGGTGTTCTTACCCCTGGCCTCCTCTTTAGGTTGACATTTCATTTTTATCTGGGTGTTTATGCTTGCTTTGCTTTCCATTGAGAAATAAATACAGAACAAGTTGGTGTTATTGAGGCAACATCAATGCTTTATCTTTGCAGGTGACTTTACATTTCAAGTAGAAGAGGAGGTGTAATGGTTTGAGCTTATTTCTGGGTCAGGAGGACAGGGAGGAACAGAGCTGCTCTTGGTCTGAGCACCTTGTGTCTGTAGGAGAATGGGACTGGGAGGGGGCGCTTGGAAGAGCCTCAAAGATGTGACAAAAGTCTAGGAGAGGATGTTCCTGTTCTTAAAGAGCAACTGTTTCATTTGCAAAGTCTGAGCCTAAGGACAATGTGAAAGAAGGGATTGTTTTTGCCTGGGTGGGTGAGAAGGTAGAGAAGAATTACAGATCTCTAGCACAGGAGCTGCTTGAGTGGACAACCTCATCTCACCTCCCTGGATATGGGGTGCAGCTCCGGTGCCGGTGTGTGAAGGAAGAGCTCACCAAAACCTTATGGGTAGCTTTGCAGCACAGCCTTGCCCCACCAGCTGCAGGTGACTGTGGTAGAAGGTACCAGGACGTAGGTGAGATGATTGGAAAACCTAAATGAGTGAAGACAGAGGGATGCTTGCATCTAGGTGGGTTCAAGAGGGCCAGTCTGTGTCCCAGGAACCAGAACAGAGAGTGTTTAATTCAGCAGGTCTACACATTACTGTCCTATTCTTGTTCCCTGGTGTCTTCTCCCATCCCCCTTCTTGTTCCCTGGTGTCTTCTCTCATCCCCTTTTCTATCCTGCTTCATCAGAAACTCAGCTTCCCTTGCTCTCCCAAGAGGAGTTGGGATTGAGAACCGAGCCGGATGCTCGCTGCAGCTCTCCAGCGCTGGCATAACAGATCCATGACCTGATTTAAACCTGTGAGAGCTGCTGTAACATAAATATTTGATGGAACTACAGCTTCCCTTTTTAAGTCTGCTTCAGTTTTTCAAGCTAAATCATGGCAAAGCCTTCCTGAAAGACACTTGTTCACGTGGAGTTGTTGACACAGCTCTTGGATCTTCTTCTAGGGCTTGTTCTGGCTTTGGGCATCGTTTCAGCCTCACGTTGTATTGATGCAAATTCTGAGGAGTACAAGTAAACATGGAATTATATTTGTGGCATAATACGTGGAGGGAAAGGGAGTTCAATCCATATGTCAGCTCTTAGCCCAGATGGGGAACCATGCTGTCACTCAGATCCCCAGCGCTCTCCTCCTTGGGGCAGGGATGCTGCCGCGGTGCCTCACCTGGCCTGCTTGTGGATGAAGGTGGGAAATGTGCTGACCAGTAAACACTGACATGTTTCTATGCTTGTTTGGGCTCCTCTGGAGAGAAAACTTGTGGGGATGAAGGAGCTTTTGAAATGGATTCAATCAAAAGCCAGGCCCTAACTTCTCTTCCCATTGTCAGAAGGGATGGTTGCTGATAGGTGAAGTAGGGTTCTGCTTCTTGCAGGAAGGCACCGTTCCTTCTTCCAGTTTCTCTTGCTTGGAGGGCCTTGCAGGCTGCAGGATGGTGGTACAGAAAGGAAAGAAGGTTTTATTTTGAAGTTCTGAGGACAAACACCCCTCCCCAACACCCAAAGTGGAGATCTGGAAGCAGCTAAAGCTGGCACTAACACAAGAGCTGCAGCAGCAGCCCAGCTGGGCAGAGCCCAGATGATTCAGCAGAAGCCTACAGGAATGAGGACCCCATTTAGCAGCAGAATAACCAGAAAACCCCTGTTCCATGGCCATTCTGCTCTGGGAATGTGTTCCACAGCTGGGTGTTTGGGTTTCTCTTATGGGAAGGGAAGAATTTGGAAGCCAAATTCTTCATCAACTCACACTGGAACATTTCATTCTGCTTCTGGGCTGGTTGTGCTTCACTTGTGCACAGCCCACAGTGCCAGGTGTGGTGGGATATGACTCCTTTACTACTTTTTATTTTATAAACTCTATTTATGGGAGAAGAGGGGAGTGTTTTTGAGGTGCCATCTGCTCTGAACCTGAGGTTAAAACACGCTTAACCTCTACCTGCAGCTACCAGATGCAGTGTTTAAACTGTTGAGGCATCTTCCACCTTGATGTCCTAAATCTTGAAACCATGGGATTAAGTGGAGTTTTTTAAAACAATTTCTTTGCAAGTTGGAACAAATAAAGCACTGTGGACTTTAGAGGTCTGAAACATAGACAGAGCCACGATGAGCTTTCTCATTCTAGACCTCATCTTGGAGCTGTCCTCTCTTTCTAGGAGACCAGAGGTACCAACTGATGAATTCATTGCTGTACTGATGCAAAACTTGAAATATTAGCTTGTCTCCAGTTCCAGTTTCTACAGATTGACCATGAGCCAGCAGTGTGCCCAGGAGGCCAAGAAGGCCAATGGCATCCTGGCTTGTGTCAGTCAAATTCATGGTACTGTTTATGCTGGAGTGATGTTGCTGGTGGTGGTGTCACAGGTGATGTTGTCCCAACTCTTGGGGCAGTTTTATCACATGCCAAGGGGGGAAGGAAGTTTGGCCCTTTGGCTGAAGGGCCTGGAGCTGGAAACATGATGTGGTCATGGGTTTTGTTGTGTTGGTGAACTACCTGTGTCCCCCAGGGCTCAGTGCTGGCTCCAGTCTTGTTCAACATCTTTATCAATGACCTGGATGAAGGGATGGAATGTTCCCTCAGTAAGGTTGCAGATGACAGGAAACTGGGAGGAAGTGTTGATCTGCCTGAGGGTGGGGAGGCTCTTCAGAGGGGTCTGGCCAGGCTGGAGCCATGGGCTGAGCCCAAGGGGATGAGGTTCAACCAGGCCAAGGGCAGAGTGCTGCCCATGGGACACAAGAACCCCCAGCAGCGCTACAGGCTGGGGCAGAGCGGCTGGAGAGCTGCTGGGAGAAGGACCTGGGGGTGTTGGGGGAGCTCAGCCTGCCCAGGAGCCAGCAGTGTGCCCGGGGGGCCAGGAAGGCCAAGGGCATCCTGGCTTGTGTCAGAGCCAGCGTGGCCAGGAGGTGTGGGGAGGGGATTGTGCCCCTGGGCTGGGCACTGGGGAGGCTGCAGCTGGAGTGCTGGGTCCAGTTGTGGGCTCCTCAGCATCAGAAGGCCATGGAGGTCCTGGAGCGAGTGCAGAGAAGGGCAAGCAGGCTGGGGAAGGGGCTGGAGGGCAAATGCTCTGAGGAGCAGCTGAGGGAGCTGGGGGTGTTGAGGCTGGAGAAGAGGAGGCTGAGGGGAGCCCTTCTCCCCCCTGCCCTGCCCTGCCCTGCCCGGAGGGTGCCGAGAGGTGGGCGCTGGTCTCTTCAGCCAGGGGCCAGGAGCTGGGACAAGGGGCACTGGGCTCAAGCTTTGCCAGGGCAGGCTCAGCTCAGCTGGGAGGGCAAAGTTCTTCCCTGGCAGAGTTGTGGGGCTGTGGCCCAGGCTGCCCAGGGAGGGGGCTGAGTCCCCAGCCCTGGGGGTGTTGAACAGAGGGGAGATGAGGTGCTCAGGGATCTGGTTTAGCACAGGACAGGGATGGTTGGACTTGATGATCTTCAAAGGTCTTTTCCAACCTTGGGATTCTGTTTCAAAATCATAGAAAATCTTTGTTGGGAACCATTAAAAAAATCATAATCTTAAAGCAAATGTTGAGCTTTAAGGTTTGGGTTTGGGTTTATTTAGAAGATCCTCCCAAGCTTTTAAAAACACTTCATCAGACACAGTTACTCACTTGTGCTGATGTCCTCTCAAGGCAACACTGACCCATGCAACCTTTTCAGCAGGGGTTGTGCTGTGAGCAGAGATCTTTGCTGAATTTCAAGGGGATGGATGAGGGCCCCTGGGTCAGAATGTTACCTGTGTGTTTTAAAGGTTAGCATAGTTACATATAGCTAAGGCTGGGCTTTAAAACAAGTTAGGTGAGTCCTTGTTCAGTAAATTCCAGGCTTCTTTTGTGTTTTAAAAAAAAAATAAGGGAAAAAAGAAATACTTTTTGGCTGGTTTTTGTTATTTACCACTGTGTCTCTTTGCAGGATTCATGAATAAAATTTTCCATCCCAACATTGACGAAGCGTAAGTAAATCCCAGTGGGTGGGATGAGGGAGGATCCCTAAGCTTTATCTAACTGTAACCATGTTTGGGCTCTGTGATAATCTGAATAGTCCTTCCATTGATCTAAGAGCTTGGGATGATGGCAGGACAAGGGGGCTGGAGTGAAGCTGGAGGAGGGAAGGGTGAGAGGAGATCTTAGGGGGAAGTTCTTTGCAGAGAGAGTGGGGAGGGGCTGGAACAGGCTGCCCAGAGAGGGGGTGGGTGCCCCGTGTCTGGGGGTGTTCAAGGCCAGGTTGGATGGTGCCCTGGGCAACCTTGTGTAGCTCCAGGCCTGGAGGTTGGTGGCCCTGCCTGTGTCAGGGGGCTTGGAGCTCTGTGATCCTTGGGGTCCTTTCCAACCCAGCCCAGTCTATGATTTTCTGCCCAAGCACCAGCCAAGCCTCAAAGAACTTCCCCCTGATACCTAATTTAAACCTTCCTTCCTTTAGCTTTAATCCATCCCCCTTGTCCTGCCATTATCTACCCATTAAAAAAGTTGATTCCCCAATCCATTAACCCTGATTGAGGGGGAAGTTCTTTGCAGTGAGAGTGGTGAGGGACTGGAACAGGCTGCCCAGAGAGGGGGTGGGTGCCCCGTCCCTGGGGGTGTTGAAGGCCAGGTTGGCTGGGGCCCTGGGCAACCTTGTGTAGCTCCAGGCCTGGAGGCTGGTGTCCCTGCCTGTGGCAGGGAGCTTGGAACATGATCATCCTTGGGGTCCCTTCCAACCCAGACCTCCTATGATGGTTGGGGAGGGGGTGATAGAAGTACAAGTTGTGAGTTAACTTTCAGGAGTAGGTCAGACTGTGGGCAAAGACCAGAGAGCTGCATGTTGCAGACTCTTGCAGATGTCTTTGCCCTACAACATGCTTGGCTTAGAGGAAATTCAGCATCCCTAGTCCCTCTCCTCATTGGCATCATGCTGGCTTTCAAGAAACAAGGGATGGCTACTAAGCCCCAGCTCCCTCTCTAGCTAAAGCTTCACATTCCTATGAACAATCTTCAAAACACAATGCTTTGCAGTGTTTTTCTCAGGTAAGGCTGTTAAGGGCAGCCACCTCTGCATCAGGCTTCCCAGCAAAGCCCTGTATGAACCAACTAATTCAGTAAAAGCTCCAATTCACTTGATTTTTGTGCAAACCATGAAGATTCACATAGCTTAAGGCTGCCTCTCAACCACAGGATAGAAGGAAATCATAGCTTATCTGACACAGTGGGGCAAAGGCAGGGCAGGGATAGAGAAGGGGGTAGATGATGTTAAATCCCTGGAGTATTTTTGAGTGTGACTGTGTTTAATTCCATCCTTTCCATCTGTTTCAGGTCAGGAACTGTATGTCTAGATGTAATCAATCAAACTTGGACAGCTCTCTACGGTGAGTTTGGCATTTCCCTGCAAGCTGGTGGCATGAACTTCTGTGTTTGATGTGCTAACACAACACAGCTTGCTGGAGACACAGGATGTCAGCCCAACCTTTAGGGTTGGTTTGGTGAGGGTTTTGGGGTTATTTTTTAAAGTTTTGGACTCCTCATTGAGCCAAGATCATGTGAAAAATAAGGCTTTCATGTGAAAATACTTTTATAACCTCTTTTCATGCCAGAGAAGCTAAAAATACTCCATGAACTTCACAAAGGATTGCTGAATCCATTGCTTGGCTTTGCTGGCAGCTGCTCAACAGCACCCCACCACCATTCAGCATTAAAAGAGAGGAATGACCTTACCTAAGTCAAAACCTGGTTCTAGCCACCCCATCCCCATTTGGTACTGGCATTGGAGCTAGCAATTCTTTGTGCACAGGGCTGTGATCCCACTTCTGCAGGAGAGGGCATCACAAACTGTTCCTGTTTGTCAGGGCTGCATCATTTCATCGCAGGCTGAGAGGTGGTGGTGTAACTGAGGAGTGCATTGCTTGCTGCAGAATGTTTTGGGGTTCCCACTAGGTCATTTGTGGTTTTTAGAGGAATAGAAGAGATGATGTGGTAGCTGAAGGCTTGTTAAAATAGCATTTAGGGCAAGCTGCTATTGTTGGAAGGGATACAGTTGAGTATCAAGTCTAGGTTGGCTGTGTTTTCAAAGTGTGAACTCCTTCAGATGTTCCACTCAGGCTTTGCAGAAGGGTGTTCAGGGCAAGGTGCACATCAAATTCTTCACATTCTTCCATGAAAAAACTGATTTTTTACCTATGTAAGTTGAAGCTTTGAAGCAGTTCCTGGAGACACAACTACTTCACCTTCCTCACAAGCACAATTTGGAAGGAGATGCTGGACTTGGTGAATGCTGGGTGGAAAATTGCTAGAGCAGCTTGTTTAACTTTGCTCCTCAGGATGCCTCAAGTCCTCACGTTGTAAATATGTGGGGCACAGTTCATGTTGTTTTGTTATGAGAGATCAGCTCAGCTGTGACCTAAGTGGTGGTGGTAACTGAGGAAGAGGATGTTCTGGGACCATCTGACAAAAGGTGAAGGAATTAAAGCTGTGTTAGCAAACCAAACCAGTGTGATTTGGGCAGTGGAAATCCAGCTCAGTGCAGTGTGGGCAGCCTGAAACATCACCTGCAGATCATGGGGATGGCTGGACAAGAAGAAATCTCTCCAGTGCAGCTGCAGTGCTGGTTGCTTTGGAAGCCATGTGTGGATGGTCTCCCTGCTCTGCAGCACGCTCTGATGGTTGCAGTGGGGTTTCTGTGCTATTTCCAAGGAAGACTCTCCCTGAGGGGGTTTCTGATGAGTGCTGCTGTATTTTTGTCATCACTGTTGCTCATAAAGGTAGAAAGAACCACCCTGGCTTGGTATTTACTGTGCTTGTGATGTGTTAGTGTTGGCAAGCTTGCAGAAGTCTTCTGTGTTACCAGCGATAGCCGCTGGAGAAATTGAAGGTATCGGGTGTGTGTTCTGTACAGAGCATCTTCTGCAGCAACCAGCATGAAAAGCCCATCACTTGACAATCATCTTACTGCAAACTTCCCTGGGAGTGTTGTGTCCAGTGCTGGGCTCCCTGGGATAAAACAGACAGGGATCTCCTGGAGAGAGTCCAGAGGAGGCTACGGAGATGATGAAAGGCCTGGAGCATCTCCCCTGGGAGGAAAGGCTGAGGGAGCTGGGGCTGTTCAGCCTGGAGAGAAGAAGCCTGAGAGGGGATCTGATCAATGGTTCTCAATAGCTGAAGGGTGGGACACAGGGGGACATGGGCAGCCTCTTCTCAGTGTCTGTGGGGACAGGACAAGGGGCGATGGCCTCAAGTTGGGGCACAGGGAGTTCCCCCCAGTGTGGGGAAGAACTTCTTCCCAGTGAGGGTGAGGGAGCCCTGGGCCAGGCTGCCCAGGGGGTGTGGAGTCTCCTTCTCTGGAGAGATTCCAGCCCCGTCTGGATGCTGCCCTGTGTGCCCTGTCCTAGGGACCCTGCTTTGGCAGGGGGGTTGGAGTTGATGGGTTCTGGAGGTCTCTTCCAACCCCTACAATTCTATGAAAGCCCAGCCAAAACCCCACAGTGAGCACTGCTCTGTGCCTGCATCCACAGCTCTCCAGAGGTTAAACCAAAACCTGGCACGTAGCCCTGTGCTGGGGGTTTCATCTCTGCGTGGGTCCACGTGGTCCTTCTGAAACCCCCGAGGAGAAACGATGACATGTGGGGCTTGTTTCCCAACACCCCCACCCCTCAAGCGTGGGACTTTGTCATCCTGGGGATGTGGGAAGAGGGTTTCATGTATCCACAATGACTCATCTGCACCAGAAGGGAGGTTTCCTGCTGTGGATTATTTGGTGGCAGATGCCAACTGGCACCAAGGTGTTAACGTGAGCTCTCCACATTCTGTGAATTGGTGGGAGCTGGAGGAGGACCTTGGTTGCTCTTCCTCTTAACACAATCATCTGAAGAGCTTTGGGAGATGCTTTGTCCTTGAGATACATCAATTTAGACGTGGAGCACAAGACTTTCAAAGATGGCAATGGAAGGAGGCTGAAGGAGGAGAACTGTGAGGGGTGAAGCACAGCGCTTTGCATTCCTTTCTTATTTTCAAAGCCAGGGCTGAGCCTTGGTGGGAAACAAGACGTTTGTGTCCTTCCACTTCTTTGCTTAACCCACTTCTCTCTGCATTGTTGGGATGTCAAGGAGTTCATGCAGGTAGCTGAGGACCTCCAGCATCTCTTCAGCAGCTGCAGAAGCTCTTCACTGCCCTGTAGGTACTTTCCCTGATGCCATTTCATTTAGCTTCTTGGATTTTCAGGGTGTTTCCCCTCAAAGCTTTGTGCTGGTGCTTGTGGGATGGTTAAATCCAACTGTCTGGGTCTGTAATCATGGACACAAAAAAAAACCCAACCTTGTGTCTTTCACTTGCAGATCTCACCAATATATTTGAATCGTTCCTGCCCCAGCTGCTGGCCTACCCTAACCCTATAGATCCTCTAAATGGTGACGCTGCAGCCATGTACCTCCACCGACCAGAAGAGTACAAACAGAAAATCAAAGGTATGGGTGTCAATAACCTATTGCAGTGTTACTGGGACTGGTTTTGCTCAGCATTTGTGTGGTGGTCTCCATTCCTCCCTATGACAGGGGCCATGTCTGCGTTAAGCGCTAGGTGGTAGTGTAGAGTGCTGCATGTGGGACAGAACAACCCCCAGCAGCGCTACAGGTTTGGGGGAGACTGGCTGGAGAGCTGCTGGGAGAAGGACCTGGGGGTGTTGGGGGAGCTCAGCCTGCCCAGGAGCCAGCAGTGTGCCCGGGGGGCCAGGAAGGCCAAGGGCATCCTGGCTTGTGTCAGAGCCAGCGTGGCCAGGAGGTGTGGGGAGGGGATTGTGCCCCTGGGCTGGGCACTGGGGAGGCTGCAGCTGGAGTGCTGGGTCCAGTTGTGGGCTCCTCAGCATCAGAAGGCCATGGAGGTCCTGGAGCGAGTGCAGAGAAGGGCAAGCAGGCTGGGGAAGGGGCTGGAGGGCAAATGCTCTGAGGAGCAGCTGAGGGAGCTGGGGGTGTTGAGGCTGGAGCAGAGGAGGCTGAGGGGAGACCTTCTCCCCCCTGCCCTGCCCTGCCCTGGCAGGAGGGTGCAGAGAGGTGGGCGCTGGTCTCTTCAGCCAGGGGCCAGGAGCTGGGACAAGGGGCACTGGGCTCAAGCTTTGCCAGGGCAGGCTCAGCTCAGCTGGGAGGGCAAAGTTCTTCCCTGGCAGAGTTGTGGGGCTGTGGCCCAGGCTGCCCAGGGAGGGGGCTGAGTCCCCAGCCCTGGGGGTGTTGAACAGCCAGGGAGATGAGGTGCTCAGGGATCTGGTTTAGCACAGGACAGGGATGGTTGGACTTCATGATCTTCAAGGTCTTTTCCAACCTTGGGATTCTGTGGTGGTCAGAAGTTAAGGGGTGGATGAACCGCTGCTGCAGTGTGTGGTATGCAGGGCAGGGCTTGAATATCAATTCACAGCCCCTAAGCAGGGAAGGCTGTGAGTGGATGGAGTTGAGGGTTCAACATGGGGTTTCTAGTTATTGGAGTAATTATTTGGGAGAAAAGTTGAGTGACTGAAGAAGTGTGGGATGGGAGCATCCAGCTGCATGATTATTGGGTAGGAAGTGGCTTGTTAGGACCTCTGTGGCAAGTGATCCATGGGCAGCGATCGAGGAATCGGTGATGCTTTTGTCCTGTGACATAGCAGGAATTGTCAGTATATATCACATAATCGTGCCTCACTGCTCCCAGCTTAAGCCAAGACTTATTAACACTGTGCCTGGTTTGGGGGCTGCCAGTAAGGAAACCTGCAGATGGGTTCGTTGTGTCTCAGAGGGTGTAACGAGGGCAGGTAGTCCTGAAGAGGAGAGATGGAAAGAATCTGAGGGGTTTAACCTAGAGGATTGAATGGGGTTAGGAGCTTTGACCTGCCAAAGTTGCCTTCTGACAGGAAGGGAATGATTTATCCTGTGAGCAGGATGCGCTCACAGACTTGGAACCCAGCTGGGGGAGCTCAGGTTAGACATGGACAGTGGCTGGTGGTAGAAGGACTGTCCTAGCAAGCTGGTGAATGAGACACTAATGGAATCAGTCTTGCAAACCTAAGAAAAAGATCAAAAATGAGAATTTCACTCTGCTCTGCCTGCCCTTGAATCAGCTTCCTCTGTGCAGGAGCTGGGCCTGGAATCAGCTGGGCCTGGAATCAGCTGGGCCTGGAATCAGCTTCCTCCAGGCAGAAGTGGGGCCTGGAACAGGCTGCCAGGGGAGGGGGTTGAGTCACCATCCCTGGAGGTGTTTAAAAAAGGGTAGATGAGGTGCTCAGGGATCTGGTTTAGCACAGGACAGGAATAGTTGGACTTGATGATCTTAAAGGCCTTTTCCAACCTCGGGATCCTGTGATTTCCCGACGTGACAGGCCTGCGGCCTTTCTCCCCCGATACAGTAAAAACCATCGACATTTCATCCAGTGGTGGGAAATTTTACAGCCTTTGGCCCAGATTTAGTCTTCAACTGAGTTTTTAAGAGACTGTGACCACTGGATTTTTCTGGTTTGTTTTGTTACTGAATAACCATTAGCCTTGTTTGTCCCTGGGAGCCCTGCCAGAGAGGTTTGCGGGGCCTGTTCAGCAAGGCAGAGCCTCCATGAGCAGCACTATCTAATTTTCTTCCTTCTCCTGAGGTGGGATAGCACCTTTCCTAACAGAGCTCGTGTTTGGAGAGCGCAGGTATCCCAGAAAGACAGGGGATTTGGTGGTGGGGTCCTTCCATTGGCTCTGGAGTGGTTAAACCTCAATTTGCTTTGTTCTGATGTTAAGCTTTAAAGCTGAAGGAGGGAAGGGTTAGAGGAGATCTTAGGGGGAAGTTCTTTGCAGAGAGAGTGGTGAGGGGCTGGAACAGGCTGCCCAGAGAGGGGGTGGGTGCCCCGTGTCTGGGGGTGTTGAAGGCCAGGTTGGCTGGGGCCCTGGGCAACCTTGTGTAGCTCCAGGCCTGGAAGTTGGTGTCCCTGCCTGTGGCAGGGGGGTTGGAGCTCTGTGACCCTTGGGGTCCCTTCCAACCCAGACCAGTCTGGGATTCTATTCTATGATTCTATGAAGTGACTCTTCATCAGCTGCAATTTTTGGTTGAGGGTGGAACTACAAACGAGGCCAAGCAAAGCTGTGGTTGAAATACAGAGCTCTTCAGCCCACTTCACTTGACTCCTCTTCAGCCCACTTCACTTGACTCCTCTGACAGCTGCCTACAGGATCATAAAAATTACCCTGCAGACCTGCCTTGCTTGGGATCCTGAAGGCCCTTGCCTCTTCTTTTTTATATGAACAAGCTTACAGGCAAAATGGTTTGTTGGATAACATCTCCAAAACCAACATAAGGGACACTTTGAGTGTCCTCAGTGAAACAGGAATGAAAAAAGATGCACCCTGGGGAAAAAAAACACCAACAAAACCAAATAACCTGATGCTGGCCAAGAGCAGGTGCTTCCAGGAAGATCTGAGGACATCCCTCAGGGAGGTTAAATGGGATAGTTTGCTCCCTCATTTCCATCCTGACAGCCCAGGTACAACCCATGAAGATGATCTGGAAAGAGTTTTAAGTGCTTTCAACATGTCTCATGTTGTGTTTACCCCAGAGTCCTGCCTCTGCTGTCTCTTCTCAGGCTTGCGTGACAAGGAGAAGATAGAGCTAAAGGCTGTCACTCCTCATACTGTAGAACTTTTAAAAATAGCCTTGGACATGTTAAAATTGATGCAATGGATCATAGCAGCTTCTCTGCTCTGGCAAACTCAGTGGTGCAGATAAATAATTTATGGCTGCTTTGCTTCATTTCTTAGTTGGGAGCACGTAGAATGGTTCTTTGACATCGTGGTAGCAAAGAGGTGGGTGTAGGCTGAAAGATGTGGCCCTCAGATTTGTAGTTCCTGTGGTTCTTGGTATAAGACACAAACTAGTGAGGACTTAGGGTAGAACTTCTAAACATCCATAAATATTATTGATACACAGCTGGAGATGTGATTCTGAGTGGTGGAGCCTTTGGGTAGATGAAATAGCTCATGGAGCCAAGTGCTCCTTTAAGATGCTCCTTACAGACCTTGCCCACTGGCTGGCAGAGCACAGAGGGTTGTGCTTTGGATAGACAACACCAGCTCAGTGTTTTGACCTGTTGAGAACTGGTGCTTCACTCCCATGTGTGCTGCTTGTCATCTTCTTAGGCAGATCTAGTATGAAAACTTCTTCTGGGAGGGTGGGAGTGGTGAGGAACAGCAGCTGAAGGGTACTGAGGGGTAGGCTTGTTGCTTGCTGGGAGGAAAGGACATCTCTTGGAGCAGTTCTTCCATCCCACGTGTCTGCTCTGAAGGGTTGTTGTCCAGAGAGACCTGGGCAGGCTGGAGAGTTGGGACCATGAGAACCACATGAAGTTCAGCAACGCCAAGGGCAAGGTCCTGCACATGGGTCAGGGCAATCCCAAGCACAACGATAGGCTGGGTGGGGAATGCATGGAGAGCAGCCCTGAGGAGAAGGACTTGGGGGTGCTGGGGGATGAGAAGCTCAGCCTGACCCAGCAATGTGCACTGGCAGCCCAGAAAGTCACCTGTGTCCTGGGCTGCATCCCCAGCAGGGCTGGGAAAGGGGGATTCTGCCCCTCTGCTCTGGGACACAGACCCCCCTGCAGCTGCCTCCAGCTCTGGGGTCTCCAGGACAAGGAGGACACGGAGCTGTTGGAGTCCTGAGGAGCCACAGAGATGATGGGAGGGCTGGATGGAGCCCCTCTGCTCTGGAGCCAGGCTGGGAGAGCTGGGCTGGCTCAGCCTGGAGAAGAGCAGGCTGCTGCTGGGGAGAGCTCCCAGCCCCTTCCTGTCCCTCAGGGGGTTCCAGGAGAGCTGGAGAGGGGCTGGTGCCCAGGGCAGGGAGGGCCAGGCCCAGGGGAACGGCCTTCAGCTGCAGGAGGGGGATGGAGAGGGGCTGGGAGGCAGAAATCCCTCCTGGGGAGGGGGGAAGCCCTGGCACAGGGTGCCCAGAGAAGCTGGGGCTGCCCCAGGATCCCTGGCAGGGTTCAAGGCTGGGTTGGATGGAGCTTGGGGCACCCTGGGCTGGTGGGGGTTGTCCCTGCCCATGGCACTGGGTGGGCTTTGAGGTCCCTTCCCACCCAAACCAACCTGGGGATGCTGTGATTCTGTAGGAAGCACTGCTGGCCTCCTGTGGATATGGCGTTTGGGGACACCCAGGGGATCCCCAGCGTTTCTTTAGGTGCAGTTGGGGTAGGCATGGAGGGAACATGCCCAGTAAGGAGTTCTCCTTTGTCATCCAAGGACATCTGAAGTCTTACAGCAAAGAACCTGGGTCTCCTTTGTTGATCTGTGCAAGGAATACAGATTTCTCCGGGTAGACACCCCTTCTCCAGGGGAGATGAATCCTTGGCAAGCTATGAGGAGGGAGTAGCTGCTGCAAGGATGTGTCATGTGGACATCCCATCTCCTTAGCTCTGTTTGTCATCTACTGCCAACCCTTCTGGGTAAGCTCTCTAAGGACACAGAGCTTTTTTGGGTCCCTCCTTCATTCGGTTGGTCCCTCTCATCTTCAAACCATTGGGTCTCTCACACAGATTCCTCTCACTTTGTGGTGTCCAACTCTTTGGAATGATGGTCCCTGCCCCAGCCTCTGCAGCTCCAGCAGGCAGGAGACATGATCCAGCAGGGCCTAAGCAGCATGGGGACACCCCCCAAGAAGGGGTTTCTCAGTGCCTGGAACCTGAGGATGAAGTACCAGGGTCCTTTACTGTTGATACCACGTTGGCTCCATCAGCCTGAAGGAAACATGAGACCTTGAGGGCTCAGAGCTGCCTTCAGTGCTCTCTGGGTTCTTAACAAGTCCATGCCAAACAGATTGGAGCAGCTGCCTCTGGAGTGTGAGTGAGCAGGTTCATAATGGATATCAAACAGGCTGGAGCTGCCTGCGTCACTGGGTGGAGAAGCTGAAGCTCCCTGCGTTCAGCTTCACCTTACAGCCAGAGCTGGGAGCTTTTCCAGGGTGGAGCAGGCCTGCCAAGGGTGGAGCAGGTCTGCCAAGGCTGCTCCATGGGCTCTGTGGCCCTACGTCAGCTCCTGAAGTGTGGAAAAAAACATGATGATGCTGCAGAGCTCTTGTGGAATGTTGTCCCTTCCACTCATCTGAAGGATGGAAGTGCAGCAGGACGTAGAGGTGGCTTTCAGGACAACCAAGCTCTGCAGAGCATGGTCTTTAACTTGAAGTGCTCAGCTCTCTGGCATTAGACATATCCTTTATCAGTGCATCTGCCTGTGGTTATGGTATGGAATAACCAGCAGTGACCTGTGCTCTGGGAGGAGAGATGCTCCTTGTGGACCTCGTTCCCTAGGAGGAATTCAAGAACCAGACAGTTGGGACAGCTGCTGAGCTGGGACTGGGACGTGATGTCCCCATTTCCATGCAGGGGCTCACCTTGGAGTGCAAAGGGATGGTGGTGGTTCCTCTTCCTTCATTTTCTTTAATCCAGAGGAGGGATGTGGCATCTCAGAACCTTCATATCTGGAAAGATACCAAGTTTGCAACTGAAATTCCCCAATGGCACCATGAGCAGGACACTCCTCCCTGAGGCACGTGGCCTGTGGTATGGAGGATGTCCTTCAAAACGCTGAGGTTGGGTCACTTCTTCCCACAAAATGAAGCTGCTTCCTCAGTGTGAGGTGGGAAAGAGGAGATAAAGAGAGGAAGACTTGGAAGGTGAGGCTGAGCACCCCATCCTCAGCCCAGAGGTGACCGTGGAAGCCACACAAGCCACAGCTGGCACCAGTTCCTTTACCTGCTTGCAAGAATCCCAGTAAACCAGTTTTCCAGCTTGCTGGATGGCCTCCTGCTCACTCCTGGCTGCAGTGCAAGGGGTTGATCTGGGCATCTGGAGCCTGTGTGGTTTGGACCCCACTGTGAGAGACAGTTTCTGTGGGTGGCCTGCAGCACGGTGGCCTTCCTCTCCACGGAGGGTTCCCTGTGGGTCCTTCTCAGCTGAATCTGTGATGGGTGTTCTGTGTAAATCTGTGAGGGCTTCGATTCTCAGATCAGTGTTTCTTAGAGTCAGGCTATGCAATGGTGACAGTGCAGTGGTGACATCTCAGTGGCTTTTAGGCTCTAGGACACCACGGTACCTTGGCAGTAAATCCAATCACAGAACGGTCTGGGTTGGAAGGGACCCCTGCCTGACACAGGCAGGGCCACCAACCTCCAGGCATGATCCAGACAAGGCTGCCCCTGTCCTGTTAAGTGAGATACATCATATGGGGGAGGATGTAGGTCCTCCAGCTATGAGCACGTGTGATGTTGATGCAGGAGCCTTGTTATCATCCTTGTTTTGATGAGTCTTGGCCATCACCATGGTGTCACATGGTGTTTCACTTGTTTCCACACCTTGGTGGACAAATGCTCCTTTGAAGGACAAGGGGGATGGAGTGAAGCTGGAGGAGGGAAGGGTTAGATGAGGTATTAGGGGGAAGCTCTTTGCAGAGAGAGTGGTGAGGGGCTGGAACAGGCTGCCCAGAGAGGGGGTAGATGGCTCTCCTGTGAAGAGAGGCTGAGGGAGCTGGGCTGGGTCAGCCTGGAGAAGAGAAGGCTGTGGGGGGACCTCATTGCAGCCTGCCAGTCCCTGAAGGGAGCAGAGGAACAGGAGGGGAATCAGCTTGTTCAAGGGCAGAGCCTGGCAGGCCAAGGGGGCTGGAGTGAAGCTGGAGGAGGGAAGGGGGAGAGGAGATCTTAGGGGGAAGTTCTTTGCAGAGAGAGTGGTGAGGGGCTGGCACAGGCTGCCCAGAGAGGAGGTGGGTGCCCCGTCCCTGGGGGTGTTGAAGGCCAGGTTGGCTGTGGCCCTGGGCAACCTTGTGTAGCTCCAGGCCTGGAGGTTGGTGTCCCTGCCTGTGTCAGGGAGGTTGGAGCTCTGTGACCCTTGGGGATCCCTCCCAACCTAGCCCAGTCTGAGCTTCTTCACTCCCAGAAACGCAATAACCAATGACTTCCCAAACGTACCACCACCCAACCAACCATCCTTCCTAGCCCACCCACCTTCTCCCTGCTGAACCCAGCCAACCTTTCTCTCTTTTCCTTCCCCATTACAGAATACATTCAGAAATATGCAACAGAAGAAGCACTAAAAGAACAGGAAGAAGGCACCGGGGACAGCTCGTCCGAGAGCTCCATGTCCGACTTCTCGGAAGACGAAGCTCAGGATATGGAGTTGTAGTAAAAGAGGCAACCTGCTTTTCAGAGAGACTCTTTAATTTCCTAACCATGAGAAGCAGACTATAATATTCATATTTAAACAAAGCAATTTTTTTTATTACTAAACAAGGTTTTTATGAATAATAGCATTGATATATATATATATATATCACCCTTTAGATCCTGATTTTGTTTTCTCTCTCTGTCTCTCTCTCTCTCTCTCTCTCTCTTGGTCATTTCTCAATCCTGAGGTGCATTAAGTGCATTCATTCCCCACATTCCATTTTGGTAGCAATATATGCAGCCTGAATGCATGCATTCAAATTCCACTTTTGGCCAAGTCAACTTTGATGTGCTACTGAACTTCTCAGCTACAAAAAGAAACCCAAACCCCACAACCAACCACCCAACCAAACCAAGAAAAACCCAGCTGCCCTGCTTAGGTAGGGAGATAGCAAAGAGATATTCCCTTTCCTTTACTCCATGTTCCTCAAGATGCCACCTTGGAATGACAGAAAAGCTTCTGGGGGAGGGAAAATGATATATCAACTGGTGTGTTGAATAGTGGAATCAAAGGTGGTCCTTCAGGTCAACCTTGTTGATGGTATTTTACATGGAGTCACATTAGAAAAACAACCAAACAACAAAAAAAAGGCAAACTAAATAAAAAAATGAAGTGATCCTAGAGGTATGCATGGAGCTACTCAGAGCAGTTGAAGCTTAAAAACTTTGACTTGGATTTTGAGATGTGGACTCCTCCTGCCTGCCCTTCTGTGAACTTGGAGGGACTGACAACCACTGGGCTTATTTGCTTCTTTATTATTTTTTTTTGGGGGGAGGGGAGGAACTTTTCAAAGCCTTCAGCTGGATGTTCTTCAGGTTTTTTTTTTCTTGGGCTGGATTATGAGCTGTTCCCTTTTTTTTTGGGGGGGGGGAAGGAAAGAAAACCACCCTGAAATGCAAAAAAAAAACCCCATAAAAACCCCCCAAAACAACCAACCCACCATACCAAACCCCCCCAAACCTCCCAAACCACACCTGATGCTCTCCACATCTCCTGAGCTTTAGATTTTAGCTGGAGCACATCATGAACTCAACAAACCCTCTTTGCTTTTGCTCAGAGCTTTTTGGAGACTTGCCACCCTTTAACAGCTTCACGTTGGCTTTGGTTCCTCTTGCTTGGGAGTTCAAACCACCTCACAAAACACTCTTCCATCTCCTAAGAGGCTTCCTCTGACCAGATGGATTAAACCTTGCTGAGAACTTCAGATCCAGGAAGATCAGCCCCCTTGGCTGTAGTCCATGAATCCATCAGCACTGATGGATTTTTATCATTATTATTATTATTTTCCTTATAATTTTCCCCTTTTCCTTCCAGCTTTGGTAGCCATCTGCTTGTGTGTGGACAACAGGATTAAGATTTCTTTAAAACTTAATGGAATATGATCTAGAAAGGAACAAAAAAGGATTAATAATGAGATGAATAAAAGGAGAAGAACAAAAAAAAACCCCACAACACAACCCTAAAAGCACCAATTGAGGAAGCAAAATGAATCTGCTGTGCTTGGGTTGCTTTGTTTTCCTGCTTTGGGTTGGGTTGGGTTGGTTGGGGTTGGTTTGGTGGGGGGGTTTTTCCCCTCTTTTTCTTTTCCAGGATGCTTTCAAATGGAAATATTTTGCTTTCTCTTGGTGTCTTCACAGCCATCCTTTGGTGTTTCTTTTTTAACCCTAGGAAATCCAACCTAGGAAATCCCACTCTACCTGGGATGGATGCTGGGATACTTGAATTTGGGAAAACTCTGGGGTGAAGATTCAAACTAAGATGGATTTATTATTTTTTTTTAAAGCTGAATATTATTTTGGGGTGGGGGAAGAGTTGGTTTGTTTTCAGAGGGGGTTTGGACAAGATTGAAACCATCAATCTGGTGTGGGATGAGGAATCAACCTCCCACACACACCTCTCCTTGGCCATCCTTCAGCAGACTGTTGAAACATCTGACTGGTCCCATCATCGTTTACCCTGGAATTGGGTGGGTGGGTTTGGGTGGTGGATGGAAGGGGGAGAGGATGCTTTGCCTTTTCATTTTCCCTACAGAAATACCACCACATTTTGAATTACAGAGGTTTGGAAGGTTCCAACCTTTTTTTTTTCCCTCCCAACTCCTAAAGCACAATCAACTTTCTTTCCTTAATCATTTCTTTTACCCTTGGGGGGGGAGGAAAATAAACTTAACCCCCCTCAAAGCCCCCATTTCCCTTCAGCAGGGTTTTTTCCTTCCTCAACCCACCCAAACCATTCCCTTCCCATTAATTCCAGGCAAGAAACAAAGGTTTTTCCTTCCCCCCCCCCTCTTTTACTTTCATTTTAAAGCAGTAATGTTTAGGGCTGTGGCTAGTGACTGTGCTGAAGTTCTCTATCTAGCATTTGTGGCTTGTTGGGAGGGTGATATTAACTATTTAACATGTAATGATGTACTTAACTCTTATCTAGCACGCTGTTTTGATTTCCTCATTACTTTGGGCTGGGGAGGGGGGCCACGTTTAACTTGCTTACCTGCTATCCTAGCAGTTTGCTTGTGCTATAACCTTTTCCTTGTAGGTGCTACTTAGGAGTAGAGTTAAGTGCTGGGTGGTGATAATCAGTTTAAAAAAAAAAAACAACACAAAAAAAAAAAAAAAAAAAAGCAAAAAAAAACCCAAACAAACAAAAAAAAACCCCCAAAACACAATAAAAATTTGTATTTTTTCAATATTGTATAAAACAAAGTGTTCTAATTACCTCACACCCACCCCCTGCCCTTTCCTTTGCAGGGTTTTTCCATCCCATAAATGTGGATTTAGTTCAGGCTTTATTTCTAGAAGCAGGGATTCACCCCTCACACCCCACCCCCTCCTCTCACCCCCCCAATTCCATCCCCAAAATAAATGAGATACTGGAGCCAGGTTGTGGTGTGAGGATGGGGTGAAGCTCAGGGGGCTTGTGTGGGATGGTGGCTCCACAAAAACACATAGCCCCCCACACACACACTGGCTCTTCCCCAGTCTCCCCAGGGTAGCACTGGGGGGAAGATTCACCACCCCAGCACGGTGAGTCAAGGAGGAAAACCCAGCACCCCCAAACACTGCTTGCAATGGATGTGTGTCCTTAAAGATGCTTTGAGGGGATGAGGTGGGATGGGGAACACCTGCTCCTGGCCACCTTGCACCCCTCTGCTCCCCCTCCATCCTTTTTCACCTCCCCCCTTGTTTTTTTCCCCCTCAACCCCCCCTTTCTCCCAAAAGAACCCTCCAAAGCTCCCCAGGCAGCTCCTAACTACAACCCCGTTGCTGTAGTCTGGAAGAGAAGGTGGAGCTGTGCTGAAGCAAGATAGCGCTTGGGGAGGGGGGTGTTTTATTTTGGGGTGGGATTTGGGGGGGTTTACTTTGGGGTGGGATTTGGGGAGGTTTTTTGGTCATCTTGAGGGTTTGGGGATTTCTCCATGGTCAGAAAACAACGCTGGGGTCACCTCAAGTGCTCTCAGGGTGATGGGATATTCCTCAGCCAGCTTGAGCTGGACCCCAAGTTGAGTTCCCCACTACCACCACTCGCCACAGCCCCTTGGCACCAGTTTGGAAACAACCTTTGGTTTCTCTCCCTGTAACCCCCCTCCTTGTGTGACAAACCCAGTTGCCATGAGTTGTCCCATGGAGGTGAGTTGGCCACTCACCCTCCGAATTTCCCCCTCCCCCTGCCAAATTTTCCCCAACCCCACACGTGGTTTGATGGATGCAGATGGCTGGTGACACGGAGTTGGGCTGGAGCAGAGCTCTGCCCTCAGTTTGGGAGAGCACACACCCATCCTCCTGCCTCCCCATGTCCATGGTTGACTCCCAACCCATCTTCACATGTCTCCCCATCCCTTACAACATCCCAGAAGAGCCAGGGCTCCCCATCCCATCCCCACCAACACCAGGGACGCTCCTCATAGACCTCCAGGAAGCCTGGGAGATGTTTCTTTTTTTACCTACCCTATATTTTTTGGCTCCTTGCTGCTTTTCCTCTCCCTCAAGTTCTGCTGGGACTTCAGCAGGGGTGTTCACAGCATGAGAAATGGCCACGACTTCCCAGCCCGTGATGGGTACCTATGGTGTGATGCTTGAAGAGAGCGGGGTGGTTTCTTTCTCCTTCCTTTGAGTCAGCTCAGTCTTTAGTTTAGAATTTCAGGGGTTTTGGGGTTGGTTGGTTTTTTTTCCTCCTCTTTTTTTCCCCCTCCTTGTGGCATCGTTGTGGTGGGTGCATCTGCCACCCCTGAGGAACGGCCTCTTCTCTACGAGTAGAAACTTCTCCCATAGTTGTGTATAATTAAAGAACTGTAAACTTTTTTTAAAATAAAATATGTATATACCTTGAGGCTTGGCTGGTGCTTGGGCAGAAAATCATAGACTGGGCTGGGTTGGAAGGGACCCCAAGGGTCACAGAGCTCCAACCCTCCTGACACAGGCAGGGACACCAACCTCCAGGCCTGGAGCTACACAAGGTTGCCCAGGGCCACAGCCAACCTGGCCTTGAACACCCCCAGGGACGGGGCACCCACCCCCTCTCTGGGCAGCGCCTTCCAGCCCCTCCCCACTCTCTCTGCAAAGAACTTCCCCCTAAGATCTCCTCTCCCCCTTCCCTCCTCCAGCTTCACTCCAGCCCCCTTGGCCTGCCAGGCTCTGCCCTTGAACAAGCTGATTCCCCTCCTGTTCCTCTGCTCCCTTCAGGGACTGGCAGGCTGCAATGAGGTCCCCCCACAGCCTTCTCTTCTCCAGGCTGACCCAGCCCAGCTCCCTCAGCCTCTCTTCCTAGGGGAGCTGCTCCAGCCCCCTGATCATCTCCATGGCTCCTCTGACCCCTCTCCAACAGCCCCACATCTCTCTTGTCCTGGGGCCCCAGCTCTGGACACAGGACTCCAGCTGGTGCCTCCCCAGGGCAGAGCAGAGAGGGACAATCCCCTCCCTGTCCCTGCTGCCACCCCTCTGCTGATGGAGCCCAGGATCCCATCACCCTTCCCAGCTGCAAGAGCACACTGCTGGCTCAGGGGAAGTTTCTCCCCCACCAGAACCCCCAGGTCCTTCTCAGCAGGGCTGCTCTCCAGGAGCTCTTGGCTACTCCCAAGGAGCTCTTAAGCTCCTGGTCTCACAGGAAAGACCCCAGACCCTTGTGCTGTTCCCTCTGTGTCCCACCAGAACTTCACCCATGGCCCATCCGTGCCAGATCCAAGCTGTTCCGGGGCATCTTCTGCCTGGAGATGGAAGAAGAGGTTGTTGCACACACCCAACGTGCTGAGGGTCGTGCTCGGGGTGCCCAGCTCCTCCTTGACAAGCAGCTGGCTGATGTCCTTCCACGTCTGGTCCTTCCAAGTCCAGTGACCTTGGCAGGGCCCTTGAAGCCCATTTTTAGGATCTTGGGCTGGAAGTGAAGGCTGAGGGTCCCCCATCCCTCCCTCCATGTCCCTCCACCAGCTCAGCCTCGTAGGGTGGGTTCCTTCCAAGGTTTCTTCTTGCAGCAGGACAAGTCACCCCAGACACCGCTGCCTCGATGCCTCAGCCACCCTGGGCCTGTTGTTCCAGAGGAGGTGGCTGCTTTCCCTGTAATCAGGCAACATTTTTGCCTGGATGGGACATGGGGCTCGAGGTGACGTATGGAGAGGGGGGTCACCAAGAGTGGGAGCAGTTAGAAGACCCCTCAACTGACGTATCTGGGCTGTGCCTGGAATGGGGGACACCAGCCTGGCGTCTGGCTTGTCCCCATCCTGGTTTGACTTGTTGCAGCTGCTGTCCTGGGTTTGCTGGAGCTGGGCGAGACCTTCCTCTCCATCCTCCTCCTCCTCCTCCTCCTCGCACCTTTCTCCCCACTCCAGCCAGAGCTGTTTGTCACCCCTGGGACCCAGCTTGAGGGATGAGGTGACAAGACTCCACAGGGACCCAGCTTGAGGGATGAGGTGACAGGATGAGGTGAGGGATGTTGTGCCAGTGCCACCTGCTGCCAGCACCCAGCCCGGCAGCCCCGGGCACCCTCCGGGGGGTAAGGTGGGGGGTACTGGGTGCCGGCACACGTGTCCTGCCCTGGGGCCACCAGCCCCCGGCTCTGCCCCTTGCCCTGGGAGGGGAGCCGGCGGGGGGGCAGCCCTGTACCCCCTCCTCCGTGTCCCCGCTTTCGGGGGCCGGCTGCGGGTGGCACTGTCCCCTCTGCCCAGCAGGTGGCCCCCGTGTCCCACCAGCACCCTCCCACTCTGCCCAGTACGAGGTAGCGCTGGCCCCGGTGCTGGGTTCCCTCCCTGTCTCCTGGGTGCCAAGGGCCACCCACCGCCCCCCTCGGAGGCTGGGGGTCGGCTCTGCCTGGCCGAGCTCCCGTGGGACCCCAGGAGATGGGTGCTGCTTGGGTGGGGGTGTCAGTGCTGGGGTGACATGGGGGACAAGGACCCATAGGTAGTGGTGGGTGCTGCTCGGCGCTCCCAGGAGCACCCAGAGGCTTTGTCCTGCCCCGTCTGTGTCCGTGCCAAACACTGATCCTGGGCCCCCCGGGATCTGGGTGCCATCCCCGGGGGGCTCTGGGTGCCATCTCACAGGGCTCTGGGTGACATCCCTATGGGATTCTGGGTGCCATCCCTGAGGGGCATTGGGTGACACCCCCATGGGACTCAGTGCCATATCTGAGGGGCTCTGGGTGCCATCACCAAAGGGCTCTGGGTTCCATTCCCCAGGGGGTTCTGGATGCCACCCCCTGGGGGCTCTGGGTGACATTGCCATGGGACTCTGGGTGCTATCTCTGATGGGCTCTGGGTGCCATCCCTGGGGGACTCTGGGTGCCATCCCCACGGGACTCTGGGTGCCATCCCTGGGGGGCTCTGGGTGCCATCCCCATGGGACTCTGGGTGCCATTCCTGATGGACTCGGGGTGCCATCCCCATGGGACTCTGACTGCCATCCCTGGGGGGCTCTGGGTACCATCCCATTGGGACTCTGAGTGCCATCGCTGGTGGGCTCTGGGTACCATCCCTGGGGCTCTGGTGCCATCCCATGGGACTCTGACTGCCATCCCTGGGGGGCTCTGGGTACCATCCCATTGGGACTCTGGCTGCTACCACCACAGGGTCTCTGGGTGCCATCCCCAAGGAGACCTGGGTTCCATCTCCATGGAAGTCTGGGTGCCATCCCTGTGGGGTGGGTGACATCTCCATGGCCACACAGCCTCTGTGATGGAGGCGACAAGCCAGCACCGGCAGGTGCTCAGGGCTCTGGTCCTGAGGCTGCTCACAGGGCGTTTCCTCCCCTCCCACCTTTGTCCCCGTGCCGGGTGCCAGGACTTTCCATGGTGGGAACTGCTCTCCATCCCCTTCTGGGCCTCAAAAAACCTTGGGGACTTCCCTGGAGCTGAGGGGTGCCTCTCCCCCATCCGGATATAACCCCCCAAGAAGGATGCCAGCTCTGCAGCCTGGCCCAGACCACCAACCCCAGGGGGGGAAACATGCACATCCGAGCCTTAGGCCAGGCACTGAGCTCTTGGTGACCCCCATGGTCACGGGGGACACCTGAGCCCTCTCCTTCTGCCCCAGGCAGGCTCCAGTTACGGCCTGAATTGTTCCTCCTGGCTGGAAGAAATGCCGTCAGCGCCGGCGGATCGGTGGCCATTACTAATGCATGATGCTCCGGCGGGAGGGAGACGCAGCGGGCTTGGGCTCCCCCTCCCTCCCCAAGCCTCCTTTACCCCTGGGGGGGGTTAAAGAGGGACAAGGTTGGGTTTGGAGAAGGGGTTTGCTCCCTCCAGGCCTCAAATGTGCTTGGAGGTGCCCAGGCAGTGCAGAAGGCCAGAGCCTGGTAGACAACGGGTGCCCGGCTGGTGGGGGAGCGTGGTGGGGCTGGAGCTGTGGCCGTGCTGGCAAAGGGGTCTTGGGGGTCATGAGCAAGAAGGACCCTGCTGGGTGACCAGGAGCAGCCCTGCAGAGGCCACCCACAGCTCAGCACACATTTGCTGATCAATAGCTCTGCTTTCCTCAGAGATGGTGACTCCGACCCTCCTGCAGACACAGGGTCTTCCTCCCCCCTACACTGCTCCTGCCCAATTTTTCCCTTGGGGTTTCTTTTTTCCATATTAGGGGTTTGCCCTCCTCTCTTCCAGCCCCACTTTGCCTCTCCCCAAAAGTGAGCATGGTGATGCCAAACCCAGCAGTTTCACCCCTCTCCCGCTCCAGTCCAACCCACCCGAGTGGGATGCTCATGATGCTCATCCCTGCACATCCCACCTTAGAGGTGGGAGGGGAGGGGGGTGACACCCATTGTGATGAACCATGCTGACCACCTCCCCACCCCTGAGCTTCAGCCCCATTTTTTAAGCCAGGATCTCCTGAAGGGGTGTCTGGGAAGGGGGTGTGGAGGGGGAGAGGGGGAGGATTTTGCCAGCACCAGCCTCACTGGTGCCGTAAAACATACTGGGGATGGAGAGGGGGTGGTGCAGTGAGCGGGGGCTCCCTGGCTAATGTACTTGGGTTGTGCTCCCTCATCCTTCCACATCAATATTGCATTATCCTTCCCAGCTGCATCTGAGCCCAAGCAAGGAGCCATGGAATAAAACCACCCAGCCCCAGCCAAGCCCCCGCACCGAGTGTCGCCAGGTCTCAGCGCCGGCACGGCGGCTTTGCCCGACCCTCTCAGCCTTTCCAGAGCCTCTTCCAGCTCCAGACACATTAAATATTTGCTTGAGGAACAGAAGATGCCCATGTAAATTTTTAAACGTGGCCACTTTGCTGGGTTTACACAGGCCAAGGCCCTGCTGGAACTTTGGCTCTACCCTCATGGAGTCAGAAATATCAACGGGATGAGTCCGGTGCCGAGGGGACCGATGCTGCGCTTGGGTTGGCACCATGCAGGTCATCCGTGGTGCCTCCTGGCTTGGGGAATCATCTCAGGGGCTCAAGGATCATCCCAGGGGCTCAGGATGGGATGTGGGGCAGGGCAGTCCCCGAGATTTTTGGGTCTCAGAGGGGGTGGGGAGTAATTCCCACCATGGAAGGTCCTGGGTCTCAGGGATGATCCCTGGGCATGAGGATCATCCTAAATTCCTCCTTTCTTGGGGACCATCCTGGAGTCTTGAGGACCATCCAAGGTGCCACCCTGCTTGGCACCTACCCCAGGTCTCAATGACCATCCCTGGGCATGGGGATCAGCCAGGGTGCTTCTCTGGTGACCATCCAAGGGGCTTGGGGATCATCCTGCCTTCTAGGGATTATCTGGGGTGCTTCCCTTCTTGGGGACCAACCTGGAGTCTCTAGGACAATCCTGGGCTCTTTGGGATCATCCAAGGTACCTCCATGCTTGGGATGGAGCCTGGAGTCTGGGGACACCATCCCTGAGCATGGGGATCATCCAAGATGCCTCTCTGCTTGGGGACCATCCCAGGGGCCATCCTGGGGTCTGAGGACCATCCAAGGTGTCTTCCTGTTGGAGGACCATCCCCGAATCTCACCTGGGGGCTCTTGGGGGGTCATATGAAGCATGTCCCTGCTTGGAAGCCATCCTGAGGTCTCAGAGACTGTCCCCAGGGCCTGAGAACCATCCAGGGTCTCTCCCTGCTTGGGGACCAGCCCAGGTCTCAGGGACCATCTCAGGACATGGGGACCATCCAGGGTCCCTCCCTGCTTGGGGACCCTGGGGACCATCCAGCATATCTGCACTTCAAGGTCGGGGGGGGGGCTTCAAGCTTTGGAAACCATCACAAGAGACCACCCAGGGTCCCTCCTTTCTCCAGCCCCATCCCAGGGTGCCACCAGCATCCCGAGCCCATCCCCATCCCCAGAGCTCACCCCCATCCCGGGCGGTCACCCCAAGATCCAGCACCCTCACCCCTACTCCCAGCCCTCTCCTTCCCTTGTCCCTCTGTCCCCACTCTCCCCCATCTCTCCTGGGGTGCTGCCCCCCACCAACACCCTCCCCCCCAAAAAGAAGTGCTTCACAGCCCCCCAAAACCCCTTCCCAGGTGGTTTGGGCCCCCCCCAAAGAAATAACTCCACCTGACTTCTCCCACCCTCCATCCCGGTGGCCTGTGGCAACCTGATCCCCATCCCAGCGGGCAGCCTGGCCCCAAACTGGTCAGGCTGGTTTGTGGCTCTGGAGCCACAAACACACTTTGGGGGATGAAGGGAGGGAGGAGGGGTGTGCCCAGCTGTGACCCCCCCCCCATATATAGAGAGATATATATTTATATAGGGTTTGCAGCCATGAGGTTGCAGGGGGGGGGTGTGTGTGATTTTGGGGGGGGGGAATTTGGGGGGGGGGAATGTGGGGTTGGAATGGAATTGGGGTGAGGGTGTGTGTAATTTGGGGGGGACACCCTCACCGTTGTGGGTCATCCCTTCAAATCCAGGGCTGGGATAGGGGGATACCCCACCACCCCCCCACACACCCCTCCTCCCCCCACCCCCATCCATCACCCCAGAGGCAACAACCCGGGGGGGGGGGGGTAACCATGAACACCCCCCCAAACACACACATCCACACCCCCTTCTCCATCCATAACCAGCAGAGGGGTCGTGCCTCCCCCCTCCCTCTCCACAGGCCCCCCCTCCCCCCATCCCCCCCAAATAACCCCAAATCCCCGGAGCCCATCCCCGTCCCCTCGGGGCGGGGGGCGGCAGCTGCGGGTGCGGCGGCTCCTCTCGGGTTGCGGACCGGGGCGGGGGAAAGGGGGGGTGGGGGGTGGGGTAGTTACCGAGGGGGGTGGGGGAGAGGTGTAGGGGGGGTCAGGATCATTTTCAGCCACCCAACCCCCCCCCCCCCAGAGGGAAAAGGGGCGGGGGGTGGGTAAGGAGCGGGAAACCGGATCGGAGGCAGCGGGGGGGGGATGGGGGGGGAGGAGAAGGGGGAGGGGGGGCGGCTCAGGTGCGCGGCCCCGGTGCCACCTCCCGCCGGTGTCCGGTGTCCGACAGCCGGTGAGCGGCCCCGACGGCGGCCCCGGGGCGGGACGGACCCGGCTATAAAAATCCCCCCCTAAAAAGGGGAAAGAACCGTCGGGTTCGGGGCTCTGCCTTCTCCAGGGCTTCCCCTGGGGCTTCCCAACCCCCCACACCCCACCCCGTCCCCCCAGCCCCATCCCTAGCCCAGCCTCTCCGGCCGCCGCCAAGGAGCCGCCCGCCCTGAGGCCACGGTGATGGGCGGGCACCGCCTCCCATCCCAGGGAAGGGAAGGGAAGGGAAGGGAAGGGAAGGGAAGGGAAGGGAAGGGAAGGGAAGGGAAGGGAAGGGAAGGGAAGGGAAGGGAAGGGAAGGGAAGGAGGGGAAGGGAAAGGAAGGAAGGGAAGGGAAAGGGGAAGGGAAGGGAAGGGAAGGGAAGGGAAGGGAAGGGAAGGGAAGGGAAGGGAAGGGAAGGGAAGGGAAGGGAAGGGAAGGGAAGGGAAGGGAAGGGAAGGGAAGGGAAGGGGAAGGGAAGGGAAGGAAGGGAAGGGAAGGGAAGGGAAGGGAAGGGAAGGGAAGGGAAGGGAAGGGAAGGGAAGGGAAGGGAAGGGAAGGGAAGGGAAGGGAAGGGAAGGGAAGGGAAGGGAAGGGAAGGAAGGGAAGGGAAGGGAAGGGAAGGGAAGGGAAGGGAAGGGAAGGGAAGGGAAGGGAAGGGAAGGGAAGGGGAAGGGAAGGGAAGGGAAGGGAAGGGAAGGAAGGGAAGGGAAGGGAAGGGAAGAAGGAAGGGAAGGAAGGAAGGAAGGAAGGGAAAGAAGGGAAGGGAAGGGAAGGGAAGGGAAAGGGGAAGGGAAGGGAAGGGAAGGGAAGAGAAGGGAAGGGAAGGGAAGGGAAGGGGAAGGGAAGGGAAGGGAAGGGAAGGGAAGGGAAGGGAAGGGAAGGGAAGGGAAGGGAAGGGAAGGGAAGGGAAGGGAAGGGAAGGGAAGGGAAAGGGGAAGGGAAGGGAAAAAGGAAAGGAAGGGAGGGGAGGGGAGGGGCGGGAGTGGTGGTGCTGGTGCTGGTGGGAGGGGTGGGGTTGGGGTTAGAGGTGGGGATGGAGGTGTGTGGGGAGGGGGAGGTGCTGGTGGTGCTTTTCTGCTCGTCTTGGGACCCCAGCCCCGCGCGGGAAACTGAGGCAAGGGGGGGTGGTTCTACCATCACATCCCCCATCTCCCCCTCCCCTTTCTCCTTCCCGAGGGAAGAGGGAGAGGGACCTGGGGAGCCCCGGTAGCCCCGGCGGGGCGGCCCCGAGGGGTGCTGTACGGGGAAGTGGGGGGGTGGGGGTGGCCCAAGGTGAGCCCAGCCTCCCTCCCGCCCCCCCGCACCACCACCCCCTCTCCACCTCCTTCCTTTACCCACCCCCTGCTCCCAGCCCCGGCTCCACCTTCTGGGGCACCTGGGCCAATTGGGAGCCGCAGGGGGGGTCCCCCCGGCCGGGCTAAGGCCGCTGCCGCCGCCGCTCCCCGACACTTGGGCGAACGTCGGGGCGGCGGGAGGTGGCGGGGACACCCCCCCCCCTTTTCTTCCGGGGGCGTCCCCCTCCCCGCAGCCCCGGGGTAACCCCCTCCTTCCCCCCCACCCCTTCCCCACGTCGGGTCCCGCTTTGGAGCCGCGGCAGCGCCCGGAGAAGAGGTAAGTGTAGCCGCCTCTACCCCCCGAGGGGGGTCTGGTCTGGTTGGGACCCCCCCTCAGGGCTCAGGGACCTCCCCCCTCCTTAGCCGCCCCCTTCCCTCTGTCCCCGCTCGCAGGATCCGGCCCCGGGGGCAGCGTGTTTCCCCCCTCTCCCCGCTTTTCCTCCATGTGCCCCCCCTCCCCGACCCCGATGGGGCTGAGCTCCATCCCCCCTCTTCCGTTTCCCCCCCTCCCAGCGCCCCCCATCCTTCCCGGGGTCCCCCAACCCTCTGCCGTCGGAAGGGGGGGTTGTGTCTCAGCCATCGCATCCCACCGGGTCGAAGCTGATCACAACGAATTCGGGGTCCAGCCCCATCGCCCGCCACCGCAGCTCCCCCTCGGCTTCGGGGGGGGTACTTTGGGGTTCAGGGGTGCCCCCCCAGCCCCTCCCCGCGGCGATATGTCGCCGCTTTTGAGCTCCGATCGCAGCTCCGGGGTGGCCAAATAGTCCCTGTAACGAAATCCCGGCCGGGGGGAACCCCCCAACCTGGGAAAGGGGCTGCTTTGGGGGGAGGGGTCCATGTCCCCCAAGCCCCGGGGTAAGTACCCCCCTGTCCACCCCTCACGGCCTCCCGGGGGTGTGAAAGGTGGGTGAGACCCCCGGGGAGGGTCGGACGTGTGACCCCAGCCCCGCACGGGGACAGGCGGATGGGGGTGCGGGGGGAGCAGGGTGGGGTCCTACCCCGAGCTGGGGGATTCGGGGGTGGGGGGTGGGGTGTCCCTCAGGCGCTGAGGCAGCCGGTGGGGCCGTGACAGGTGCCAGCAGCACAGATCTGCCCTGCTCAGCCCCGAGCCGGGGCTGCTGCGCACGGCGGCTCCATCCCCAGCCCTGTCCCCGGCTCCTCGGCGCTCCTGTCCCCATCCCAAACCCCGGCTCTGTCCCTGAGTGAGTCAGCTTCCTGTCTCCATCTCCGGCCCCGTCCCCATCTTTGTCCCCATCTCCAGCCCTGTCCCCATTCCCGTCTCCGTCCCCATTCCCATCTCCACTTCCATCTTCACCCTTCTCCCCATCCCCATCCCTGTCCCCATCCCCATCCCCATCCCCATTCTCCTCATCTCCATCACCATTCTTGTCTCCATCTCCATCACCATCTCCAACTCCATTCCCATCCCCATTCTCATCTCCATCCCCGTTCCCACTCTCCTTCCCATCTCCATCCCTAACTCCCGTGTCCCTCTGTCCTTCCCCTCCTTGACCTTGTCCCCATCTCCATCCCATCCCCATCCGCATCCCGTCTCCATCCCCATCCCTTCCCCATCCCCATCCCTTCCCCATCCCCATCCCCATCCCCATCCCCATCCCATCCCCATCCCTTCCCATCCCCTTCCCCATTCCCATCCCCATCCCCTTCCCCATCCCCATCCCCTTCCCCATCCCCATCCCCATCCCCATCCCCATTCCCA
The DNA here is from genome assembly GCA_027925045.1 of Hypotaenidia okinawae. Lineage (NCBI taxonomy): Eukaryota > Metazoa > Chordata > Aves > Gruiformes > Rallidae > Hypotaenidia > Hypotaenidia okinawae. Next base: position 1,817,268 of record BSDF01000001.1, on the reverse strand, counting down.
TCCCATCCCCATCCCATCCCATCCCATCTCATCCCATCCCATCCCCTTCCGCATCCCCATCCCATCCCCATCCCTTTCCCATCCCCTTCCCCATTCCCATCCCCTTCCCCTTCCCCATCCCATTCCCATCCCATCCCCATCCCATCCCATCTCCATCCCCACCCCCATCCCCATCCCATCCTGTCTCCATCCCCATCCCATCTCCATCCCCATCCCATCCCCATCCCCTTCCCATCCCCATCCCATCCCCTTCCCATCCCCATCCCCATCCCGATCCCGTCTCCATCCCCATCCCCATCCCTTCCCCATCCCCTATCCCCATCCCCTATCCCCATCCCCATCCCCATCCCCATCCCATCCCCATCCCCATCCCATCCCATCCCATCCCCATCCCCATCCCCATCCCCATCCCCATCCCCATCCCCATCCCCAGACACACTGTCGTTGCCCATGGAGGGGGATCCTCTGGCCACACAAATTGGGGTGTTGAGCGCGGGGGGACGCCGACCCTACCACACCCCATGGCGGGGGAACGACACCAGCAGCGGCCACGGCCCCGAGCTGCCGCGGTGCCCATCCCTTGGTGTGGCAGAGGCGGTGGCTGAGCACCATCTTGGTGCTGTCGGTGCCACCAGCATCCCTTGGGTGACATCAGTGGCGTTTCGGGGTCTGGGATGGCTTGTTGCCCTTCTGGGCCTGTAAACGTGTCTTGGGGACCAAGGGGAACCCCCCCCCCCCGCCATTTTCCCTCTCCGAAGAGTCTCGGGCCTTGCGGCAGAATCCTTGGAAGGGGCCTGCCAGGAGCAGGGCCCCGGGGGTGGAGTGGGGTGGGGGGAGCCCCGGAGGTGGGGAGGGGGGGTGGGGGTGGGGGGGCCGCATCCGCAATGCGGCAGCTCCCAACGTCATGAGCCGGGGTGCGGCGGCTCTGCAGAGGGGCAGGCTCAACCCCGGGGCCGGCCGGGCCTTGGGCTGCCGCAGTGGCCTTGGGCGGAGGCAGAGTGTGTGTGTGGGGGGACAGGGACAAGAAAGGGGCACCCCTAAAGCTTCTACCCTCCTCCCTCTAGGGATACAGCACCCAGAAGGGTCGGGGTGCAGGGGTTTGGAAGGGGAAAGGGGCCAGATCCTGCCTGGCGCGGTGCCGGGCCCACGCAGGCCGGGATTAGGCGAAGCCATGGCTTTCAAAGTCACACCAAGGATGGCGGCGGGTTCGGCCCCCCACCCCAGGGACCCACGTCCCCCCAGGCCACCTCAGCACCCAGGTTGGGGTCCCCAAGGTGAGGACGGCGCTTCCCTCCCTCGCGGGTGCTTGGCTGAGCCAGCTGGGGGCTTTGTTGGGGGGGGGGGGTCCTCTGGGCATTTGGGGTGCTTGGGTGCTTGGCCGCAGGGTGAAGGCTTTGCTGATGGAGCCCCAAAAGTGGGTGAGGATGTGGGGGGACGGGACACATCTGTCCCCACTGGTGTTAACACCCCCCTCCCCTCTCTGCGTACCGCTCCCCCCATCATGGGGCTGGCTGAGCCAAGCTGCCCAGCTTCGGCCCCCAAATTCAAGGCTGGGTGGGGTAGGGGGGTGGCAGTGTCCTCAAGGTGAAGGGCGGGGGGGGGGGTGTCATCCTGGGGCACCCCAAGCCCACCCCCAGGGCTCGCTCGCTTAGTTGGGGCCTGGTCTTTGCCAACACAAAGGAGACTTTGTGCCTTCCTCCTCCTCCTCCTCCTCCTGTGCCGCTGCCATGGCCGCCTGGCACGGCCCCATGGGGACAGTAGCAGGGCCAGATGGGGGGGGGGGTTCCCAGACACCCCCTGGGCGTGGGTAAGGTTTTGGGGAGGGGGTTTGGGGGGTCTGCAACATTTTGAGGGGCTCCCAACCATTTTCAGGGGGTGGGGTGCAGCCATCCAGCTGGTCTGCAACCTTCTGGGGGGCTCTGCAGCCAGCTTGGGGCGGGGGTTGTAACCATTCAGAGGGACAGCAACATTTTGGGGTGTTCACAGTGGGGTTTTTTTGGGGGGGGAGGTCCTGCAACCATCAGGAGAGCATTTTGGGGGGGGGGGGTGGTGTTTATGGAGGGTGCAAATCCATCCAGGGAGTTTTGGGGTGTCTGCAGAAGTCCTTGAGGGGGGGGTGGGGGGGTTTGCCACCTTCCAAAGTGGGTTCTGATGGGGGGAGAGGGGTTTTTTTTTGGGGGGGGGGGTGTTTGCCACCTTGTGTGAGATTTGCAGCCAACCTGGGTGGGGGTCTGCAACCTTTTAGAGGGTCCTCAACCATCAAGCTTTTGAAGGATTTGCAGCCACCCCGGGGGGGGGGGCTACAACCATTTATAGGGGGGTTTATGGGGGGGGGGTATCTGTGCAAACGATTGGGGGGGGTATAACCTCTTGGGAGGGTCGGTGATGCAACTTCTTGGGGGTGGGGGGCTTTGCCACCATTTAGAGGGTTTGTAGCCATCTGGGGGGGTTGTAGCCTTTTGGGGGGGGGTGCAACCATCTGGATGCTTTGCAGACATGCAGAGGAAGTTGGAACCTTTTTTTTTGAGGGGGGGGTCCTGCAACCATGCAGGGGGTTGCACTCTTCTTGGGGGGGGTTGCAACCATCCAGGGTATTTGCAGCCTTTAAGGGAAGGTCATAGTATTTTTTTGGGGGGGGGTTGTTGATGCCATCTGGTCAGTTTGCAATGGGGTGTGCACCCCTTTGGAGGGTTTCCAGCCTTGTTTTTGGGGGGTGGATGGATGGATGGATGGAGGGATGGAGGGAGGGATGGATGGAGGGATGGAGGGAGGGAGGGAGGGAGGGATGGAGGGATGGATGGAGGGATGGAGGGATGGATGGAGGGATGGATGGAGGGATGGAGGGATGGATGGAGGGATGGATGGAGGGATGGAGGGAGGGAGGGAGGGAGGGATGGAGGGATGGATGGATGGAGGGATGGAGGGATGGATGGAGGGATGGATGGAGGGATGGAGGGATGGATGGAGGGATGGATGGAGGGATGGATGGATGGATGGAGGGATGGATGGAGGGAGGGATGGAGGGATGGAGGGATGGAGGGATGGATGGAGGGATGGATGGGGGGGAGGTGCATCTATCCAGAGGCTTTTCAACCATCTAGGGGTTGTGACTTTTTTTTTTTGGGGGGGGGTCTTGCTGTCCAGGGTATGTGGGGGGGTTACAACTGGGAAATAAGTTCCAGTGCTGAGCACCAGCAGCGACACAGCCCCATCCCCATCCCCAAAACATCCTAGCTGAGCTGGGGGGGAGGGCAGCTTTTCCCCATCCTTGAGGTGGCATCAAGTATGGGGGGGGGAGGATGGAGAGGGGGGCATCTCCCTTCACCTGGAGCTGAGTGAGATGGAGAATCACTTATTCCCTTGCTTTTTATGGTGATGGGGGGGTTCCCACAAACACCCCCCCCCCATTGTTGTTCTGAGGCTGGACACAAGGCTTGGGGGGGTACAGAAGGGGTTTGGGGGGGGGGGGGAATTAAGGACACCCCCCACTCTTCCCCAGCCAATCCAAGAAGGCAAGTGTGAGCTCACTACTCCTGTTCTGTGTATGGCACTGGTAGAATTCACTGTGCAACCCCGCGGTCAGTGAATTACCATAGGGCCATAAACAGAGCAGAGAAAGACCCCGAGCCCGGGGGGCTGCTGGTGGCACCGGCACCGGCACCGGCACCGTGACCGCCCTCACTGGCACCGTTCCCCTGGCCCCTTTTGGCACTAGCACATTTTTGCTTTTCTTGGTAGGTTTTGAGCAATTATGTGTAGTGCCAATATGGGAGGGGGGAGAGCAGCGCTTGGGGGGGGGGGGGGATGGATGGGGGGATGGAGGGATGGATGGAGGGAGGGAGGGATGGAGGGATGGATGGAGGGATGGAGGGATGGATGAATAGGGGATGGAGGGATGGATGGGGGATGGATGGATGGGGGATGGAAGGATAGGGGGATGGATGGAGGGATGGGGGATGGATGGAGGGATGGATGGATGGATGGATGGATGGAGGGATGGAGGGATGGATGGAGGGATGGATGGAGGGAGGGAGGGATGGATGAATAGGGGATGGAGGGATGGATGGATGGATGGATGGATGGGGGATGGAAGGATAGGGGGATGGATGGAGGGATGGGGGATGGATGGAGGGATGGATGGATGGATGGATGGATGGAGGGATGGATGGATGGAGGGAGGGAGGGATGGATGGATGGATGGAGGGATGGATGGATGGAGGGAGGGAGGGATGGATGGATGGATGGATGGATGGAGGGATGGAGGGATGGATGGATGGATGGATAGATGGATGGAGGGATGGATGGATGGATGGATGGGGGATGGATGGAGGGATGGAGGGATGGATGGATGGATGGAGGGATAGATGGATGGAGGGATGGATGGAGGGATGGATGGATGGATGGAGGGAGGGAGGGATGGATGGATGGATGGAGGGATGGATGGAGGGAGGGATGGAGGGATGGATGGATGGATAGGGGGATGGATAGGGGGATGGATGGAGGGATGGATGGATGGATGGATGGGGGATGGATGGATGGAGGGATGGATGGATAGATGGATGGATGGATAGATGGATGGAGGGATGGATGGATGGATGGATGGATATAGGGATGGATGGAGGGATGGATGGATGGATAGATGGATGGATGGATAGATGGATGGAGGGATGGATGGAGGGATGGATGGATGGATGGAGGGATGGATGGATGGATATAGGGATGGATGGAGGGATGGAGGGATGGAGGGATGGATGGAGGGATGGATGGATGGATGGATGGATGGAGGGAGGGATGGAGGGATGGATGGATGGAGGGATGGATGGATGGATGGATGGATGGAGGGATGGATGGATGGGGGATGGATGGATGGATGGAGGGATGGAGGGATGGATGGATGGAGGGATGGATGGAGGGATGGATGGATGGAGTGCTGGCTGGCGGTAGGATGTCTGGCTGACTGATAATTGGTGCTAGGGACATGATTTCAGCAGGAGGCTGCTGCTGGGGGTGGGGGGCGGAAGGAGGGCACCACCTGAAGGTGGGAACCACCCCAAAGCTGCTGGGGTGATGGAAGGATATCTGCCAGACCCCTCCCCCATCCTGGAGGTGTCCATCCCAGCATGGTGTCCCAGGCTGTGGAGACTTTTTGGGCAGATCCTGTTGCTGCAGACCCCATCAGGAGCAGGATGGGACCTCCCCCATCATCCCAACTTCCTCCCACCCCTTCCCACCTCCAGCCTCATCCCATCCTGGACCAGAGTGGTGGCATCTCCCTGGGGTTGAGGCCACCCATGGGGTTCTCAGCCCAGACAGATGAAATTATACCTTTTTTTGGTTCTTTTTTGCAGCTTTCCAGGGCTGGCACCGCAGCCACCCTCCCTGTCCCCTCTCCCCCCACCCCAATACCCCCTACCCCACCCCCAAAACCCCATCCCTGCACTGGGGCCTGGCTGCTGGGCTGGTGCTGGTGGTGCCTGGCCCTGGGGCTGCCTTTGGCAATGGTAGAACTCACACTGGTGCGGTAGCAGGAGCCGGTGGTTCTAGACTTGCCAACTACAGCCCCAGGGAAGCTCTGCAGACCCCTGGCACCCATGGGTGCAGCTGGGCAACTTCCTTCCAACCCCCCCCCAAGCCTCTCAGCACCCTCCCCACCCTCCCCACCCCACCCTGGGCTTTGGGAGGATGCTCATGGGGTGCTGCTGGGATAGATGTGGATCTGGGGGGTGGGGGGGATGTGGTGGGTATGGGGAGGGGTGGGGGTGGTGAGCACCCTATTTGAGGAGGGGGTGCAGCACCCCAGGGTGTGTCCATAGAGGGAGGGGGGTGTGGGACAAGGAGATGCTGGGTATTGGAGCAGCGTGGCCACGGGTCCCCCTGGGACCTGGGGGAGGGAGGGGGGAGGTAGGAGTTTGGGGGGATGGGGGGGATGGGAGGGTGGGATTAGTTGCCTGACTCCTGCCCCCCCATCCCGAATCGAGTCCTGGATCCAGCCCCCAGTTCCTTGGGAAGGGGGTGGGGACACTGAGGCTCCACTGGAGCAGCTTGTGGTGGCAGCTGCCACATGTCCCCAGCCTGTCCCCGGCCACCGCAGGGATGCTGGCAGCTTCGGGGGGGGGGGGGTTGGGGGGGACACACACACCCCAGGGATCCCATGGGAAGGGGCAGCTCTGGGCTGACATGCTGGGGGGTGGGGGGGAAGGGGCTGAGGGTAGGGGTGGGGGGGTTGTGCACACCCTCTTCATCCCCCTCCCATCAGCCTGGGGTGCAGGGATGTGCCCCCCCCCCCCAAAGGGCTGGAAGGGTGGGGGGGGTGGCTGGGGAGGTGGGGGGGTGGCTGGGGAGGTGGGGGGGTGACTGGGGAAGGGGGGTGGTTGGGGAGGTGGGGGGAAGGTGGCTGGGTAGGGGGAGGGGTGGCTGGGTAAGGTGGGGAGGGTGGTTGGGGGGGGTGGCTGGGGAGGTGGGGGGTGGTTGAGGGGGGTGGCTGGGGAAGGGGGGTGGCTGGGGAGGTGGGGGGGTGGAGGGGGTGGCTGGGGAAGGGGGGTGGCTGGGGAGGTGGGGGGTGGTTGGAGGGGGTGGCTGGGGAAGGGGGTGGCTGGGGAGGTGGGGGGGTTGGAGAGGTGGGGGGGTGGTTGGGGGGGTGGCTGGGGAAGGGGGTGGTGGCTGGGGAGATGTGGGGGGGTGGCTGGGGGGGGGTGGCTGGGGTGGGGGGGGTATGTAGGGCAGCGCTGGGTGATTACGGGGCTTTGGGAGATGGGATCACGCTGGATTAGGCTGCGCTCAAATCATCCTCCCAGCGCCCTGGGGGGGGTGGGGGGGGTCCCCATCAGCTGGGGTTGGTGGGAGGAGGAGGGGAGGCACAGGCTGTCTGTCTGTCTGTCTGTCTGTCTGTCTGATCCAGCCATCCTCACCATGTCTGCTTACCCAGCTGGCTGCCTGGCTGCCCCTCCAGCCCCACCCCCTCCTCCCCACCCCTCAACCAAGGGCTGGGTTTAACCCCCCCAACCCGAGATGGGAGGAGGAGGATGATGGGGGGGTGGGGGTGGGAATTGGGGAGGGGGGAAAGGGGGAGGCGGGGCATCTTATCCAAGCCCCACCCCCAATTGGCCCAACCCCCACCCCCCACCCCCCCCCCGAGCTTCCACCCCTCCCAGGAGGATCCACACCCCCCTCCCCCTCTAGAGTCACCCAAAGGTGCCCCCCAGGCCCTCCCCCACCTTTCCCCCCCCCCCACCTGAAGCATCACCCTGAGACCCCCCCCCCTCCACCCCCTCTTCCCAGCAGCTGGGTTCATCCTGAGCCCCACCAGGGTTTTTGGGGTGAAATCTGGTGATTTGGGGTCAAATCCTGAGCAGAGCAACTCTGGGGTGGGGGGTGAGGTGGGGGGGTGCAGCAAAGACCCCAAACCCAGGACCCCACATTTCAGGACCCCCCCCAATACCCAGGGACCACCCCCCCCAATAGTACCCATGTTGGGTTGGGGAGCAGGATGGGTTGTGTCCCCCCCTCCAGTCTCCCCAGTCGTGGGGTTGGGGGGGGGTGCTGGGGTGGGGGGTGGGGGTGCTGGGGGTGTGGGGGGTGGGGGGGGGGGAGCTGGCCCAGCAGGAGGCCCCGACCTGCTTATTAAAGACCGATTAAGGAAGATTAAAGCCTGGTGGTAGCGTCTGCCAGGCTGAGCTGCTTCTCCCCCCCCAAACCCCCCCCCCCCCCCCCCCCCACTCCAGCAGATCCAGAACCCTTTTTTGGGGGAGTTCCTGGGGGGGGTCCCCAAAAAGGTTACCCAGCAGATGAAGCCAATGTCACCTCCAAGGTCTTGGCCAGGGCTCCTCTCCCAGCTGGGATCATGGGTGGGTGCTCCGAGAAGGCAGCCTCATCCTTCCCTCCATCCCTCCCTGTCCATCTGTCCATCCTTCCAGGCTCCCCCAACCCCCCTCTTTTCCTCACCCCCAGACTCCAAGGTAACTCCATAGGATTGGGATTGACCTGGTTGGGGAACCAGGTTTGGGAACATCCCCAGGGAGGCGTTCAAATAAAGCTGCTGAAAAGCCATCACTGCGTCCCGGCTCCTCCTTGGGGTGTGCACCCCAAATCACCCCCCTTTCCCTCCCCCAGCTTGTTGGGAGCCTTTTTTTTGGGGGGGAGGGGGGCTGCTGTAGCTGGAAATGGAAGAATTCAACCCAAAGTTCAGCCCTGGGTGGGAGGAGAGGAAAGAGGGGGGGTGGGGGGATGCTCAAGCATCTCCCCCAATTTCCCCCCCCCCTTACATCCCCCAGCTTGTTGGGAGCCTTTTTTTGGGGGGGGGGGAGGGGGGCTGCTGTAGCTGGAAATGGAAGAATTCAACCCAAAGTTCAGCCCTGGGTGGGAGGAGAGGAAAGAGGGGGGGTGGGGGGATGCTCAAGCATCTCCCCCAATTTCCCCCCCCCTTACATCCCCCAGCTTGTTGGGAGCCTTTTTTTTGGGGGGGGGGAGGGGGCTGCTGTAGCTGGAAATGGAAGAATTCAACCCAAAGTTCAGCCCTGGGTGGGAGGATAAGAAGGGGGGTGGGGGGATGCTCAAGCATCTCCCCCAATTTCCCCCTCCCCACCCCAGTTCCTGGAGGAGTTAAGAAGGAATGAGAGAAACCAGCTCAAAGGAAGAATTACACCCCAAAAATCAATCCCAGTTCCACAGCAGCATGGAAAGGGGGGGGGTGAGGGACCAAACCCCAAAACAGAAGACAGGCAGGACCCCCCCCCCCAAAAAAAGAAAGAGGAGAGGTGATACAGGGGTAGACACATCTGGAACAATTTATTGAATGAGGCAGTAATAGACACTGGGGAAACAAGGGGGGGGGGGGTCCATGCTCTGCTAATTGCCTGGTTTCTGTCTCTTTTTTTGGGGTGGGGTGGGGGGAAAAGGGGGGTAGGCAAAGGGGGAGTGGGGGGGATAAAGGGTAGAACCTCTGGCACAAAAAGAACATCATTTCATTGGCAAAAGAACCCAAAAGAGAGAGAAGCAGTGATTGGAAAACCACCCCCCCATCTGCCCAAAGAGCAGTCAAATTAAATTCATTATAAAAAAACACACCCCCCCCAAAAAAAAAACCCCCCCCACACACACACCCCCAAACCAACCCCCAAACCAACCTAAAATGAAAAGAAAAGCAAATAAAATAATAGCAAAATAAAAGAAGAGGTGGGAGAAGCAGGTTGGGTTCTATGGAGAGAGCATCTCCCCCACACCCCCCACCCCCAATCATTAACCCCCCCACACACACACCCCCCCAAAATCCCCCCCTTTCTGGAAAAGTCCAGGAGAAATCTATACAAAGAATATTTGGGGCTCTTTTTCTTTTCTTTTTCATATAAAACAAGTAAATACAATGGGAAAAGTTCCTGGGAGGTGGAGGAAGATGTGGAGGAAGCAGGTTGTTAATGGCCACTTGGAATTAATCTTTAATTAATTAATTAAGAAACCCAAAAAAAGAAAAGAATAAAGGAATTTTTAAAAAAAATAATAAAATAAAATAAAATAAAATAAAATATCAGGTGGGGATGGGGCTGGTGGGGATGGGGAAGGGGATGGGGATGGGGATGGGGATGGGGATGGGGCTGGGGATTGGGGATGGGGAAGGGGATGGGGAAGGGGATGGGGAAGGGGATGGGGAAGGGGATGGGGAAGGGGATGGGGCTGGTGGGGATGGGGCTGGTGGGGATGGGGAAGGGGATGGGGAAGGGGATGGGGAAGGGGATGGGGAAGGGGAAGGGGAAGGGGATGGGGAAGGGGATGGGGAAGGGGAAGGGGAAGGGGATGGGGAAGGGGATGGGGAAGGGGATGGGGAAGGGGATGGGGAAGGGGATGGGGAAGGGGATGGGGAAGGGGATGGGGAAGGGGATGGGGAAGGGGATGGGGAAGGGGATGGGGATGGGGCTGGTGGGGATGGGGAAGGGGATGGGGAAGGGGATGGGGAAGGGGATGGGGAAGGGGATGGGGAAGGGGATGGGGAAGGGGATGGGGAAGGGGATGGGGAAGGGGATGGGGAAGGGGATGGGGAAGGGGATGGGGAAGGGGATGGGGATGGGGATGGGGATGGTGGGGATGGAGGGGATGGGGATGGGGATTGGGGATGGGGAAGAGGAAGGGGATGGGGCTGGTGGGGATGGGGAAGGGGATGGGGAAGGGGATGGGGAAGGGGATGGGGAAGGGGATGGGGAAGGGGATGGGGCTGGTGGGGATGGGGAAGGGGATGGGGCTGGTGGGGATGGGGAAGGGGAAGGGTTTGGCCCATGGGAAAGTCAAGTAAAATTTGCCCCCCACCTCCCCCAAAATGCACCTTTCCTCCTTGAGGGCTTTTCCCCCACCCCCCACCCCACCTTTGGATGGGTTTTGGGGTGCTGGGGAGGAGATGTCACCCCAGGGGAGGATTTGGGGTGGGTGGTGTAGGGGAATGGAGAGGGGTTTCCTCAAAGGGGTGGGGGGTTGTGTTCCAGCCCCCACCAGATACCTTCAAGGGGAGGGAAGGTGGCTTTTGGGGGGGGAGGGAGGGATGAGGGGTCCTGGGGTGGGGCAAGTTGGGAAGGATGGGGATGGGGATGGGGAAGAGGATGGGGATGGGGAAGGGGAAGGGGAAGGGGATGGGGATGGGGATGGGGATGGGGATGGGGAAGGGGAAGGGGAAGGGGAAGGGGAAGGGGATGGGGATGGGGATGGGGATGGGGATGGGGATGGGGAAGGGGAAGGGGAAGGGGAAGGGGAAGGGGAAGGGGAAGGGGAAGGGGAAGGGGAAGGGAAGGGGATGGGGAAGGGGAAGGGGATGGGGATGGGGATGGGGATGGGGAAGGGGATGGGGAAGGGGATGGGGAAGGGGATGGGGAAGGGGATGGGGAAGGGGATGGGGAAGGGGATGGGGATGGGGAAGGGGATGGGGATGGGGATGGGGAAGGGGATGGGGATGGGGAAGGGGAAGGGGATGGGGAAGGGGAAGGGGAAGGGGAAGGGAAGGGGAGGTGTAGCCAGAACCCCTCTGAAGGCCTTTTCACTTCGCTCTAGATCCACAAACCTGGGCAATAATAATAATAACAACAACAACAATAATAACAACAACCAAAGGAAACAACCCAAAAAGGAAACAGGCTGATGGTGGGGCAGGTTCCCAGAGCAGAGGAGAGAAGAACAGGAGGTCTCCAGTGTGCACCAAGGGACGCGCCGAGCCGGCCTCGCTCACCAGCACAGCAGCAGTGGGGGGGGCTCCTGGGAAGACCCCCCATTATCCCTTTGAGGGGCTCTCCCCCACCCCTGCAGTCACACCCACAGTGTGTTTCCCCCACCCCCCCCCCCAAAAAAAAGAGGAGAGAGGAGCCTTTTGGAGCTCTTCATTTCCTTTCGGTGCTGGGGGGGGATCTTCCCCCTTTTGGAGGGGTAGGGGTGGGGTTTTTGGGGTGGGGTTTTTGGGGTGGGGGGGTTGGTGGGTTGGTTTTTATTCTTTAAATAGAAAAGTCCACATTAAAATCTTTGAACCTTAATTTCATCCAAGTGTGGATGGTGGAGAGAGCCCTGGAGATGCTGATCAAACACCAGCTCACGATGCTTCAAGATGAGGAGATCGGTGGTCCGAGCGCCGTGCCTCAGTTTCCCCAACCCACAAGCGGGGAGGAAGGTGTGGGTGGGGGGGTTGGTTTTAAGGGCTTTAAGTCAGTGTGGGTTCAGTTTAGTTTTGGGGGGTTTGGTTTTTGGGGTTTTTTTTTTTTGGTTTGAAACCTCCTCAAGTATCCAAAGTCCCATCACAAATTTGGCTTCTCACTCCAAGGGGAGCGGAGTGATGCTGTGAAGACCCCACCAAACACACCACCCCCTTCCTCTTCTGCTATGGGACTGGGAGTTGAGTGTGGGGGGGGGGGGTGTGTGGTGGTTGGTTTGGGGTTTTTTTTTTTCTTTTTTTCCCCCCTTTTTAAATTAAAAAAAATAAGAAAGAAGAAGAAAAAATTGCTGGAGGAGGTTAACAAAACACCTTTGCTTCCAAAGCTGGGAGATCTGATGCCACCTGATTGCATCTCTGGAGAGGAGTAGAAAAATTCTTTGTGTAAAGAGAGGAGGATAAATTCACTGTGATCCTGGGGTTCTGGGCATGGTCACTGTTCCAAGGTCACCACCTCCACTGCTTGTCCATCCACGGTGACAGCACTGTCTGCTATCCTGGTGGTCACTGGTGCCATGGCCACCTGAACGGGGCCGTTGCCTTGGGCCAAGCTGGTCACCACGGTCTGGTACATGCTGACTGGGATCTGGACAAGACCTGTGGAGACAAATAAAAAAAAACCCACAAAACAACCCCACCAGAGGGTTAAAGAAGTTCAACTAGGAGCTGGGGTGTTGGGAGAAGGGAAGGAACAAGGCTGGTGTGGCCACGGGCCGTGGTGTGGTGCCCATGGGTTTGGGGGGTGAATTCGACATGGGGAGCTGGAGATGAACCTTTGGGTCATCAGAGAGCTCCCCACCTCCTCCCCCTGCAGCTGCCTCCAGCTCTGGGGTCTCCAGGACAAGGAGGACATGGAGCTGTTGGAGTCCTGAGGAGCCACAGAGATGATGGGAGGGCTGGATGGAGCCCCTCTGCTCTGGGGCCAGGCTGGGAGAGCTGGGCTGGCTCAGCCTGGAGAAGAGCAGGCTGCTGCTGGGGAGAGCTCCCAGCCCCTTCCCATCCCTCAAGGGGCTCCAGAGGAGCTGGAGAGGGGCTGGTGCCCAGGGCAGGGAGGGCCAGGCCCAGGGGAACGGCCTTCAGCTGCAGGAGGGGGATGGAGAGGGGCTGGGAGGCAGAAATCCCTCCTGGGGAGGGGGAGGCCCTGGCACAGGGTGCCCAGAGAAGCTGGGGCTGCCCCAGGATCCCTGGCAGGGTTCAGGGCTGGGTTGGATGGGGCTTGGGGCACCCTGAGCTGGTAGGGGGCTTGTCCCTGCCCGTGGCAGGGTGTGAGACTGGGTGGGCATTGAGTCCCTTCCCACCCAAACCAGTCTGGGATTCTATGCCTGGAAAGGTGGCACGTGGAGAAGACCAACTTCTCCCCCGTGACTCTTCCCCCAAACACCCTCCTGGGTTCCACAGCACAGGAGAAGGATCCCTTCACCATGCAGACACCCCCCAGCCTCTCAAACACAACACCCTTCCTCCAGCCCACTCTCCATCATCCCAGCCAGGTCCTTCTGCCTTCACACCGAGGTGGGTAAAGGGTGGTGTGGGACCATGAGCCTTGGCCAAGCCACGCTGGCTCCAGGCACCAGCTCCATTCACCCACGAACCCAGGACATGGAACAGAGATAAAAGGAGAGCAAACTGAGTCCCTCAACCCTTCCCCAGACAGGGATGGGTCCAGCAAAGCACAAAACATCTTAGAAAGGGACCTTGAACCCCCAAGATGGAGATGGAAACGCTCTGGGCACGTTTTTGGCCACGGAGGAGAGCACCACGTGCCAAACACTGTGAGCCACAGTTAGCTAGGTAACACCAACCCAAGGTGACAACAAAACAAGGAGGCCCCTGAGGATATTGTGATGTTAAGAGATGAAAAGAGGTGGAAAAAACCAGCAAGGTGCTGGCTCTGCAGCCAGGAAAGGGAAGGGAAGAGCAAATCCTGTGAGAACAGGACGTGCCTGGAAGGACCTGCACCTCTGTTGGGGTAAAACCCCAACTTTTAGAGGTCAACAAGTCCTCCCAGCCAGCAGCAAAGGAGGAGCAAGCCCTGAAACAAGGTCCTGAGGGTTTAAGACAGCAGGTTCCTGCTCCAAGCCTTCCTGAAACAGCAGTGGAGTCTCTTTTGCTGCAGGTTTCTGGATCTGTCCCACCAAGGGCACTGATTTAGTAACAGGAGGCAGCAGAGCACAGCTCAGTGTCCTCAGATAACTTAGTGTGCAGACAGGAAAGCTTAGGACTTAATCGTGGTGACCAGGTGGGTGACCCCAGCAGAGAGCAGAGGGCTTTGCAGCCCTTCCACATCCCTCCTCTCTTGGGATCTCAAAGCACTCCCTCTGGGTAGGAAAAGTGTCACAATCCTCCAGCCAAGGGGTTGTCCCACAGGTTGTCCTGGTGTGATGGTTCAACACCCAGTGTCAGAAGACAGAAAGGTCCTGGGGTGCTCTCTGCTCCATGAGAGGTTGAGGTGATGAACCACTGAAAGGAGAGCTCGTGCTCAGCCCCCTGGAAGAAAATCTCCTATCAGACCCATCAAGGAAATGTAGCACATCCCAGTTTAAGCCGGTGCTGGCACAGACCTGGAGATGTGGCCTGGGATGCACCTAAAATCCCTGCTCCAGACCAACAACTCAACTAAGCCCCTTGGGTTACTCGAGTTGCTGTCCTGAAGGAGATTGCTGGAGCTCTCAAATGACAGTCTGTCACCCATGGCCAACCCAAAGACCAGAGTCACCACCACCCTCATGGACCACAGAACATGCACCATGAACAACCCCCTCCCTCCCTGCCATTCAAACACATCTTGGTGATGGTAGTGCTGCTGCCAGAGACCAGACAGTGAGATGTGGAGACCCAACTGGGGTCACTTGCCCATGGCCAACCCAGTCACACCTATCCTCAGAGACCACAGAGCACACCCCATGAAAAACCCTCTCCCTCCCTGCCATTCAAACATGCTTTGGCCAGGGTAGGGCTGCTGCCAAAGACCAGACAGTGAGATGTGGAGACCCAACTGGGGTCACTTGCCCATGGCCAACCCAGAGTCACCACTACCCTCATGGACCACAGAGCACACCCCTTAAAAACCCCCTCCCTCCATGGACAAACATGTTTTGGCCAGAGTAGGGCTGCTGCCAAAGACCAGATGGTGAGATGTGGAGACCCAAATGGGGTCACTTGCCCATGGCCAACCCAAAGACCAGAGTCTAACCACTACCCTCATGGACCACAGAGCACACCCCATTAAAAACCCTCTCCCTCCCTGCCATTCAAACATGCCTTGGCCAGGGTAGGGCTGCTGCCAAAGACCAGACAGTGAGATGAGAAGACCCAACTGGGATCACTTGCCCATGGCCAACCCAGAATCTCCACTACCCTCATGGACCACAGAGCACACCCCATTAAAAACCCTCTCCTTCCCTGCCATTCAAATACATCTTGGTGATGGTAGTGCTGCTGCCAAAGACCAGACTGTGAGATGAGAAGACCCAACTGGGGTCATTTGCCCATGGCCAACCCAGTCACACCTATCCTCATGGACCATAGAGCACACCCCATTAAAAACCCTCTCCCTCCATGGACAAACATGTTTGGGCCAGAGTAGGGCTGCTGCCAGAGACAAGATGGTGAGACATGGAGACCTAAATGGGGTCACTTGCCCATGGCCAACCCAAAGACCAGAGTCCCCACTACCCTCATGGACCACAGAACATGCACCATGAACAACCCACTCCCTCCCTGCCATTCAAACACGTTTTGGCCAGGGTAGGGCTGCTGCCAAAGACCAGACAGTGAGATGTGGAGACCCAACTGGGGTCACTTGCCCATGGCCAACCCAGAGTCTCCACTACCCTCATGGACCACAGAGCACACCCCATTAAAAACCCTCTCCCTCCATGGACAAACATGTTTTGGCCAGGGTAGGGCTGCTGCCAAAGACCAGACAGTGAGATGAGAAGACCCAACAGGGGTCACTTGCCCATGGCCAACCCAGAGTCACCACTCCCTCATGGACCACAGAGCACACATGTTTGGCCAAACAAACATGTTTTGGCCAGAGTAGGGCTGCTGCCAAAGACAAGGTGGTGAGATAAGAAGTCCCAAACCAGGGTCTTTTTTTTTTTTTTTGGAGAGAATGAGTTTGTTTCACCCAAGGTTTGGCCCCACCTTGGAGCGCACGGATGAGCAAGGAAGCCTCCTGTGAGAGCCAGCACCACGCAGATCCCTTTCTGCATGGGATTAAACTAAATCTCCTCAGCATCTGACGTAGCAGCCTTCCTGCCAGGGGTGGTAACAAACCAAAGGAGAAGGCTGGTGGGTCTGCTGGGCATTAGAGCAGAGCTGATCGCCCTTGGGAGAGAGACGATTAAACCACTGAGATCCCGTAATCAGGTCTAGGATTGGCCCTGCTCTGCATCTGCTCAGCCCCACACCCTGATTAGCCCTAATCTAGCTGGCATATGTTAATCTAAAGCATGGATGTCAGACCCTTTCAATTGTATTAGAACCAGGAAATCCATCAGACAACCCCCCAGCCCAGCCCAGCCCACCCCAACCCCAACAGACCAAGCGGCTCGTTGAGTCTCTAAAATGGACCTATCTGGAAAGAAAAGGTGGGGCTGTGTTGGGGTGCTCTGCAGGGAATGGGGTGCTCTGGGAGGAACGGGGTGCTCTGTGAGCAACAGGGTGCTCTGGGAGGAACGGAGTGCCCTGGGAGGAACAGGGTGCCCTGGGAGGAACAGGGTGCCCTGGGAGGAGAGGGAGGAGGGATCCTGTTGGATCCCACATGCAGCTCAGATGGGCTCCTGCCTGGAGAGGGATGTCAGAAGAGGTGACCGTGGCCCTAGGTGAGAAGATGCAAACACACAATATCTCCTTCATGAAGCCATCAAAAAAAAAAACCCTCTGGAAGGAGAAGTGGGTGAGGCACGAAGCCCAAGCACCTCTGTTCCTCTGGTCACCAACCTCACCTACCTGCCAGCACCTCCCATTCTCAGCAGGGTTGAGGAGCCAGCTCTGGCTGGGAACAAGGGTGGCACCTATGCAGGGAGCTGGGATGGAGCCAGCATGAGGTCCTCCTCTCACTTACCTGCAGCATGCCAGGGCAAGAGAGGTTTTATGGTGGATGAGCAGCTGGCTTTGGTTGGATGGAGGCTGTGGCATGGCTAGCATCACCTGACAGCCATGGAGGGGAGCAGGACACAAGGGCCAAGGGAGGAGGAGAGCTGTGACAAGCCTTAGGGGTTGACGTGGCCACCATGAATCAAAGGATCAGAGCTGATCAACTGGGCTGGCTGTGGCTGTGCTCTAATGCCAGGTCAGATGGTATCAGCAGCCCCAGGAGATAATGAAACTCCTTGGTGCTTCAGCAGAGAAGAGGTTACAGAAGAAGGATCCAAAGCACCACAGGATTGAGAGGCCAAAAGTCATGGGATGGCTGGTAGAGACATCTTACCTGGCATGGAGGACAGAGCAGCAGCAGCAAATGAACAACTATTTTGATCCCAAGTTGCTGGTGACTGCACTAAACCACCACAAAGGGCTTCTGGGGAGAAGGACAAGTGGGTGGGATGATTTGCTGCCCTGGGAATTGGTGTTCAGGTTCAGCAGTGCCTTGGACATCCAGGAGAGTGGATGCTCAGGAGGACTGGAGTCACCAGCACCACTTTGAGCTGGTTTGTAAACACCTTTTCACCCCTGAGGTCAAAGCAAGTGCAGCACAAGGAAGAGACACTACTGGAGTCTCCACTGGGTGCTTTCCCAGTCCTTCAGGATCTGGAATGCCATCCTGCTCAGTGACACAAGACAAGCCTCTTTTCCCTGGTATCTATGGTTGAGACCAATCCTCAAGGTGCATCCTTCTCTCCTGTTTGGAAGTCTACTAAGATGCTTGAAGCACACAGATGGCTAACAAGCCAAGAAGATCTGCTCCTCAACGCCCCAGTTCCATGGACATGCTCCTTCCTGAGCTTTAGGTGAGGTGAGGTTTACACTACCCCAGCTGCTGACACAGCCCATCGCTGCCTTGGGTGACCACACCTGGAGATGGGTGTCGAGGACCCATCTGTCAGCATCCCAGGTGGTTCCACATCCAATAAAGGTTATTTAGCGGCTACATCTCATCCCAGGCATGGAGCAACCATACCAGATGTGGACAGAAGATGGGCTGGAACGCCAGTGCAGATCTTACCACCACAAAGGTCCTACCAGTGAAGAAACCATACAGCCCAAGGCAGCCTCAGACAAAGCTCTGCCTGAAGCTGGACTGTAAGCATCAGGCCATGATCTGATGGTAGGAGGAGCCATGCCACCATACGTCCTGTGAATGTTTGGTGTGCTCACTGTTGCAGCAGCTGTGTGGCTTTACAACTGGATGGTCAGGTTCTGCCAGCCCTGAAACACACCCTGGAGTAGAACAGTGCTCCTTGACACCAAGACAGGAGTTGTCTCAACAACCTGTACAGGCAACGTGGACGTTCAACTGGAAGGTCAAGCTTCATGTTAAATGCTCCAAGGCACAAAGAGCTGCTGGGAGAAACTCAAAGTGTTCTTGAGGGACCACTCAGCTGCCAATCACTCAGTGAGAGATGTCCTCTTCCCAGCTGAGCTGGGCTCCTTCAGTGGATGGATGTCTTGGCATGGCCCTGTACCCCACAGAAAGGCTGAATGGCAGGACCTTACAGGTAATGTTTGCTGCTGGGTGCTCAAAGAGGAACAAACACAAGAGCAAAGTCCCAGAGGGTCAAAAGACAGGAACCAACCTCATTCTTGACCAGGCAACAGCAGCCACTGCCACCACGTTGAATGTCGACTCCAGAAGGGAAATACCCTCCTTTCAAAGAGTGCAAAAATCCTCTTCTTTGGTAGCATCAACTACAACAGAGCGTTGATCTTCCAAAGCCAACCCCTGTGGGAACAGCGCTGGAAAGGGGGGTTGTGTGCAAGCAAAAGGCTTGGAGAAGTACTACTGATTGGTTCCTCCATCAGAGAGCCAGGAGTCCCAAGCAATCCTCATCCCAGCCCCTGGGAGAGTGGGAAGAGGAGATGGGACGAACCTTTTGAAGGCACCTTTGGGGAGGTTGGTGAAGGAACAGTTGAAAAGGAATGCTGTTGAGTTGAGTTTCTGGTGGCAAAGCCAGAAGAAACCCCGTGCTGAGTGCTGAGCAGAGAGGGGTGAGGAGCACAGGTCTGGGGTCACCAAGCAGCACAAAAGTACCTGCTCTTGGTGTTTCTTCTATGGGGCAGCATAGAAAATGCACAATGATGTCAGCAATCACCCTGGAGCCCTTGACAGGGCACAGGACATCACCTGTCTTTCAGCTAGGCACCATTATCTCATCAAAAGCTAGGACCTGGTCTGAGGGGCTCCTGGGGATCCACTGGCACCAGAAGCACACTCAGAGCCAAGGACAGAAAGCAGATCCCATGTGATGGATGCCAAAGTGGATACATCTCCTTTTGTTCTCTTGGACACCAAAAAGATGATGTACTGGAAGTTGTCTGGTCTATCCCTTGCTTTGAACATCTGCAAACCCTGCAGATGGTTCACAGGAGACCACACTGTGAGTGACCTTACACATCTTCCAGAGCCCTGATCACACATCTTCCAGACTTCCAGCTCTGAAGTGCTCACACCAGCAACAGAGAAGGCTGTAGGGAGTGACATTTCCCACTGGACTTTCTTGGCCATTGACATCCAACTCAGAGGAACTTGCCTTGCTTCAGTCTTCTCAGCTAGCACCGAGGGGACACCAGCTCTGCTCAGCGTGACCCTGCCGTAGCACTTCACAGCAGATGGTCCCCCAACTTCTTTTCTTCCCTCCTTTGAGTGGTCCAACTGAAATTCCTGTGCTCAGGCATGCCCCACAGGGCCCTAAAACACCCAAGGTCAGCAGATACCATCTCACTGCTGTGTTTCCTCCAGAGCCAAAGGCAACCTCTGAAGACAGGCTGGAAGAATCCTCATAGATGAAGCGACCAGCATGCAGGTTGTAACACTCAAGTACATCGTTGGAGGACCTCTCAACAACTAAGTGTATGTCCTCAGTGGGCAGAACAATGGAAGGGCACCAGGCATGCTTTGACCTGTACACCTGGAGTAGCCTGTAACTACACCTACTCATGGGTAGGTAGGGATTAACCCAACTGCCTTTGCCACAGTGGGATGGAACAAGAAACGAGGTTGAAGTGAGCATGGAAAGTTGAAGAAGGTGTTAGAAGAGGGAGGAAAAACCCCCCAAACTTAAGGTTAGTGAAGCTCTGGAGCAAAGTCTCCAACATTGAAGGTCTTTTAGAGGCAGCTAAGACTGATGGTGGTTCAAGACAAGGGCCTGGGGTAAGAGGTTGCTTGAATTCCTTTCAGCCTGCATGTGGACAGGATTTTGCAGGCTCCACTTCATGTAAAGAAGGTATGGTCCAAGCTCTGGTCCACTGGTGGTAGAGTCACCAACCAAGCAAATCTGAGACAGCACCAGGACAAATCAGATAGCACCAGAGGTATTTCTTGATGGCAAGCTTGGGTTTGTAGTCAACCATGGGATACACCTCATTCTCTCAGCCACGTTTCACTTCTTCTAGCAACGTGGCAAAGCAGGAGGGGCTCCATCACACTTCACTGCTACCAGTTTGGAAAAGGACAGTGACACTCCATCACACTTCACTGCTACCAGTTTGGAGAAGGACAGTGACACACACAGGATGCTGAGCTGCTCTGTCCAGCTGTCCCCAGTCACACACACGTGTATGGTTGCCTACACTAACGGCAGGGCAACCTGAAGCATTAAGGTGCTTCAACAACTGCAGAGCAACCCTGTCCTTCAACTGAATCCTGGAGCAAAGACCATTCCTACCCTCACCAAGATGGATAAGCGCAGTTCTGGAGACTCCCTGGTGTGGTAACCCACAAGAGCCTGGTTCAACATGCACATGGAATGCTCCCACGTTGCTTTCCCCAGGAGCCAGGCTTGCCAAGATCTCCAGAAATTATCACCCTGACCACTTAGGTCCCTTCTGGAGGACCATCTGGAGAGGTGGGAAGGACGGGGCAACGGGCACGAGGATGGGTTTTGAGGAAAATGAAACAGATCTCCACCAAGTTCAAATCACAGCAGGCAAAATGAGTGCTCTCAAAGTCTCAAGCATCACTCACTACCCTGGAAAGGTCCTCTGACCCTTGAGAAGAATCATCCGCAACGGAACTCGCGTCCCTTAAGATAGGAGGTGCTGACATGACACCACGGACAGGATCCCACCCAAAGCCAACTGCAGATATCAAGTGTTTCAGGGATCCTGCCACACTCAGAGGTGCCAAAGGAAGTAGAAGGCACCTCTTAACACAGGCACCTACTCCAAGAGAAGACAGACTGTCTTCTGAAAGCACGCTCCTCCCCTCCACCCTCCCCAGCTCCTGCTAGAGTATCAGTGACTGACCCAAATTAGGTGTCTCTTAGGACAAGAGGAGAGTTGGGAGGGTTTTCACCACCAGGAATGGCTCACCTGGTGGGTAAGCCCTCCTTCACCTGGTGGTAAGCCATCACCTGGTGGTAAGCCATCACTACAAGCCCATGCAACGGCTTAAGCTCTGTGCATTTTCTAAGAACACAAGAGTCACAGGTCCTCCTTCCCTCCACAGCCTCTGTGCTGCTCCTTCCACAACACAAAAAGAAGGACCCTTCCACCAAAGGATAACTTGAGAAAAGCCACGGTCCTTATTCCCCTTGCTGACCTCAAGCATTACCTCAAGACCACCCATCACCTGTCTTTTCAAGAGCCATTCAGGTCAAAACCACAACACAGAGCGATGCAATGAGGCACCTGAAGCTTTGATGGCCAAGTTGAGTCACAGCAGCTCAGGGATGAGCACTAAACCAGCTTGGCAATCCAGCAGGTTACTCCACAGCCTTGACTTCTCCTCAGGACAGTAGATGAGGCAAATCAAGATGCAAGGTTTCCTTCAACAGCTGCATGGGATGTAGGAAGGGTGGCCCTGGAGCTGCTATTTCCTTCCCTCCATCCAGGCCATCTTCACGACCGCATCTCAGTCTGTCAGACTGTCCCTGGGTGTCACCTACCTGCTCTGTGTTGCCAGTGCAAGCTCCAGCATTTGTCTTTCACAGAATTTTAGGGGTTGGAAGGGACCTCCAGAGATCATGGAGTCCAACCCCCAGTGACTTGTTCTTTCCTTAGCCTTGGCTCCTCTCATCCTGGTTCCATGAACTTCCCTTCTCTGCTCGTTCAGAGCAACGGGAGTCGCTGTCTCAGTCCCCCCCATAAAGCCTGGTTGATCTGGGACCTCCAGCCCTACACCAGCATAAAGTCACAGGGGCTGGGAAGCAAACACCATGGTTACATGGGTCATCCTTCCCCTCACTCATTTACTTTTAGCTTGGCATTTTGCATCACAGAATCACTAGGTTGGAAAAGACCTTTAAGACCATCGAGTCCAACCAGGTGTTGTTTTAAAAACCAAGCTTGCTTGTGGTTGGGGTTTTATTTGCTATCCAACCACTGGAGACCAACCTTCCTTCTCTACCTCCAAGAGGACAGCTTGTTGCATGAGCATCTTCAATACCTTTCTGTTTTCCTTCTCTCTACAAGGAAGGAAGGGTCAGAGTTTGGCCAAGATCTGAAACACCGTTGGCCCGATCTCCTTTATTTCTCAGTCTTCTACCTTTGCCTCTACAGCAGAGGAAGGTGATCCATCCTCACAAAGGGACCACACAGTTACTTGTGGCCCCTTTTAGCAGACCACAGCAGGGCAGGTGTGTCTGCACCTCCTACTTTGTTGGGTATACAATCCAAGAGAATACAAGCCAAGTCTTTATCCTGGAGAGGTGACCTAAAGGACACCGACTCTCCCCTTGTCAAATGACTAATGAGATCTCCAAAGATGATTCCAAAGCTTTGTAGGGTTTTGGGGGTTGAGTTTGGGTGGTTTGGGGGTTTTTCTGGAGTTCTTTCTAAGTTGCCATACTTTGAGACACAATCACTGTGGCTGGGATTCATGATTTACAGGTGCCTCTCTTGTTGGAGGGGACAACCCAACCTACCAAGCGATGGACAGAGGCTCAGCTATGCTCACAGCATTATCTCCTCTGAAGCCCCAGCAATTCCACGGAAAGAGGAAGAGCCCAGTGAGCCAACCTGACACCCAGACTCATCCCTGGCACAGCACAGACCCCACAGTCTTCAAGGAGCAGTGACAAACGTGTCCTTCACCGATGATGCCACGACCGCTGCCTTTGCAGCCCTTTCCTGACATACCAGAGGTCTTCTATCCACAATCATCGGCAGTGAGGGCAGTAACAGTGGAAATGATCAATGTGAAATCCCAGATCTTCTGGTTCATCTTCATTTTCCTGAAAACTCCCCCAAAAAGATGCTTGGGAAAGAAGGCAAAGCAACAGCATGGTGTCCTGAGGGTGGATTAGCTCCGTTGCCTTCAGCTCTTGTGTCCTACATAAGGTTACCTGTCCCTCTCTTTCCCCTTCACAGGGTGCTGAGGGTGAATTTAGAGCTTGATAACAGGACCCAGACATGGCCTGAGGCAACGTGAAGCTGTGGCTGTTTAAGCTCAGTTCTTACCTAGACCTCACACACTAGTGATGGGGTACATGTCCCTCAAAAACCAAGGCAGTTTGGTGTGCAGAGGAGGTGCCAAACACCTAGGGAGTTTCTTTGTCTACCTGTGAAAAGAAAGCTTTTCTCCCCCAGCCTCCAGAGATGAAAGCTTAGCAAATAACCCTTCTAAGCTTCCTTGATCAGCTGGGCTTTGCTGTGGAGTGAAGGGCACACCTGATAAGATTAGCAGAGTCCATCGTGGTCAATCATGTAGAGAGGAAACACAGTTAAAAATAGAGAAAGTAGAGCAGCCCCTAACGGCTGCTGCAGTTGGGATTCACTTTGCTTAGGATCCACTCTGTGCTTGAAGGAGCAGACAGGTGTAACCAGCCCAAAGCTTCTTCAGGTAGAGATAGGAAACACCAAGGAACTAAGAGTCTGTTCCACTTATGAGCAATCAGGTATTATCACTGGGAAATGACTGTGCCCCTGGGCTGGGCACTGGGGAGGCTGCAGCTGGAGTGCTGGGTCCAGTTCTGGGCTCCTCAGCATCAGAAGGCCATGGAGGTCCTGGAGCGAGTGCAGAGAAGGGCAAGCAGGCTGGGGAAGGGGCTGGAGGGCAAATGCTCTGAGGAGCAGCTGAGGGAGCTGGGGGTGTTGAGGCTGGAGAAGAGGAGGCTGAGGGGAGCCCTTCTCCCCCCTGCCCTGCCCTGCCCTGCCCGGAGGGTGCAGAGAGGTGGGCGCTGGTCTCTTCAGCCAGGGGCCAGGAGCTGGGACAAGGGGCACTGGGCTCAAGCTTTGCCAGGGCAGGCTCAGCTCAGCTGGGAGGGCAAAGTTCTTCCCTGGCAGAGTTGTGGGGCTGTGGCACAGGGGCCTGGGACAGGGTCAGGGCCTGGAAGAGGCCTGGAGGAGGGTCAGGGCCTAGAACAGGGTCAGGGCCTGGAAGAGGCCTGAAGCAGGGTCAGGGCCTGGGATGGGCCTGGAACAGGGGCCTAGAAGAGGGTCAGGGCCTAGAACAGGGGCCTCCTGCCCAGGGAGGGGGCTGAGTCCCCAGCCCTGGGGGTGTTGAACAGCCGGGGAGATGAGGTGCTCAGGGATCTGGGTTAGCACAGGACAGGGACGGTTGGGCTTGAGGATCTTAAAGGGCTTTCCCAACCTTGGGATTCCACCCATGATGGGATGGCTGGGCAGTGCAGCACCTTTGAGTTTCCAAGCAATCACCTAACGGGGATCCCTGGAATATTTTGCCACGGATACTTTACCAACTTGCCTGCTAAGCTATTAACATCCACAGGGACTTTTCTGGAAGAAGACTTCTTCAAGAAGCCTGAGCCTTACCCTACCTTTAAAAACAGCTTTTAGGACTCTGTATTTTCACAGTTTCATTAAAAGCTGCTGTGAGAGTGAGGCCGAGTGCCATCACGAAGCCCTAAAGCCTTACATCACCTCAGTGATAAAAGTCTGGGTTAGAATAAAGCAATCTGAATTGAATTCTGTTTTCCTTTTGTTCCCCTGATTGCTGAGGTATCTAATGAAGCAGATAATTATTTGGCAGAGTTTCTGCAGTGCTGATACTCTGGGCATCCTTGTAAAGCATAAATAAAGTGGAAGGGGAAGAAGAGGGGGTATCAAAAGGCAGGAGTGGCTGTGGTTCTAAAGAAGAAGTGCCCATGGTGGCATGGACACAAGGTTCAATCTCCACCCTCCTGTGCTGGGTGACACATGGGACAACCTATTTCTTCACTTAGGTCTCTGCTACAACATTCAGCCTAGAGTTTCTTAAAGCTGCTGGGTGCTCAAAGTGTATTTGTGGGGTTTTTCCTCTCTCCTTTGCTTTGCTGCTTTAACTCTGCATCGTGTCCAGGACCTTTAAAAAGGCAAATTTTACAAACCCCACCCCCACACCCCCCTCCCTAGCCCAAAATAAAGACTTATCATCACAACACCCCCAACAAACCCCACATTCATCACCACAGCACCACTGCTTGAGGGTTATTAAAACACCAGCTCTGAGCCCAGCTCCATCCTGCTCCTAATTCTTTACTTAAGTAACAATTATGAGAGAGCTCGGCTTGCATAAGGCTAACAGGATTGGGCTGGAGGATATTAGCACAACCCAGAGGCACATCAACCTCTATCCCACAGCCCAAACAACGTCCAGGCACAAGGCAGAGGCTGAGACAGCTATTATGGGATGCCTGGATGTAAATATATACGTGACGTCTGGTATCATCCCCCTTGAAAGTGAAAGAGGAGGAGGAGGAGGGAGAGAGGAGGGAGGGGTGTGTGGGGGGTGTGGAAATAAAAGAGGAGACAAAAAGCAAAGGCAAGAAGACAAAGACATTTAGATAGAGCCCCATTAACCCCAAGAAACACCACGGTGTGAGGAACCTAAAGGAACAAGTGGTAATACAGAGGACGGGCACATCCCATTAATCCAAACTACCACTGGAAAAATCCACTCACCTGATGAACACTCTGCTAGGGTCCACTTGCAACCTGAATAGTCTGCTGCTAGGAAGCCTGACAATAAAATGCAAGTGTAAAAGGCTGAACAAAGGCCAAATACTACAGTTTTTTGGGGGGAGAAGGGGGTTGGGGGGTGGGATATTAAGTGAGGTAATTAATGGATTTAGAGGACATTAAATCCTTTGGCTTACTAGGGGAATTCAAATTAAAATTCAGTGTCCACATATGAGGAGAAAGTTCAGTGTCCACAGAGGAGGAAACCACCCTGGTATTAGGCACAGTGAGTTCAGTATTGCTACCTCTATAGAGAGCATCGTGTGCAGGAGTAGGAGGGAGAAGAGGTGGGAGGTCAAAGGTAAGATACTTCCAGTTCTCTGGAGTTACAAATATTGAGATTGAATGGTTGAACTGGACTGGAGAGGCCTGATGAGAAATGACTGAGCAGGAGTGAGAGTAACAAGGTAGTAAGATCTATCTTGGAGAAGCTAAGGCCACCTCCAGTAAAGCTCTCCACTATTCCCCAAGTAATGAGGGATGAGTATCCTGGGCTCCATCAGCAGAGGGGTGGCAGCAGGGACAGGGAGGGGATTGTCCCTCTCTGCTCTGCCCTGGGGAGGCCCCAGCTGGAGTCCTGTGTCCAGAGCTGGGGCCCCAGGACAAGGAAGATGTGGGACTGTTGGAGAGGGGTCAGAGGAGCCATGGAGATGCTCAGGGGGCTGGAGCAGCTCCCCTAGGAAGAGAGGCTGAGGGAGCTGGGCTGGGTCAGCCTGGAGAAGAGAAGGCTGTGGGGGGACCTCATTGCAGCCTACCAGTCCCTGAAGGGAGCAGAGGAACAGGACGGGAATCAGCTTGTTCAAGGGCAGAGCCTGGCAGGACAAGGGGGCTGGAGTGAAGCTGGAGGAGGGAAGGGGGAGAGGAGATCTTAGGGGGAAGTTCTTTGCAGAGAGAGTGGGGAGGGGCTGGAAGGGGCTGCCCAGAGAGGGGGTGGGTGCCCCGTGCCTGGGGGTGTTGAAGGCCAGGTTGGCTGTGGCCCTGGGCAACCTTGTGTAGCTCCAGGCCTGGAGGTTGGTGTCCCTGCCTGTGTCAGGGGGTTGGAGCTCTGTGACCCTTGGGGTCCCTTCCAACCCAGACCAGTTTCATTGAGAAACAAATGAGAAGCAGAAAGAGGTGCCAAAGTGGCATTTCTGGGTATCCCAGGGAACACAAGGCTGGAAAGTTCATGAAATCCAGGTTTTCAGCCTCACTGGTCTCAGAAAGGAGCAGAATGAGTTGTTAAGGCTACAGCAGGCTGGGATCTCAATGACTTTCAGGAGTTCATAGGCTGCACAACAGATCACATGTGAACACAGGCATTAGCATATAGTACAGAGCGTTTAGCACACGGAGAGATAAAGCACCATTGTCCCAGCAGTAAGGCAACCTGTAACCAGATAGTCCCCAGCTTCATCTAAACCCCATTTTCCCAGCATTTCACTGACTCATTCAGCAGGAGCCTCTGCTACAACAGAGCACACATTCACAGCCAACGAGCGGGTCCAAAGCCATGGGGCTTCTCCCACACAGCACCCTGGTCCCTTGCACCTATTACATTAAATTAAAATCAAAAATCACTGTTTTTGGTTAAGAGAGGTGATGGGAAAGCACAGCCAAGTGATGCACACAACTTCTGGAGGAGGACGACGCTTTGGGAAGGTGTTCAAAGCTTCACCTTGAAGACAGGATGGGAGAAGAGCTCCTGGAGAGCAGCCCTGCTGAGAAGGACCTGGGGGGTCTGGTGGGGGAGAAACTTCCCCTGAGCCAGCAGTGTGCTCTTGCAGCTGGGAAGGGTGATGGGATCCTGGGCTCCATCAGCAGAGGGGTGGCAGCAGGGACAGGGAGGGGATTGTCCCTCTCTGCTCTGCCCTGGGGAGGCCCCAGCTGGAGTCCTGTGTCCAGAGCTGGGGCCCCAGGACAAGGAAGATGTGGGACTGTTGGAGAGGGGTCAGAGGAGCCATGGAGATGCTCAGGGGGCTGGAGCAGCTCCCCTAGGAAGAGAGGCTGAGGGAGCTGGGCTGGGTCAGCCTGGAGAAGAGAAGGCTGTGGGGGGACCTCATTGCAGCCTGCCAGTCCCTGAAGGGAGCAGAGGAACAGGAGGGGAATCAGCTTGTTCAAGGGCAGAGCCTGGCAGGCCAAGGGGGCTGGATTAAAGCTAAAGGAAGGAAGATTTAAATTAGATATTAGGAAGAAGTTCAGATCCAGAAGTTCACAGATCCAGGCCTGGAGGTTGGTGGCCCTGCCTGTGTCAGGGGGTTGGAACTCTATGATCCTTGGGGTCCCTTCCAACCCAGACCAGTCTGGGATTCTATGACATGGAAAGCTGCAACTGCAGTGTCTCTGCTGGAGCCTTCCCTTAGGCTAGTTCCTGCACTAGCTACACAGAGGTGAGCACTCTTCTTTATTTCCTTGGGGGGACAAGTCAGCTTGATGCACACTTTTGGGGTCCTATTTTTCTTTTCTTCCAAGCATACCCTTCAAATCCAGCTCTAAAAGCAGCTACAAAGCAGCACACACCTCTGTTGTGACCGTGGCTAAGCATCACCACACGTTGGTCTTCTTTATAGGACACAGTTGACCTGCTCAGCACAGATCCCCCACCGGTCATGCCACGGGAGGACCTGGCCCATCTCCATGAGGTCAGCAATAAATCCCAGCAAATAAACCTCTCAAACATGGAACACATGGTGGCAAAGAGCAAGTTTTTACAGTCCACATTCCTCCTCTTTCCTGTACCCTCAACATCTTCTCCTGCCTGAGCTGTGCAGCAGGTGGGTTCCTACCTCTCTCTCTCCCCCAAGAGTATTTATTCTTGGTATGCTACTACCTCTGGCAGATTCCTCCCCTTTTAAACTCTGCACATCTGTTGATTAAAAAAGGAAATAATTAAAAATAACCCCTCAATGCTTGGCCTCTGCTCTGGTGACTGAAGGCACCCAACGCGTGCACGTCGCAGGCTGGGTGGTAGGAAGCTTCTCCACCCGCCAAGAGAAGGCAATGATGGGCACAGGGGGAGAGAATGATCCTTCATTTTGCAGAAATTAGGAGTTGTGCCTGTGGGTCTCAGCCCAGGGCCTGCAAAGGGAGACTTGTGGCACATGGACCTGCACAGCCAAGAGGCATCAAGCAGCTGCTGGTGTAACAGCCTGTCCTGTCGCTTCCCAAGGTGGGACAGAACAGGTTGGAAAGGGTTTCCCAAGAGTGAAAGGTGGCTGGTGAACCCCTCCTGCTTTGCATCTGCTGCAGGTGATTTTCCAGAATGATCTAGTCTGGGTGATCCTGCTCTGGCAGAGGGATTGGACTAGATGAGCTTTCAAAGTCCCTTCCAACTCCTGATGTTCTGGGATCCAGACTGGAGCCCTGCTTGCAGGCTGCTCTGGTTCAGACCGTAGGTCCATCTGGACCAGAAGCAAGAGACAGAACATCTCTGATGGCAACAGACAAGCAGAAAACCTAAAACCCATCCAAGTCTGAGGCTTGTTAATTTGTGGTGGGACTTCAAACCTCTTACCACTTAACTCCTATTTGGAAATGCAAAGGAAACATATGAGGAACCACCGAGAAGATACGGCTGAGGACACCGCAAGGTATCTGGGGGTTAGAGCAGCAGGAAACAACCATGAGCCAAATATCACTGACAGATATCCCATACCCCCCAGATGCTGATCCCTGGGACTTCAAAGGACTCAACCACACGATATTGATGCCAGCAATAAAACTGAGCTTCCATTAGCTCCACGCTTCCCCACTTAAAGGCAGCGGTCCTGTCGTGCACACACCAATTAGAGCCTCCTGCTGCTCAAGAGAACAAAGCTGGGTTTGCCTTGGTGGGGTTGGTTGGGGTTTTTTTTTTTTGATGATGAGAAAGGGTGGAAGGGAAGAGATCAGCTGGCTCAGGGGAATAGAGCAGAGAGCCTTTCACTGCGAGGTCTCACGTTCAAATCTGTCATCTGGGCTGTGGTGACAGATGGCTGCTGCTGAGGGCGGTTCTGTAGCTCATGTGAAGTGCAGGGTAACTGGTGGATAACTTTAATGAAGCCACCAGCATGCTGTTAGTGGTCTCTGGAGGGACTGGTAGGGACCAGTTGAACTTGTTGAGACCAATGGGATGAAGGTTAACAAGGCCAAGGGAGGAGTCGTGCACATAGAACAGAACAACCCCCAGCAGCGCTACAGGCTGGGGCAGAGCGGCTGGAGAGCTGCTGGGAGAAGGACCTGGGGGTGTTGGGGGAGCTCAGCCTGCCCAGGAGCCAGCAGTGTGCCCGGGGGCCAGGAAGGCCAAGGGCATCCTGGCTTGTGTCAGAGCCAGCGTGGCCAGGAGGTGTGGGGAGGGGGATTGTGCCCCTGGGCTGGGCACTGGGGAGGCTGCAGCTGGAGTGCTGGGTCCAGTTGTGGGCTCCTCAGCATCAGAAGGCCATGGAGGTCCTGGAGCGAGTGCAGAGAAGGGCAAGCAGGCTGGGGAAGGGGCTGGAGGGCAAATGCTCTGAGGAGCAGCTGAGGGAGCTGGGGGTGTTGAGGCTGGAGCAGAGGAGGCTGAGGGGAGACCTTCTCCCCCCTGCCCTGCCCTGCCCTGCCCGGAGGGTGCAGAGAGGTGGGCGCTGGTCTCTTCAGCCAGGGGCCAGGAGCTGGGACAAGGGGTACTGGGCTCAAGCTTTGCCAGGGCAGGGTCAGCTCATCTGGGAGGGCAAAGTTCTTCCCTGGCAGAGTTGTGGGGCTGTGGCCCAGGCTGCCCAGGGAGGGGGCTGAGTCCCCAGCCCTGGGGGTGTTGAACAGAGGGGAGATGAGGTGCTCAGGGATCTGGTTTAGCTCAGGATGGAAATGGTTGGACTTGATGATCTTAAAGGGCTTTTCCAACCTTGGGATTCTGTGAAAAGGAGAGCTTACATGGCCATGAAGTAACTGCTGCCTACTTGATGGAAGGCATCTTCTTCCCAGAAGGATGGGAGGGAAACTTGCTGGCTGCCATCGCCTGCGTGGAGCAGGAACCCCTGGCTGCACGAGCCTGGATCTCAGTTAAAGCTGCCTGCTCTAGCTGGCATCAGCTCCTCCAACCCATCAGCACCAGCTCCTGTTTACCCAACAGCCCTTCAGCCACGCTGGAGGTTTTGAAGGTTAAAATCATGGGGGGAAAAACAGAGATGAGGAAATTCAGGGATCTGAGGCAATAAAAAGGTCAACCCCCAGGGCTGGGAAGGTTGCTACGGTCTGTAAGATCAATAGGGGAATAAAATATAAGACCATCATTAATTTTAAAACCAATTCTAAGGTAGCACTGCCTCAGTCTTTCCCTTCTCAGAGTCTGTGAGAAGGGAACTTCTTCTGGCAAGAAGTTCACCAGAGAATGAGGGTCCCTGGAGCAGAAGAGGCTCCACACAAGCGACCAGAAAGCAAATTTGTTCATGTCAGGGAATAACTTAAGGGCAAAAGAAGGAGGAACAAGTCAAATTCCAGTTTAGCAACACCACCTCCAGTTTTGGGAAAGGATTCAGAGGAAACTACTTCAGGAGAAACTGCCTTTTTTTGGTCCCCTCTCCTTGAACCTGTTTCACAGCTCCCCATCATCTCCAAGATGCCCACGTGCTTCCAACACACCAACCCACCGATGGGCTTGGAGACCCAAGGAGATCACAACCTCCTGCAGCACAAGGATGTCACCACCCTGCTCTCATGTGTTGGGCTGTCAGGGGCTGCAGGGCAGGGAAAATAGGACGATTTCCCTTGCAATCTTTGTGCACAGATGTTGACTAGCTGCGGATTACCGCTGTCACATGAGCTGCTTTACGGCAAAGCCAAGCTGTCTTCGCGAGCTGAGAAGGTCACTGGGAGACAGGGGCCTCCCCAGGACAAACATACCACCCTCTGTCATCATCTACTTCCCAGAGGAGAGAAGGAAAGAGTTTCAGACTGGTCAGAGGGCAATGAAAAACAGCTTTACCTTCAAGGCCTCTGCCTAGCTGTCTTTAGGACTCACCCAGTGAGAGCGGAGAGGAGGGACATCCCTTGGGGTTAGTCTCCCGCTGTCCATTTATCAGGCTGCAATCAAGGTGCTGGAAGGCTGGAACGGTCCTTACAGCGACAAATTTACCTTCTCTTCCTGGTGGGATGCCCTCACCTGTGGGCACATAAACCTTTTGGACAAGGCCACACAAGTATCACCAGCCAAAGGACACCGCCAAGTTGGTTGTCGCATCATCCCTTGGGCGCAACCTGGTGATGCCTCAAGGGACTAAAGGAATCAATCCCACCAGAGGAGGGGGATTGCCCTCTCCAAAGCCACATCCTAACAGCTGAACCTCAAGGTGGATGAAGAGGCAAGAGTTTTACTTGGAAAGACAGAATCCTGAAGGTGCAGAGCGCTTGGGAAAAGGAATTCAACCCATGGTGATCCTGCCGCAGGCTGGGCTGGTGGCTGATGAAAGCATCTCTGTGAGCAATGAGATGGCTCACAGGCACAGTGGTCACAGGATGGGGGGCTCTTTACTATGCCCCAGAGGCACAAGACAGATGGGGTTGTGCTTTTAGGCTTTAAAAAAATCAGTCCCTGCTATGGAGATCCAATGAAGAGGATAAAGACAGCCCCAGAATGATCCTTGAGACACGCTCAGGGGGAAAAAGAAACCAAGAGGGGGAACTCAAAGAGGTCAGAGGCTGCTAAGAAAGCAGCTGAGGCTGTTTTCAAGGAGGGGCAGAGGGTGGTTTGGGGTGGTTTTTTTAAGGAGAGAAGAAACTAAAATAGTCAAAGAGCACCTGGAGCAGTTTGGAAATGTCTCCACACCGCACGGTGCAAGTGGGAACACAGAGTCTGAAGAGGAGCAGGGAGAGGAAGAGGCTGGTGCTGATGATAGAAAGGACAAGGAGGAGACTTTGGTCTAATACAAAGGCTATGAGGTTCCTCAACAGAGGAACTCTGGATTTGGGGAACAGCCAGCTCATTTTATGGGGTATTCCTCCTTCTAGTTGGCCTCACTGAGTGAGGCATCTTACCAAAATGGGGTTTGGGAACTCTTTCCTCCCTCCAGCACCCTGATTTGGGGTGTCATCCAAATGAAATGGGGTTTGGGAACTCTTCCCTCCCTCCAGCACCCTGGTTTGGGGTGCCACCTAAATGAGATGGGGTTTGGGAACTCTTCCCTCCCTCCAGCACCCTGATTTGGGGTGTCATCCAAATGAAATGGGGTTTGGGAACTCTTCCCTCCCTCCAGCACCCAAGTGAGATGGGGTTTGGGAACTCTTCCCTCCCTCCAGCACCCTGGTTTGGGGTGCCACCCAAATGAGATGGGGTTTGGGAACTCTTCCCTCCCTCCAGCACCCAAGTGAGATGGGGTTTGGGAACTCTTCCCTCCCTCCAGCACCCAAGTGAGATGGGGTTTGGGAACTCTTCCCTCCCTCCAGCACCCTGGTTTGGGGTGCCACCCAAATGAGATGGGGTTTGGGAACTCTTCCCTCCCTCCAGCACCCCAAACTGGGGTGCTGGAGGGAGGGAAGAGTTCCCAAACCCCATCTCATTTGATAAATGCCTGGCACAGTGACAACAGCTTGCTGGGATTTCAGCCAGCTTCCCATTTGGATCAGATTGCACCCTCCACCCACTGACAGGCCATTAAGAGGCCTGGAGCTCCCAAACTGCCCTGTGGGGTCAACTGAGCTTCCCATCCATTCAAAACCCAGCTATATTTTCCACATTTCTCCAGGCTACAGCAGGGAGAGGGTGGCCTGAGCCAGCCCAGCTTGTAGCTGTGAGAATCCCTCCCAGGGAAGGGAAGAACCGTGCCCCTGTTGTCATGAAACAGCAGATTGCAGCCCAGTTCTGCTGGGGGGGTGGGGGTGGGATTAGAAAGCCCCTCTCCATCTGCCCTGATTCAGTGTCATCACAGGCTGCTCTCTCAATTCCCCAAGCCCTTGGGTGGTGGAAGGGGTGAGAGAGGCATGGAGCAGGTAGAACACCAGCAGTGACATCCCCAGCTCTGTCCGTGGGCGCAGCGCTCACCCAGCACTACATAGATGGGGACAAGGGGACATTCTTCCTCTAAGCAGCTGAAATCCACACTGAAAGATGCTTCAGGTGCTCCACAACAGGGACCACTGCCCATCCTTACCTCCCCCCACCTCCAGGCAGCAAGGGGTCAACTGGGATCAGCTACAGAAGAAATGATACCCTACAACTCAAGGTGCAAGTCTTGCTCCAATCTGGGAAGCAGCTCACTATGCCAGTGTGAAAGGCAGGGGAGCTGGGACCTCTAATTTGGGGTCTTCCAGAGGTGGTCTACAATACCCAACACCTCACAGGGCTCAAAGAGTCCAGGGGGGTGGGCTGCCACATGGTCAGCATAGGTTTCAGTAAATTATTATGGGCAGAATCCATCACATGTGAACTTCATCCTGGGAGCACTGAGAAAGGAGCAGCAAAGCAGAGGCTGGTTTCCATCCTGGCTTCATCTACCATCCAGCCAGATCAACACTTAGAGGGCTCACAGAATCCCAGAACATCAGGAACTGGAAGGGAGCTCAAAAGACCATCAAGTCCAACCTCCCTGCCAGAGCAGGATCACCCAGACTAAACCCCACAGGAACATGTCCAGGATCATGGGGTTTCAATGTCTCCAGAGAAGGAGACTCCACACACTCTCTGGGCAGCCTGGCCCAGGGCTCCATCACCCTCACAGGGAAAAAGTTCCTCCTTTCATTCCCATGGAGCTTCTTCTGCTCCAGTTTGCACCCACTGCCCCTTGTCCTGTCGCTGCCATCCTTGAGCAGAGCCTGGCTCTGTCCTCCTGACTCTCACCCTTTACATATTGATAAACATTAATAAGGTCACCCCTCAGTCTCCTTCAAGCTAAAGAGGCCCAGCTCCCTCAGCCTCTCCTCATAAGGAAGGGGTTCCGCTCCCCTCATCATCTTGGTGTCCCTGCACTGGACTCTTTCAAGGAGTTCTGTGTCCTTCTTGAGCTGAGGGGCCCAGAACTGGACACAATATTCCAGGTGTGGTCTCACCAGGGCAGAGCAGAGGGGAGAAGGGCCTCTCTTGACCTCCTAACCACCCCCTTCTAACACACCCCAGGATGCCATGGGCCTTCTTGGCCATGAGGGCACAGTGCTGGTCATGGTCATCCTGCTGTCCCCCAGGACCCACAGGTCCCTCTCCATTTCCTTGCTGTCCCACAGGCCAGTCCCCAACCTATACTGGTACCTGGGGTTGTTCTTCCCTGGATGCCAGACCCTCACTTGCCCTTGTTAAATCAGACCCAGTGCTGAGCTCTGCCAACCTACACATGGCCAGCAGAGATGGCAAAAAAGCCACCTTTCCCCAGTGGGATGTCACCTGTGGTCCTTTCATGGGTACCACCACCCTGCTTGCAGGAGCCCCACGAAGAAGCTCTCTTGGTAGAGCTCTGCCAACGCAGCCTCTGATCTGGGTTGGGTCAGTCATGGAGAAGGAGACCTGGAAAAATGACTCACCAGCACCGGTGCTGGGGTGACACAGAGCTTGGCAGCTGCATGGAGCTGCTTTGCTTGCTCCACTTGTGCTCTTTTCTTTAGGCCAAGAGCTATAAATAAACCAGCATCACACCAAAGAGGTGCAGCTCATCAGGAAAGCACCTCCCTACCCCAACTTGGGGCCAAAGCACCCACCCCCAGACGGTGGCACGAACCAGATCCGCTCATAGACATACTCCACAACCATCTCCATCCCTTCCCATCTCAATCCTTGGACTGGAAACAGTGGCAGGCAAGGAAATGTTTTGTCTACCCAGTTCTGTGCTCCCAGATGTATGTAGAGGACCATGGTGAGCATGCTGGTTGTCCTTCCTTTCCCACACATACTCAACCTCATCTCCAAGATGAAAGCTCAACGAAGGATTAAGATACCCAGCACTGGTGACCACAGCTCTGCTGTAACCAGGCCCAAAGTCCTTCTCAAATATCTGAGGTTTCCAGTTCAGGAGGCCTCTTCTCACCAGAAACTAGCGACAGGACAGGAGGGAATGGGTTTAAGTTGGGTCAGGAGAGGTTCAGATTGGAGATTAGGAGAAATTTCTTCACCAGAAGAGTGGTGAAGCGTTGGGCCAGGCTGCTCAGGGAGGTGGTGGAGTCACCATCCCTGGGGGTGTTCAAAAAACAGGTAGACAAGGCGATTCAGGAGATGGTTTAGAGGTTATGGTGGTTGGACTTGATGACCTTGAAGGTCTTTTCCAACCTTGATGATTCTATGATATACATTAAGGAGATAACCCCCTCCTCAATATACCATCAACAAAACCCCCTACCCTTCTCTCAAACCAAATCCCACACGCTTCTTAATCACACACCAGTTAAAACAAGAGCTGGTACTCCATAAAGATGTCCTTCCTTCTCCTGCTCAGTGTTCATCTTGGCTGACAGCAAGCGTGGAGTTATGCAGAGCTGTCCATCCCCACCACCATACACATTCATCAGGCAGAACATACCTTCTCCCCAAGCCAAGGTGAGCTCCAACCACCCAGCAAGCCAAGAGCCATACACCCTGTCATGCCTGGACACCCACATTCAGGGATGTTAGCAGAAGGGGACCAACAAAGCTCAGGACCTCAGTAACTTGGCTCTCCAAGTCAAGTTGTTGGGCATTGGAATTTAACATGGACATTGGCAAGAGTAAAGTCAAAGGAAAAGTCTGTTGGGAGATGGAGAAAAACAAGACCCAGAGGAAAAAAAGAGATGCCACATGTATCACTTCACCCACAAAAAATCTTGGCCTCTCTTCAGTCAGGGTCCTGCCCTGAGCAGCTCCTCCTGAAGCTCCATGGCCTACTGAGAGACCATGAGATGGAGACACAGAAGCCTGGATAAATATCCCACAAACAGCAGATAAATGGGTCTCAAACCCACCCCAGAACCAGAATGAATTTCTGGTCAAGCAGCACCATAATTTAGAGCGTTCCCAGCAGGAGCAACAAGTTGGTCTTCTGTGCTGAAGAGGCACCATGGGAAGGAAGTTCAAACTTGGGGAATTTGGGAAAGAACAGCTCTACCCAATGATAAAACAGGGTCACAGCTACAGGAGAGAAGCAGGAAAGCCATGCCACAAAGGCCCTGTTGAAACACATCTCTGTAAAGAAGGCTATGGAGGACACTGACCCAGTCTCCTTCCTTAAACCCATCTTCATGCCCAGTCCAAAGCCACGCTGCAGGTAGGTATGGTGGGAACAGCACCTCCTGCATCCAACACAGCTCATGTTTTCATCCTTCCATGCAGGAAGAAACCACATCCCTTTGCCTTCTCAGCCCTGAAGATCTCAGGCCAAACATCACACAGAATGATGAGGGTTGGTAGGGATCTCTGGAGATCACCCAGCCCAACCCACCCCAGAGCAGGGTCACCTTGAGCAGGCTGCACAGGACAGCACCCAGGATCACAGGGTTGGGATGTCTCCAGAGATGGAGACTCCACAACCTCTCTGGGCAGCCTGGCCCAGGGCTCTGCCACCCTCCCAGGACAGAAGTTCCTCCTCAGGGTTAGATGGAACTTCCTCTGCTCCAGTTTGTGCCCATCACCTCCTGTCCTGTCCCTGGGCACCACTGAACACAGCCTGACCCGTCCTCCTGAGTCCATCCCTCAAGGACTCCTCAGCATTGAGAAGATTCCCCCTCAGTATTGTCTCCTCCAGGCTAAAAGGTCCCAAGTCCCTCAGCCTCTCTTCCTAAGAGATGTTCTCATCCCCTCAGCATCTCCATAGCCCTGAAGTCCCATAGCTGAAGTCCCCTCTCCAGGAGCTCCCTGTCTACCCCAAGACTGCTTTGGGGGCGGGTAAAGACCAGGACTGCTCTGGGAGGGGTAAGACCAGGACTGCTTTGGGGAGGGGTAAGACCAGGACTGCTTTGGGGAGGGGTAAGACCAGGACTGCTCTGGGGAGGGGGAGGTAAGACCAGGACTGCTTTGGGTGGGGGGGTAAGACCAGAACTGCTTGGGGGGTAAAGACCAGGACTGCTTTGGGGGGGTTAAGACCAGGGCTGTTTTAGGGGGATAAGTCCAGGGCTGCTTTGGGGAGGGGTAAGTCCAGGGCTGCTTTGGGGGGAGGGTAAGACCAGGACTGCTTTGGAGATGGAGGGGTAAGACCAGGACTGCTTTGGGGGGGGGCTAAGACCAGGACTGCTTTGGGGGGGGGGCTAAGACCAGGACTGCTTTGGGGGGGGTAAGACCAGAACTGCTTGGGGGAGGGGTAAGTCCAGGACTGCTTTGGGGGGGGGCTAAGACCAGGACTGCTTTGGGGGGGATAAGACCAGGACTGCTTTGGGGGGGGTCTAAGACCAGGACTGCTTTGGGGGGATAAGACCAGGACTGCTTTGGGGGGGATAAGACCAGGACTGCTTTGGGGGGGGGCGTAAAACCAGGACTGCTTTGGGGGGGGGTAAGACCAGGACTGCTTTGGGGGGGGGGGGAGGGGTAAGACCAGGACTGCTCTGGGGAGGGGTAAGACCAGGACTGCTTAGAGGAGGGGTAAAGACCAGGACTGCTTTGGGGGGTGATAAGACCAGGACTGCTTTGGGGGGTAAGACCAGGACTGCTTTGGGGGGTAAGACCAGGACTGCTTTGGGGGGCTAAAACCAGGACTGCTTTCAATCCTACAGGAGACACTGGGCAGCTTCTGTGTTACTTCTCTTTCCTTTATGGCTCCAGAAGGAATCCTGCCCCAACCTGGAGTGGCCCCCAATCCTGCCCCAACCTGGAGTGGCCCCCAATCCTGCCCCAACCTGGAGTGGCCCCCAATCCTGCCCCAACCTGGAGTGGCCCCCAATCCTGCCCCAACCTGGAGTGGCCCCCAATCCTGCCCCAACCTGGAGTGGCCCCCAATCCTGCCCCAACCTGGAGTGGCCCCCAATCCTGCCCCAACCTGGAGTGGCCCCCAATCCTGTCCCACCTGGAGTGGCCCCCAATCCTGCCCCAACCTGGAGTGGCCCCCAATCCTGCCCCAACCTGGAGTGGCCCCCAATCCTGTCCCACCTGGAGTGGCCCCCAATCCTGCCCCAACCTGGAGTGGCCCCCAATCCTGCCCCAACCTGGAGTGGCCCCCAATCCTGCCCCAACCTGGAGTGGCCCCCAATCCTGCCCCAACCTGGAGTGGCCCCCAATCCTGCCCCAACCTGGAGTGGCCCCCAATCCTGCCCCAACCTGGAGTGGCCCCCAATCCTGCCCCAACCTGGAGTGGCCCCCAATCCTGCCCCAACCTGGAGTGGCCCCCAATCCTGCCCCAACCTGGAGTGGCCCCCAATCCTGCCCCAACCTGGAGTGGCCCCCAATCCTGCCCCAACCTGGAGTGGCCCCCAATCCTGCCCCAACCTGGAGTGGCCCCCAATCCTGTCCCACCTGGAGTGGCCCCCAACCCTGCCCCAACCTGGAGTGGCCCCCAATCCTGCCCCAACCTGGAGTGGCCCCCAATCCTGCCCCAACCTGGAGTGGCCCCCAATCCTGTCCCACCTGGAGTGGCCCCCAATCCTGCCCCAACCTGGAGTGGCCCCCAATCCTGCCCCAACCTGGAGTGGCCCCCAATCCTGCCCCAACCTGGAGTGGCCCCCAATCCTGTCCCACCTGGAGTGGCCCCCAATCCTGCCCCAACCTGGAGTGGCCCCCAATCCTGCCCCAACCTGGAGTGGCCCCCAATCCTGCCCCAACCTGGAGTGGCCCCCAATCCTGCCCCAACCTGGAGTGGCCCCCAATCCTGCCCCAACCTGGAGTGGCCCCCAATCCTGCCCCAACCTGGAGTGGCCCCCAATCCTGCCCCAACCTGGAGTGGCCCCCAATCCTGCCCCAACCTGGAGTGGCCCCCAATCCTGCCCCAACCTGGAGTGGCCCCCAATCCTGCCCCAACCTGGAGTGGCCCCCAATCCTGCCCCAACCTGGAGTGGCCCCCAATCCTGCCCCAACCTGGAGTGGCCCCCAATCCTGCCCCAACCTGGAGTGGCCCCCAATCCTGCCCCAACCTGGAGTGGCCCCCAATCCTGCTCCCCCTTTCCAGCCCAGAACAAAAGGGAACATATTGCAGCCTGGCTGAGAGAGGAGAGCTGCTGCCTATTGCTTTAAATGTCCCGTTAATGCCTGGTAATCAGCTTTAATTTTTAAAGAGACCCAGCCCCTCCTGTCCATTTCCCCTAATTCAGGACACGTGGAAGGTAAATGGTCTCTGCTTAAACCAGGCCAGCAGCAGAGGTGACAGCTGGAGAGCCTGGAAGGCTCAACTGCTTCAGAACAGGAATGGATGTCAAAAACTCACCAGGGGAGGGGAAATGGGGAGGCCAAAGGAGGTGCTGGAGATGCTGTGAGGTCATTGAGAAGCTGGGAGATAAGGCCAAGAGGAGCAGAGCTCATTTATTGGGTGGAAACTCAGGGAAACCATCAGCATTCAAGGTAAACCTGGAGTGCTGAGGCCAAGAGCTGGAGCCCCAGGACAAGAGAGATGTGGGACTGTTGGAGAGGGGTCAGAGGAGCCATGGAGATGCTCAGGGGGCTGGAGCAGCTCCCCTAGGAAGAGAGGCTGAGGGAGCTGGGCTGGGTCAGCCTGGAGAAGAGAAGGCTGTGGGGGGACCTCATTGCAGCCTGCCAGTCCCTGAAGGGAGCAGAGGAACAGGAGGGGAATCAGCTTGTTCAAGGGCAGAGCCTGGCAGGCCAAGGGGGCTGGAGTGAAGCTGGAGGAGGGAAGGGTTAGAGGAGATCTTAGGGGGAAGTTCTTTGCAGAGAGAGTGGTGAGGGGCTGGCACAGGCTGCCCAGAGAGGGGGTGGGTGCCCCGTGCCTGGGGGTGTTCAAGGCCAGGTTGGCTGTGGCCCTGGGCAACCTTGTGTAGCTCCAGGCCTGGAGGTTGGTGTCCCTGCCTGTGTCAGGGGGTTGGAGCTCTGTGACCCTTGGGGTCCCTTCCAGCCCAGCCCAGTCTGGGATTCTATGAAATGCTGGAAGTGATGGAGCAGTAAAGGGCTCAGCAGTGAGTCCTTCCCCCTAATGGAGTTGGGTTTCCTTTTGGGGTACTCCTTACACCACCACAAACGTGCTGAGGGGGAAAGGCAAGTGTCTTTTGGGGGATGGTGACAGCCCAAGGAACTGAGTAAGTGTTTCCCCAGGCTGCACCCTTCTCTCTTTGTGATCCTCAAAGGTGTGTTTTGGAGCTAAAAAGGAGCCTGTAGACTTCATGTGAGCCTTGGGGGACAGAATGAGGACACAAAGCCACCCAGGAGGCTCTCCTTGAGGTCCTCCATGGAGAAAGACCTGCGGTACATCACAAATGCTCCTCACATAAAACCATTTCCCCCCAAGGAAATAAAACAACAGAGCCCATGAGCCTCCCTAGCCCAAAATCCAAACCATACCCAGACACAACCATCTGTGGCTCCACCGAGGTCGCTCAACAAGCTCTGAAAGCACCACTCAAGTGCTGTGACCTCCAACAACTTCAACCTCCTGCTCTGCTCCACCAGCTCAGACAAAAAACCCTGCTGGCTCCAGGCAACCCAACTGTGTAGGGAAAACCTGGCCATGGACACAGGCTGGGAGGGAGTTGTCTGAGTCACTATTTTTAGCCCCAGTTGGTGGGCAGACAAATCCTAATCAGCAGCAGCCACCTCGTCATCAGTCCCAAGATGTCAAAGCAAAGCCCCAGAGCACCCATGACAGCCTGAGCTGAGCACACCGCCCAAGATTAGCACCCAAGAGTAATGTAGGGCAGCAGCAAAAGCCAGGAGAGCCATCAGGATGGGGTTAAAGCCCTAAGGGAAGCCCTGAAAAGTGAGGAGAATGCAGCTGTGGTGGGAAGGTTCTGTGCAAACAGAGCTGCGGTCTCAGGTCTGGGAAATCAGAGTCACAGAGCTGTAGGGGTGGGAAGGGACCTCCAGAGATCATGGGGTCCAACCCCCTGCCAAAGCAGGGTCCCTAGGACAGGGCACACAGGGCAACATCCAGATGGGGCTGGAATCTCTCCAGAGAAGGAGACTCCACACCCCCTGGGCAGCCTGTCCCAGGGCTCCCTCACCCTCACTGGGAAGAAGTTCTTCCCCACATTGGGGGGAACTCCCTGGGCTCCAACTTGAGCCCATCGCCCCTTGTCCTGTCCCCACAGACACTGAGAAGAGGCTGCCCATGGCCCCCTGTGTCCCACCCTTCAGCTATTGAGAACCATTGATCAGATCCCCTCTCAGGCTTCTCTCCAGGCTGAACAGCCCCAGCTCCCTCAGCCTTTCCTCCCAGGGGAGATGCTCCAGGCCTTTCATCATCTCCAGAGCCTCCTCTGGACTCTCTCCAGGAGATCCCTGGCTGTTTTATCCCAGGGAATATATACTGGGAATCTATACTTTGGCTGGGAAGGTCCTAGCAGCATCTTGCTGGCATCAAACCTGCAGCTGGTGTCCCATGATCTCAACACTTCATGGTCCTCACCACCTGTACTGGGGGGTTGTGGACACGGAAAGGGCGCAGATGAAGAGCACCCCTTGTCTACAGGGCCCATGAGACAGAGTAAGGTCATTTTAACCAAGGTTTGTGCCAGCACATTGTACTCAGAGCACATTAAGGCCCCACCACTGGCAGGAATTCCTTTCTCCACAATAATTCGTCCTCTAGGAAACACCTCTCCCTGCTCCTGCACCCAGGAACTCGCACGCACCCACTTCAGCTCTCCCCACTGGCTGCCATCGGCTTCTCCTCTCCCCCATCATCTGTAACACAGCTGAAAAAGTCATTTTCCTCACTTCTCCTTCAGGCTGGGATTAAATCCCACCTGGGTTAGGGCAATGCTCCCTTAAAAAGGTCTGTTCCCACTGGGAAGACCCTAGGAAAAACTTTAACCCTCACCTGCCTGCTTGGATTTGCACTTTGCCAAGTTGCTAGTGCCTCATTTGGGTCCATCTTCCCTAAGGAGGAGATCCAAAAGGAAAAAGAGAGACCTGTTTCTTTTAAAGATCAATATTTGCAGCATATCAGCCTCCCAGTCTCCCCCTTTCTTTATTTTAAACTCCTGCAAACAAGCCACCAGTTAGCACCAGTTACCAGCGGATCAGCGTGCGGCACCTCCCTGTCCCCAGGCATCCCAAAGCAAGAACAGGCAGTTCCCATCCCCAGGATCTCCCTCTGCTTTCAGGCTCTCTGGGAGACACACAGAGCCCAGAGAACAGGATCTCAACTCCTGCCTTTCCCTCCTGGATGTGCTTTCCAAGTGTAACCAGAGCTGGATGGGTGGCTCCAAGCCTGGAGGTGTCTCTGCTGTGGAGAGGAGGGTTTCCCCATCTCCCATCTGCACAGCAGAGGGTGGAGACAGGTTTCCACCTGACACCGTGTTCATTTCAGTAGCCTCACCCAAACCTGGAGCCTTTTCAGCCTTTTCAGAACCTGATTCTTCCATGCAGGGAGCTCCCCATCATCTGTAATGCCAC
The DNA here is from genome assembly GCA_027925045.1 of Hypotaenidia okinawae. NCBI lineage: Eukaryota > Metazoa > Chordata > Aves > Gruiformes > Rallidae > Hypotaenidia > Hypotaenidia okinawae. Next base: position 1,774,171 of record BSDF01000001.1, on the reverse strand, counting down.
TACAGGCTTGTTTATCATAGAATCCCAGACTGGGCTGGGTTGGAAGGGACCCCAAGGGTCACAGAGCTCCAACCCCCTGACACAGGCAGGGACACCAACCTCCAGGCCTGGAGCTACACAAGGTTGCCCAGGGCCCCAGCCAACCTGGCCTTCAACACCCCCAGGGACGGGGCACCCACCCCCTCTCTGGGCAGCCCCTTCCAGCCCCTCCCCACTCTCTCTGCAAAGAACTTCCCCCTAAGATCTCCTCTCCCCCTTCCCTCCTCCAGCTTCACTCCAGCCCCCTTGGCCTGCCAGGCTCTGCCCTTGAACAAGCTGATTCCCCTCCTGTTCCTCTGCTCCCTTCAGGGACTGGCAGGCTGCACTGAGGTCCCCCCACAGCCTTCTCTTCTCCAGGCTGACCCAGCCCAGCTCCCTCAGCCTCTCTTCCTAGGGGAGCTGCTCCAGCCCCATGAGCATCTCCGTGGCTCCTCTGACCCCTCTCCAACAGTCCCACATCTTCCTTGTCCTGGGGCCCCAGCTCTGGACACAGGACTCCAGCTGGGGCCTCCCCAGGGCAGAGCAGAGAGGGACAATCCCCTCCCTGTCCCTGCTGGCCATTTATCCCACAGTAACTGGGAAGAGACCCTCTGGCTCCCCTACTGACGCCTCGTTCCCTCTGTTTGCGAAAGCAGAGAGCTTGCTAATCCCTCTTTGCCCACGTCAGGATCCTAATGCTCTCCCTGGGCTTCCATCACAACTGGATAATCCCAGCTCACCCCCAGCTGTAGGCACAGCTCCCCTTGGTTGTACTGGGAACCGGGTTGGACGGGTGAGACTTGCTGTAGGTTCCTCCCAGCACCCACCTGTATGGCTGCTCTGCCACCACATCCACACTCCCAGGAGCCCCTCCAGCAGGTCAAGGAGGAGATACATCAATAAAATGGGGTTTGGGGGGCAGGAAAAAGAGCAGCAGTTGCTGTATGTGAGGACTGAGGTGGAGAAGCAAGGATCTACTGGGTTTTGGGCTGCACCTAGCTCAGGTCTGTCCCATCAATTCCCCGATCACAGCTTGATTTCACATCCTCCAGTGCCACTTCTCCTCCCAACACCAGCTCTTCCCACCATTTCCATGCCCTGCTTTAGAAGTCCAGCTGGAGCTTGGAGCATATCACCCCTCTCAACCTTCAAACTGTGTCTTTAAAATGTCACACACTGTGTGAAACCACAACCACCCCAGGGCTTGTGACAACACCAAGGCCATTAAACCCAGCTTCCCTGGGCAGGGATTCTGCTCTGCCCTTCCCAAGCAGCCCTGTGCACTGCTAAGCCTGGCTTAGGCAAAAAGCCTCATCAATATTTAAAGAGGAAGCCAGGAAGCTGGTAGCTTGAGCTGCTTTCCAGCCCCTGAGCAGATCAATGGCAAACAAAAGGCTGCAGCATGAGGATGCTCCAGCCAGCGAGGCTGAAGGCTGGCACCCTCCTCTCTCCCTCCCAACGCTGACTGAGCTTCTCTCCTCCAGCCCCAGCCTCCTGGGATGGCTCCAGCACTGACCCATCAACCCAGAGCTGCCCACAGCACACACCAAAAGCAGTCCCAGTTTCCTCTTAGCACAGTAATTCCAGTTCCTGGCTAACTTCAGAGCTCAGTGGTGCCACAACCCCCTTCACTTGCTTTGGGTATTACTTCCCTTTAATGCCAGCCACTTAAAGAATGCACCATCTGAGGCTCAAACCATGGGGTCATCAGTTCCAGCATCCCAACTTGGAGCAGATGCTCCAGAGGAGCAAGAAAAACCACAAGACACTTAGCTAGTTTGGCACTGCACAGGAGCAGGAGATCTCATTACCCTCAGCTAGAAACATAACCCATCCCAAGATGATCCACAGCCCTTTCACAGCTCAGCCACGTTCCTGGGGTCCTTATTCCCTGTGAGCTCTCCCTTCTGAGGCATCCAGAAGTTGTCTCTTTTAAGCTGTCTTGGTTCTTGATGATTATTCAGTGAAAAAATGGGCAAAAGAACCATATCAAGAGAGAAACCTCCAAAATTAAGAGAGAATAATGCCACCAGGCAGCTAAAATCAGGGATAAAACACCATACCTGACCTCAAGCATTCTCCTGAAATGACTGTTCCTTTTTTCCCCTGTCAATGAGACTGGGATAACTTTATGTCCCTTCCAGGGAAAGGTGGTGTGAGTAAGGGATTGGTATCCCTCAGCAAGGACCTAGAGAGGGTAAAAGCATTCCTAGAGAGAAGTGTTTCTTGGAAACAGCCCCAAATTAAGACTTTGCAAGCAATAGTGAACAGGGGAATCTGTTGGTTAATGCCATTATGGCTCTGGCAGTCCTTCTCCCTCTTGCTCCCTGTTTCAGCTCCTCCTGACAGGGTGACACACAGAGCAGTTTTGGTCCCCACTGCATCTTTGGGGAGGGGGTTGGACCTGCTGATCTCTTGAGGTCCCTTCCAACCCTTATGATTCTGTGATCAAATAACAGAGCACCAGTGTCCAGAAGGATGCTCACACTCCCACCCACACCCCCCTCCCCTGGCTTCAGGGTACAGAGAAGGCAAGACAAATCCTCCCTGTCAGTGCCAACGCTGAAAATCCATCTGCTCTCTATCCCCAGACAAGAGACAGCAGGAATGGATACCCACATCTCCCTCCATCCCTCAGGGAGATATATTAGCTGGTTACGTAATCAAACTAACAGCATGGTGCTTCCAAGGGCTCCAGCCCTGACAAAGCCCTTCCCCTTTAATACCACTGGAGATTAGAGCAAATCGAAGCAAAGTGGAAAGAAGGAGAGGGGCTGAGGGTGAGGGTTTGCACAGAGGAAGATGCTGCAGTCTCTCCCTTTAATGCACTTGAAATCCCACCTGATTTCCAGCTCTGCTGCAAAGAAAATGAAAGGAAAAGGGAAAAAACCCCAAAATAAAAAGCAAGCCCACCTTGGATTAAGCTGGTATTAGTGTTGGGTGAGAGAGGTAGAGTGATTCAGGAAGGGGGTGTGGAGGAGGAGAGATGTTTAGGGGAAGCATCCAGAGGAATCCAGACTGTGAAAGAGTTTTGGAAGCAGATCAGGAGGTGTTGGGGGTGCAGACCTGCTGAAGGATGCTAACATGCTCTTATAAATCTGATGAGACGCCGGTTTTGAGCATCCAGGGGTCAGGTCTTTCCTTTGATACACACATCCTTTTATCCCCAAAGTGGAATAGAAAGCAATTCTGCTCTTCCCTCTCAGTATCAGATGCTTTCCCAGCTCTGAGGACAGGGCTTTCATTTCATTTCTGCTCCCTCTTCAGGCTGGCTGACTCCACAGCAAGAGGCACCAAGTCCCAACACCCCTGAGTAAAACAAACTCTTCTCTCCACAGCCCTGTTTATTGCTACAAACTAAATATCAGCATTTTCAAACAAGCCCATTCCCTAGGAGATGAGGGTTGGGATGGTCTCAAGGTCTCAGCCAACCAGGTTTCTGCTCTACACACAAGGTAAGAAGTCATCACTCTGTCACCCAGCTGCATATTCCGAGTCCAAACGTCCCCATCCTCATGGTGACACTTCACAACATCTCACCCAGAGCTTTCTGAGAGGTTATTTTGACCCAAACCTTTCCATTTCACTGAAATAACCCATGGGTTTCATCTCTGAACTTGGAAAGGCCAGTGAGGGCATCAGGCAGAAGTACAACACAACTGGAAGCGGTGGGTGAGCACCAGACCCGCTCGTACGTTCCAGTATCAGCTCTTGAACCAGTTGGTATGAACCTACTGTCTTCCCCACCACTGGTTAACTGCAAAAAGGGACCAGATTTGGTAGAACAGACATTGGGACAATAGGTGGGAAATGCTACAGAGAATCCCTAAAAACTAAGTGATTGGCTATGGTGGCAAGATGGAAAATAAAGCAGGAGATAGACAACCCCAGGCTGACCGCCGAGCGATGACTGGAAGGTGTCCCCCAAGCAGAAAAGCAACAGTTGCTCAAGAGCAGCCACCAAGCATAGAAATCAAAAAAGCTTTGAGATAGGAAGGGAATGAGCAGGGAGTAGAACGTTGGTCATACTCTCTGCAGCTTCACAGCGAAGCGTTTTGGAGGTGAGCTTCTTATGGCACTGCCTGGTTGGCCAAGCTTTGTCCTCCCTGAGCTAGGCACTGGAGAGACACTAAGAGTCAGATTTCCCACCCAAAATGAAGGTTAGATGCCAGCTGGCAGAAGGGAGGAGAAGAGCAGAACCACCAGCACTGTGGCAGTAAACAAGAGGTTAGTGCTACCATCTTCATCTGGGCTTTTCCTTCCCAGCTATCTGCAGTCAGAACTATTCTGCTAGCAAAAACCTGACGTTCCAAGCCAAAAAAAAGAAGAAAAAGGAGGAAAAGCTCCTAGCTAAAGAGCAAAGGAAACAAAAAAATGGACAAAGAACTTTCCAACAGCCTTACCATTTGCATCTTGGACTCCAGTAAGTGCTCCTACTGCTGCCGCGGTTTCACCGGACAGGACTATTTGTCCTCCACCTTGAAGAGTGGCTTCAGCAAGCGTGGCTACTGCATGGGCAGCTGCTTCACTGCAGGGACAGGAAAAGGAGAGAGAAGAATTAGGAAGACCAAAGAATGAATTCTGGTCTGGTAGCATTCATTTTAACCAGGCATTGCACATCAAGAGAACAAATCCAGAGAGGAGGGATTCCTCTTGGACCCAGATGAAGTTATCCAGAGCAGAAAATCTACCATGGAGGAGGAAAACACGGGAAGAAGATGCTTCCACTGGCTTTTTCAGGTTGCAGACCTCTTAAGTGAGAACATCCCTGCCTTTTTACCTTCACATCCTTCTGCTTGGGACTTTACTAAAAGCTTTTGGATGATCCCAGTTAAGTTTCTGGTATAAAACTCATCTTCTGGCACTGTCACATGCTGGGTTCCCCACAGACTTTGGAATTCTACCTGCTTCAGTCAGTTCATCTTGCAGTGAAACAGGCCCAGGATCTCATTCACAGCTCTGTATTTAGCTACAGTGGAGTGTTTCACACCATCACAGAGCTGTAGGGGTTGGAAGGGACCTCCAGAGATCATGGGGTCCAACCCCCTGCCAAAGCAGGGTCCCTAGGACAGGGCACACAGGGCAACATCCAGATGGGGCTGGAATCTCTCCAGAGAAGGAGACTCCACACCCCCTGGGCAGCCTGGCCCAGGGCTCCCTCACCCTCACTGGGAAGAAGTTCTTCCCCACATTGGGGGGAACTCCCTGGGCTCCAACTTGAGCCCATCGCCCCTTGTCCTGTCCCCACAGACACTGAGAAGAGGCTGCCCATGTCCCCCTGTGTCCCACCCTTCAGCTATTGAGAACCATTGATCAGATCCCCTCTCAGGCTTCTTCTCTCCAGGCTGAACAGCCCCAGCTCCCTCAGCCTTTCCTCACAGGGGAGATGCTCAAGGCCCTTCATCATCTTTAACCATAACTTAGGGGTGTATAGGACCTTTCCCTTCCTACACCCTCAGCTGGGTATCCATTTCCTACATCAGGGACCACATCTGGACCATCAGGATTGATTTGCCCAACCCCTTTGGAACCCAGGTAGACTTTTTGCCTCCACAACATCCTGCAGCGATGAGTTCCACCTTTAATTAAACACTGTGTGAGGAGAAATTGCATTCCAGCACTTGGGAGAACCAGCCCTTCAGTCTGGCTGGGGAGACCTGAAGCCTGATATCACTAGGACAGTGACTAGGTGACCATCTGTCACACTATTCAAGGTGTACACAGAGCATGAGTGAGCCTAAGGACCTATCTCTGGCTTGTTCCTGTGCCTTTCCCTGTAATTCCTAATATTCCCTGTCCTCTTTTGGTGACATCTGCTCAGCAGTGATGAAGCATTCATGGAGGACAGTCCCCTGGATGGTTTCTGCGTGGGGGAGCAGAGTCAGTTCCTCAAGGAACATACAGGAGATACTTCTTTGCATGTGTCTCACTTTGCATTTACTGACTTACTGGTTGTTTAGAGCACTGTGAGCATCCCTCAGCAGCTGACCACATTTCTCCAGACCTTCTGGACAATTATTAGAATCACAAAGCCTGTTGGGTGGGAAAGGACCTTCCAAGCCCATCTAGTCCCACCCTGCAGTGAGCAGGGACACTGTGCACAGCGATCTTCTCATCACTGGAGTGAAAACCTGGAAGGAAACATCATGCATGGGTGCTTCAAGCCTTCCCCTCTCACCCATACCTGTTGAGTGCCATGGTAACAGTTGCTCCTTGTTGCATCTCCTGAGATGCTGCCACTGCTGCTTCTGCTAACGATGCCACCGCCTGCGTGGCCTCCGATGCCTGCGTCGTCTGGATAGTCATCTCACCCCCTTGTAGCGTTGCCCAGTTCTGCTCCACCTATGGGGAGAAACAAAAAAAGAGGAAGGCCCTTGGAGAAGATGTTCCACCATGAAGGGATGGTTCCTTCCTAAAAATGAGACAACCAGACAGGATCAAGAGGTCTCTGTAGAACCCTGCACATGCTCTAGCTCAGAGAGAGAGGGGCAAAAGGGAGGAAGCTTGGGGTCCACCTGAGAACATTGCTGGGCTCTACAACCCTCTGTGAGCCACAGGTGAAGTTCTCCAGTCACAGAATCAGAGAATTGTAGGGGTTGGAAGGGACCTCCAGAGCTCATGGGGTCCAACCCCCCTGCCAAAGCAGGGTCCCTAGGACAGGGCACACAGGTCGGTGTCCAGACAGGGCTGGAATCTCTCCAGAGAAGGAGACTCCACAACCCCCTGGGCAGCCTGTCCCAGGGCTCCCTCACCCTCACTGGGAAGAAGTTCTTCCCCACATTGGGGGGAACTCCCTGTGCTCCAACTTGAGGCCATCACCCCTTGTCCTGTCCCCACAGACGCTGAGAAGGGGCTGGCTGATTCCCCCTGCATCCCCTGCTCAAGATAATTATAAACATTAATTAGGTCCCCCTTAGTCTTCTTCTCTCCAGGCTGAACAGCCCCAGCTCCCTCAGCCTTTCCTCCCAGGGGAGATGCTCCAGGCCTTTCATCATCTCCAGAGCCTCCTCTGGACTCTCTCCAGGAGATCCCTGTCCTTTTTATCCCAGGGAGCCCAGCACTGGACACAACACTCCAGGTGGGGCCTGAGCAGGGCAGAGCAGAGGGGGAGGATCCCCTCCTGTGACCTGCTGCCCACACTCCTCCTGCTGCCCCCAGGATCCCATTGTCTCTCTCAGCCCCAGGGCACACTGCTGGCTCATGGCCAACCTGTCACCCACCAGGACCCCCAGGTCCTTCTCCACAGAGCTCCTCTCCAGCAGCTCCCCCCAGCCTGTCCTGATCCCAGCAGTTATTCCTTCCCAGGTGCCAGACTCTCCACTTGCTTTAGTTGAACCTCCTCTGGTCTCTCCCTGCCCAGCTCTCCAGCCTGGCCAGGTCTCTCTGGATGGCAGCGCAGTGTCCTGCCTGTCACCCACTCCTCCCAGCTTTGGATCATCATCACTTGCTGAGGGTGGATGCTGTTCCCTCATCAAGGTCTCAATGAAGATGTTAAACAGGACTGGACCCAACCCTGAGCCCTGGGGAACACCGCTGGTCACAGGCCTCCAGCCAGACTCTGCTCCACTGGTCACCACCCTCTGGGCTCAGTCCAACAGCCAGTTCTCACCCCACCTCACTGTCCACTCATCCATCCCATGCTCTCTCAGCTTTGCTATCAGGATGCCATGGGAGACAGTATGGAGAATTAAAAGCCCATGCTTTCAATTGCTGTTGTCCACATATTCAGTCTTCAAAGAAGAACTTTAGTTTTCTCACACAACTGGAAAGCACACCCCAAAAACCATCTAAGAAGCCTCTCAACCTCCCCCAAATCCTTGTCCAGCCACACCTACAAGAAAACAGGAGTGTTGATTGTTGCTGTACTGGGATCACCCCAAGCTTGGGCAGTTTATGAAGTAGCTGGAACCAGTTTCTGTGGTGCTGGAACCAGTGTGGTGGTTTAACCTGGCAGGTAGCTAAAACAACCACCACCCAGAAGGGGTGAGAATTGAAATGGGGGATGAGAATTGAAAAGGGTGAAACTTGTGGGTTGAGATAGAGATGGTTTACTAGGGCAGGAAAGGAAGATGAGGATGATGATGATGGACAAACCAAGTGATGTGCAGCACAAGTGCTCACCACCTGGAACTGATGCTTGGCTAGTTCCTGAGCCAACCCACCTCCTGGCTCACCCCCCAAGTTATAGGCAGACCTATATGATGTCCTGACCCAGCTGGCCTGGCTGTGTGCCCTCCCAGCTCCTTCATTTCTTCGCAGGATGAAGATCTCCTGAGTCCCAAATACAAGAAAGATGTGGGACTGTTGGAGAGGGGTCAGAGGAGCCATGGAGATGCTCAGGGGGCTGGAGCAGCTCCCCTAGGAAGAGAGGCTGAGGGAGCTGGGCTGGGTCAGCCTGGAGAAGAGAAGGCTGTGGGGGGACCTCATTGCAGCCTGCCAGTCCCTGAAGGGAGCAGAGGAACAGGAGGGGAATCAGCTTGTTCAAGGGCAGAGCCTGGCAGGACAAGGGGCTGGAGTGAAGCTGGAGGAGGGAAGGGGAAGAGGAGATCTTGGGGGGAAGTTCTTTGCAGAGAGAGTGGGGAGGGGCTGGCACAGGCTGCCCAGAGAGGGGTGGGTGCCCCGTGCCTGGGGGTGTTGAAGGCCAGGTTGGCAGGGGCCCTGGGCAACCTTGTGTAGCTCCAGGCCTGGAGGTTGGTGGCCCTGCCTGTGGCAGGGGATTGGAACTGTGTGATCCTTGGGGTCCCTTCCAACCAGTCTATGATTTCCTCCTCCCACCTCCTCCCATCACTGCTCTCACCCTCCTAAACATTTCAAGCCACCCACCAATCTTGCTGAGCTTTACAAATAAGAATGCCACAGAAGATAATTAAACCAAAATAAACCCCCTCAATTTGTTAAGATGGAGAAAGCTAACGAGCTCAAGGCTCCCCAGTAAAAGACAAGCACATTCTGCTGCCTTTGGGCAAGAAAAGAGTTAGTCCCATCACAGGGTGGGGAGGGAGAAAGAACCTGGTGTGCTCTCACTCACATCTGCTCTCCTCAGCACACTCCTCAGCAGCTGCCAATCTGGTTTTCCAGCACTTGGGCACTGGGAAAGCTGGTGCTGGTCATAGCTCTTTAGCCATCATCAGGTGTCTGATGTTCAAGGCAACTGCTTCATTCTCCTGTGCCCAGAGCTGATCCTAGGCAGAAGGATCCAAAGCAGGGAGGAAGGAGTGAGGTAGTGCATTGTCAGGAGGAGAAGGTAATTTGATTTTAAGAGAAGCAAAGTCTTTTTAGGAAGGATGGAACCAAGACTGAGTGCACAGGGAGGAAGAAGTTAGAGGTGGCAGAGATCTTGAGAGAGTTGGATGGAGATGGTGGCACTCAACCATGCCAAAACTGAACTGAAGGAAGCCCAAGCTGGGACAGACACCCATCCCACCCCCATGCAGAAGAGGAAGAGAGCTTTTTTCAAACCATGACAACACACATTAGAGTGATGAGCCCACTGTGACATACAGCACCCTGCAAAGATCATAGAATCCCAGACTGGTCTGGGTTGGAAGGGACCCCAAGGGTCACAGAGCTCCAACCCCCCTGACACAGGCAGGGCCACCAACCTCCAGGCCTGGAGCTACACAAGGCCCAGGGCCTCATCCTCCAGGCCTGGAGCTACACAAGGTTGCCCAGGGCCCCAGCCAACCTGGCCTTGAATGATGTCCAAGCTGTTTCAGAACAGGGATGGTGTAAAGGCCCAGAAAAGAAGTGGGCATGATGCAAGCCCTTCTCTACACTAACAAGAAGGTTGTGCTGCCAAGATAGTAACAACCATTCCTGCTCCACACTATTCAGCATCCTATGAGCACGTTGGCTTTCTCAGAGCTAACCTAGATCTTCACACAGCAGGACAAAGAATCCCTTGAGAGGCTGCTGGTCTACCTGTGAGGAGAAACAGCATCCATTCCTCTGAGCAACTTCACTTCTGTGTCTTTATTTTATCCCAGCTACAGCTTAGATGTTGTGTCCATCTCAGGAATCAGGAGGATGTGGGTATCTATTTGGGCTTTTGAAGATCTCAAGAGACAGAACAAGTGCTGAAAACCCTCAAATCGCTTCCCAAAGTACTTCAAGGTCATGGCCCCAGAGCCAGGAAGCTTCAACTGTGGGTCTAGGGTGGAAACAGGGTCTTGGGAGAGCAAAGTTGTTGTGTGCTGCCACCTGTCGCTGTGAAAGCCCCAGGCATGGAGCAGACCAGAGCTCACGGTGAAGTTCAGCCATGCAGAAGACCCGCAGCCAGGGTTAAACCCCAGGAGGGTTAAAGGTGCATTTGGGAGCAGAGAGGGTAAAAATAAAATAAATTGTGAATAAAAACTCTCTGTGGTCTTACAGGAGTGCTCCTTAAGGGCTGAGACCAACGGGATGAAGTTTAACAAGGCCAAGTGTGGAGTCCTGCACATAGGACACAAGAACCCCCAGCAGCGCTACAGGCTGGGGCAGAGCGGCTGGAGAGCTGCTGGGAGAAGGACCTGGGGGTGTTGGGGGAGCTCAGCCTGCCCAGGAGCCAGCAGTGTGCCCGGGGGCCAGGAAGGCCAAGGGCATCCTGGCTTGTGTCAGAGCCAGCGTGGCCAGGAGGTGTGGGGAGGGGATTGTGCCCCTGGGCTGGGCACTGGGGAGGCTGCAGCTGGAGTGCTGGGTCCAGTTGTGGGCTCCTCAGCATCAGAAGGCCATGGAGGTCCTGGAGCGAGTGCAGAGAAGGGCAAGCAGGCTGGGGAAGGGGCTGGAGGGCAAATGCTCTGAGGAGCAGCTGAGGGAGCTGGGGGTGTTGAGGCTGGAGAAGAGGAGGCTGAGGGGAGACCTTCTCCCCCGCTGCCCTGCCCTGCCCTGGCAGGAGGGTGCAGAGAGGTGGGCGCTGGTCTCTCCAGCCAGGGGCCAGGAGCTGGGACAAGGGGCACTGGGCTCAAGCTTTGCCAGGGCAGGCTCAGCTCAGCTGGGAGGGCAAAGTTCTTCCCTGGCAGAGTTGTGGGGCTGTGGCCCAGGCTGCCCAGGGAGGGGCTGAGTCCCCAGCCCTGGGGGTGTTGAACAGAGGGGAGATGAGGTGCTCAGGGATCTGGTTCAGCACAGGACAGGGACGGTTGGACTTGAGGATCTTAAAGGGCTTTTCCAGCCTTGGGATTCTCTGATTAAACACACACAAAAACGCTTCAGGGCTCAATCAAAAATAAAAAGGGGGGATAAACACACACAGCCCTGGGACAGGCTGCCCAGGGGGTGTGGAGTCTCCTTCTCTGGAGAGATTCCAGCCCCATCTGGATGTTGCCCTGTGTGCCCTGTCCTAGGGACCCTGCTTTGGCAGGGGGTTGGACCCCATGATCTCTGGAGGTCCCTTCCCACCCCTGTGATTCTGTGAGTCTGTCAAATTGGAGTGTTTTGATTTAGGAATTCTACATCAAAGTGCTTCTGAAGAATGCAAACCCACAACTTCTACACTCTCATCCTCATGAAATCCCCTCCGTATCACAGCTCTCATCAATCAGGGGAAAAGGAATATCAATCCTTCCAGCACTTTCATTCCTGTAACAAAGAGCCCACCAACATGCAACAGCCAAACAACAAGGTGGAAGAAGGAACCATAGACAGTTTGAATTGGTTGGGAACCTCGAGTTGAGGAAGATCTCCTGCAGGCAGTGTGATAGCTGCTTGACAGATCAATCTACTAACTCTGTAAGGAGAGTTTACTTACAGTATGGTGCTACAACTTTGGATTATAGGTGTTTTCCTGGCCTGTATTAGTATTTGCTAGCATCTGCTAGCATTCCTCTGGCATCTAAAGACTTCAGCCTAATAATACAAGTAATAATTAAAACAGCTAATGGAATTCTCAATGGAAAAGACTTTGCTGAGTGGAAGGATCCATGGCAAACAGACTGATGACTCCACACTATCCCCTGTCATCCCAGTACTGCACATTCCCACAGCTCCTTCTGGGATTGACTCACAACTCCCCCCTCCCAAAAGGGACAGTTCCATTCAATCCAGAGATCAGCAGCCAAAGATTCATGGGATGTACCCACAAAATACCCCCAGCATCACTCCCAACCCTGCACTGGGGGCACCGGTTGTGTAGAAGGACCGCGGGTCGTTAAGTCTTCATGTGCTACAGGAATGTAATTTATAGGAGGAATCAAATAAATGATGTGAAATTCAGACCTGGGGCTTCCATCATGACTGTGGTCATACAGTCAGGAGCCAAACTGACAGCAGTCATTATCTTTGATGTAAGACCCTATGGAGCCTCCTGTTCGTTACCCTATGGAGTCTTGTGGTCGTTACCCCTTCACACTGCAGGATGGGGCAGCAAGGCTCAGGGGGTTTCTGTCACTGCTTAATTCTAGAATTAACTTCCTTCAAGTTCAGACAGGACAGTTCTGGGCTGAACATGACCCCAGGTCCTTACCTCTCCATCAGTCACTGCAGAGTAATTGACTTGGGCGACAGTAACTGTCGTAGGCAACTCAGAGGCGTCGGCCAGCGTGGCAACGGTAGCACCAGTGCCAACCTAGGGGAGACAACAGGCAGCTGAACAAGCATTTAACTGCAGGAAGATGTCCATGAATTATCAGGCAAAGGGACACTGGAATGAGTGCACCATGGAGAGTAACAGTTGCTGGAGAGCTCATGGAAGAGACAGAGCCTCACTCGGCACTGGGGAGGCTGCAGCTGGAGTGCTGGGTCCAGTTCTGGGCTCCTCAGCATCAGAAGGCCATGGAGGTCCTGGAGCGAGTGCAGAGAAGGGCAAGCAGGCTGGGGAAGGGGCTGGAGGGCAAATGCTCTGAGGAGCAGCTGAGGGAGCTGGGGGTGTTGAGGCTGGAGGAGGCTGAGGGGAGACCTTCTCCCCCCTGCCCTGCCCGGAGGGTGCAGAGAGGTGGGCGCTGGTCTCTTCAGCCAGGGGCCAGGAGCTGGGACAAGGGGCACTGGGCTCAAGCTTTGCCAGGGCAGGCTCAGCTCAGCTGGGAGGGCAAAGTTCTTCCCTGGCAGAGTTGTGGGGCTGTGGCCCAGGCTGCCCAGGGAGGGGGCTGAGTCCCCAGCCCTGGGGGTGTTGAACAGAGGGGAGATGAGGTACTCAGGGATCTGGTTTAGCACAGGACAGGGACGGTTGGACTTGATGATCTCAAAGGGCTTTTCCAGCCTTGGGATTCTGCCCTGAGTCCTCCACTGTAAGATGCTGTCAGAGCATCGTACCACAGGGGTCACCATGAGGGTAAATTCATATCTGGGGTGTCTGATATATATAAATTCCACTTGAGGTGTGAGATGAAGAGCAGCCAGCACAGACACAGCCGAAGCCGTAGGTTAAGATACGTTTCATGGCTGTGAAGAATCATAGGATCATCGAGTGTGTTGGGTTGGAAGGGACCTTCCAAGGTCATCTAGTCCCACCCTGCAGTGAGCAGGGACATCTTCACTAGATTAGGTTGTGTAGAGCTTCATCTACCCTGACCTTGAATGTTTCCAAGGTTGGGGATTCCACCACCTCTCTGGGCACCCTGGGCCAGGGATCTACCATCCTTAGAGGGAAGAACTTCTTCCTCAGGTCTCATCTACCCCTGCACTGCTTTAGTTTAAAACCATCACCCCTCATCCCATCACTCCCTGCCCTCAGGAACAGTTCTTCCCCAGCTTCCTACAGGCACCTTTCAGGGACTGGAAGGGGCTGTAAGGTCCCCCCAGAGCCTTCTCTTCTCCAGGCTGAACCAGCCCAACTCTCCCAGCCTGGCTTCACAGCAGAGCTGCTCCAGCCCTGGGATCATGTTTGTGGCTCCTCTGGACACGCTCCAACAGGCCCATGTCCTTCTTGTGCTGAGGGCTCCAGAGCTGGACCCAGCACTGCAGGGGAGGTCTCCCCAGAGCAGAGCAGGGGGGCAGAATCCCCTCTCTTGATCTACTGGCCACACTCCTTGGGATGCAGCCCAGGATGGGGTTGGCCTTCTGGGCTGTGAGCACCCATGGTTGGCTCACATCCAGTTCTGCATCCATCAGGACCCTCAAGTTCTTTTCCTCAGGGCTGATCTCCATCACATCACCCCCAGCCCGTGTTGGTAGCCAAGACTGTCCAGATCCAAGGGCAGGGCCTCACACTTGGCCTTGTTAAATTTAAGGCCAAGTGATGGTACTGCCTTTCTTTGTTTAACTTAAAGAAAGGCAGTCCCACCACCTCTCCTCCCATCACCACATCCCATTGCCACCACAGCAGTTGTGTGGCCACACCATGAACTGCATTTGTTCCAAACCAGGTTTGTTAAATCCAGATCAATCACTGAATCACTTGACCAAATAGCTGCAGAAATATCTGAGCAAGGATGGGAGTGGGGGAGAGAGGGGATGTGGCTTCTTCTCTGGGTGGGAGCGTTGGGTTAACAAGCCTGAAGGCTAAGACCTACAGATAAAGACAAAATCCTTGAAGGAGAAGTTAAGGTATGGCAAGGAGTTGGCTCTACACCATCTCCACGATGCCAGCAGCGTTGGAAATGTACAAGCTGAAGGGTTCCACTCACCTGGATGAGGGACACGGTGCCATCAGGGTTACTGAAGGTTTGTACCACTGTCTGTGATGGCACCAAGTGTGCTATACTGTGTGTGGTTGTGGTTTGCTGCTGTGTCTGCTGATCCTCAAAGGCGTAGAGCAGGTCTTCGCGCCCATGCTGCTTGTAGCAGTTCTTCACGATGGTCCTCAAGGCTTGGGTCCATGACACCTACCAGCAGAATGCAAAAATGGGCTGAAGAGTCAGGGTGAGAAGGTTTTCTGAACCACCATGACTTGCACACTCATCTTTCATAGAATCACAGAATCCCAGACTGGGCTGGGTTGGAAGGGACCCCAAGGGTCACAGAGCTCCAACCCCCTGACACAGGCAGGGACACCAACCTCCAGGCCTGGAGCTACACAAGGTTGCCCAGGGCCCCAACCAACCTGGCCTTCAACACCCCCAGGGATGGAGCACCCACCCCCTCTCTGGGTTTTACTGGGTGGTTTTCAAGGAACTAAGGGGTTATGGCCATCTCTCCTCATCCCCTTCCCTCTTCCCAAGACTCAGAAGCTACCCTTGCCTTGTGCTGACACAGCATGAGCACATCTGGCCAAGGAGAAGGGAAGCTCCTCAGATGACATCTATTCCAAGAGCTTTCAAGGAATTCTAACAAAGGGATTGGGGCTGACAAGTAGAAGATCATCCCTACTTAGGAAAGCCCCTACCTAGGAAAGTCCCTACTGCCACAGCACCACTTCCAGGCTCCCTAGACATCCCTCCCAACCCAACCAGACCTACACCAGCCTCCACAAGTTCTGCCCCTTGCCCATCCTGGTAGTTTTCTTTGATTATCTTTGTGCCAGGTTGACAGAAACATCACCTGCATGCAGGATCCATGGCTGTAACCAACACCCAAGACTTTTTCACTCACTTCTTTCATGCTTTCCTGGCTCCACCACACCCCTTTGCCTGCTCCCCTTTAAGTACAAAGGTCCCTGCTGCCCAGGGTGGGCCAGGATCCTTTCAAAGGCTTCCTGAGGCCATCACACAGACTCTACAGCAAACGACCTGCAGACTTGGAGAGCAGACCCATCATAGCTTGTGCAGGCTCCTTTATAAGGCCACAGGGGTCAGCAGGTTCTGCAGCTACCAAAAAAGGGTCCTGCTGAAGGAGGAGATGTGGTGCTTGTCACACCAACCCAGCAGGGGCAGAGCAGGCTGAAGGCTACACCTCTCTCATCTCATTGCTCTCCAAAGGTCTGGACACCGAGTCAAGGGAGGGTCAATGTCATCGTTTCTTCTGTTCCTCAAGGGGAAAACAATTCCCACAGAAACTGGTCTGAAGCTCCAGTAACCCCATTTGAAGGCAGACACACATGGGATACACACCCTCTGCTTCTGTTCTTCTGTGCGGACATCGCTGCGGACGTTGGCCCATGGAATGTCCTCAGGCCACCAGATAGGCTTGCAGCTTTCCTTGCCCCAGCCTGGTTTGCCACGACCTGTGGAATACTTCAGCATCTCTGGGATGAAAGCTCGCAGCTGGGCCTGGAACAAACCACATCAGAGGGTTGAAAACCTCTTAGGAACTCATCTCTGGTAGCTTTGAGGTGCAAGGTACAAAGTTATGACATTTAACTTCCATCCTGTTGGAACCATCAACTGGAAGATGCCTGAATGCTTAAGGATGATGAACAAATACTTCACCATCTTACCATAGAAGATCTATAAGCTCATCAGGTCCAACTGTCCCTGTCCTGAGCTAAACCAGATCCCTGAGCACCTCATCTCCCCTCTGTTCAACACCCCCAGGGCTGGGGACTCAGCCCCCTCCCTGGGCAGCCTGGGCCACAGCCCCACAACTCTGCCAGGGAAGAACTTTGCCCTCCCAGCTGAGCTGAGCCTGCCCTGGCAAAGCTTGAGCCCAGTGCCCCTTGTCCCAGCTCCTGGCCCCTGGCTGAAGAGACCAGCACCCACCTCTCTGCACCCTCCGGGCAGGGCAGGGCAGGGCAGGGGGGAGAAGGGCTCCCCTCAGCCTCCTCTTCTCCAGCCTCAACACCCCCAGCTCCCTCAGCTGCTCCTCAGAGCATTTGCCCTCCAGCCCCTTCCCCAGCCTGCTTGCCCTTCTCTGCACTCGCTCCAGGACCTCCATGGCCTTCTGATGCTGAGGAGCCCACAACTGGACCCAGCACTCCAGCTGCAGCCTCCCCAGTGCCCAGCCCAGGGGCACAATCCCCTCCCCACACCTCCTGGCCACGCTGGCTCTGACACAAGCCAGGATGCCCTTGGCCTTCCTGGCCCCCGGGCACACTGCTGGCTCCTGGGCAGGCTGAGCTCCCCCAACACCCCCAGGTCCTTCTCCCAGCAGCTCTCCAGCCGCTCTGCCCCAGCCTGTAGCGCTGCTGGGGCTTCTTGTGTCCCATGGGCAGCACTCTGCCCTTGGCCTGGTTGAACCTCATCCCCTTGGGCTCAGCCCATGGCTCCAGCCTGGCCAGACCCCTCTGAAGAGCCTCCCCACCCTCAGGCAGACCCACAGCTCCTCCCAGCTTAGTGTCATCTGCAAACTTACTGAGGGAACATCAGCTCCCTCACCCAGGTCACTGATGAAGCCACTGAACAGAGCTGGCCCCAGCCCCCAGCCCTGGGGACACCACTTGTGCCCAGCCTCACGCTGGCTTTGGCTCCATTCCCCACAACTCTTTGGGCCTGGCCACCAGCCAGCTTTTACCCAGCAGAAGCTGCACCTGGCCAGGCCAGTGGTAACCAGTTTCTCCAGCAAAACCCTGTGAGAAACTGCTATGGGCAGTGTGACCCTGACATGCTTCAGGTTCCCTGCTCAAGGCTCCATTCATGTAAATAAACCACAGAGGGCACCCAGTTGCCTGGCACAAAACCAGTTAAAGCTCCTTCCCAGCACCACGTGCTGCCAGCCAAGCTCCTTGTTACCAGATGGATTAATTACTGGTCCCAGGGAGTTCAGCAGCTCAAGCCACTCAAGGTACTTGTTAAGGAGGGTTTGTCTTTAATCCCCCAGGGAGACAATCAGCGGCGGCGTGACAACCTGCTCCAGCGTGAGGACCTCTCTAATTAGTGCCATAACAAGAGCTCATCTGAGCAGCTCACATGGCTCCAACTCTGAGACAAAGACCCTGTGTCTCTCCAGAAGGAATCAGCAGGACTGGTTTGTTCTTCTGGCTCCATCCATGAACCACCCAAACCCCTTCAAATCTCTGCTGAGGAACACCTCAACGTCTCCAAACCAAAGAGCTTGCCCCAACTTGCACACTCACCCACCCAGTTGAGGGCTCAATCTCCAGCATGGAGGGGTTGAGGGATACTGGGAGATGTTTCTTTGACATCCTTTGGTAGGCAGACCCAGTGTCTTTCAAGCATTAGTGCCAAGCTCAAGTGTTGGTGGTACAGAGCTAATCCCAAGTCTAACATTCCCACAGACACCCACCCTCCAGCACCAGGAAGGAGAAGTTGTCCTGTGTGTGGAGCACCCAACACTGCTCCAGCCTTAAGGGTCACCTCCTGCTGAGGAAAGTGGGTTGTAGAAGGGAAAAAACCCCATGGGAGGAATTGTTCTACTTGTCCTCACAGCTCAGCCTAAAGAACCCAAAAAGCAGCATCTAGGAGAAGGTTGAGCGTGTCCAGGGAAGGGCTACAAGGCTGGTGAGGGATTTGGAAGACAAGTCTTGTGAGGAGAGGCTGAGGGAGCTGGGATTGTTTAGCCTGGAGAAGAGGAGACTGAGGAGAGACCTCATCACTCCCTGTCCTCAGGAACAGTTCTTCCCCAGCTTCCTACAGGCACCTGGCTCCTGGTCAGGCTGAGCTCACCCAACACCCCCAGGTCCTTCTCCCAGCAACTCTCCAGCCAGTCTCCCCCAGCCTGTAGTGCTACATATGGAAATGCATGCTCAGGCTTAGCAAAGCCTTTATTTCCCTCAAGACCACCAGGGAAGCAGGGCAATTAAGAGGAGAGTTATTTTCATCTCCTTGTTGAGGAGGTAACTCCTCTACCACCCACCTGCTGACACCGAAAGCAGCGGCCTCGCTTCTCCACTCCTCCTGACACACCTCTTAATTGAGCTGCCCAATTATATTGACAAGTATTTTGGTTTCCACAGGGCTTTGTGCAACTTTGTTGGGAAAAAATAACCAAAAAAGCTCACTTCTTGTTAGCAAATAGGAAGAATCTGGGGGGGCAGCTTCAGTAATCAAGGTTCCTATGCCCAAAAAAGACGTGAGGGCACCTCTAGCAGTGCAAGAGGTTGTGGTGATGGAGTCAGAGTTATCATTCATCCATGACCTTGATGAGGGTATAGTGTCCACTATGTCCTTCTTGTAGTGAGAGGCCCAAACTGAACCCAGTATTCCATCTCATTCACCCCCACCCCATTTCTATCTCCCAGTTCTTTCCACCAGCAACAGCTGATTCACTCTATTCCTTCCTCAGAGCCCATGTGTGAGTACAAGCACCCCCACAGCTTCTCTACCCACACGGTGCTAGGATGGCCTCCCTTGGCTGAGCAAACCTCCATGCAGATGTCTCCTCCTCATTTGAAGTCCTTGGTTCTTCTCTTGCTGTTCCTCAGCTTAATCACCACGACGACTACGCCACAGAGCAGTCAGATAAACACAAAGGTTTTGTTTGCCAACACAAATGAGCTCAAGAGCCAAGTATCTCTGATCTTCTGGTGGCCTCTAACTTTACCTTAGGAGTGAAATGTTCCCATTTTTTTAACTTTTCCCATTTCCATGGGATACAAACCAAAAGCTGTCAATGGCTCTTGTAGGTACCACCTTTCAGGGTGGCTTAAAAATCAAGCAACCAAGTTTTGTCCCACGTT
This sequence comes from Hypotaenidia okinawae, assembly GCA_027925045.1. Lineage (NCBI taxonomy): Eukaryota > Metazoa > Chordata > Aves > Gruiformes > Rallidae > Hypotaenidia > Hypotaenidia okinawae. The sequence continues at coordinate 1,754,793 of BSDF01000001.1, read as the reverse complement.
GTCACGGGCCAGGAACACCATCTGCTACCAGCCAAGGCACTGTAGATCCCTTAGTGATGTTTTATTAGAAGTGTGAGCTTGTCTGCTGCCACCTAAGTAATGGCAACAGTGTCCTGAGTAGAATGGGATCCTTTCTGCAGAGCACTGAGGAAACCACTATGTCTTTGGGCTACTACACCACCTCTTTGGATGATGCCCAAAGCCTCAGACCTTCCCCCATCTGGCTACTCCCTCTGAAGAAGCTGGTGCCTTTCAGCATTTAGAAGCTGTTGTGGTGCATCAGACTGAGTGTATCCAGAGTCCCCAGCAAAACACACCCCAGGGGAAGGAGATGTCACCCTCCCACACTGAGGGAGCTACCCTGGGGTTGCTCACACCACTTTCTCCTAGCAATAAGTCAGCCAGCAATGGGCTGGAGAGAAAGAGTCCTTCACATGCCCGGAGGAGATGGCTCCCTGTCTCCATCAGGAGTATGGATCTGATCTGGAGTTAAGCTTCTGGTAAGCTCCCCTCTGCTCCAACCCACAGGAGAAAAGAGAGGAGGGAACAAACCAGAGCACACAAGAAATCACAGACTTTTAGGGGTTGGAGACCTCAATGTCTGAGTAGGATAAACCAAAACTGGACTCCACAAGTGACCTTCCTGTCCTCAGTGCCAAAAAATCCCTGTGAAACACACAACAAACAGCTTCCCTGTCCAAAGTCTATGGGAGGTGACCACAACAGCTCCAAGGGGGAACCCTCCCAGCAGCAGCCTGGGCTCTGATTCTAACCAGCATCTCTACTGTTTCATGTAGAAAATAAGCAAAGCTTCACATCTAACTACTATCTGAGCTGGGCCTTAGAGCCCCATGGGAGAGAAGAGATCATACACATCCCCTGGAGATGGAGCCATCAGCTCTGCTGCAAAATAACAGGCTGTGACTGCAAGATGCCAAACATCTCTCTCTCCCTTTCTCTCTCTGGTTCTCCCAAGGTTCTGCTGTGTCTGGCTGCTTACCTGGGTCATCTTGTCCACAGAGACAGGAATTCCATCGATGGTGAGGGGTGGCAACTCTGAGTTAACCTCCTGAGGGGTTGGAGCATGTTCTGCTAGTGCAGACTCCAGGTCTTCCAGAATAGTGCTCTTGTACTTGCGTACCTGTGGGGAATCGTTAAGCTCAGGTAAACAAGGTAAGGAGCACCAGGAGAGGAGAGGGCAAGGACACAGGGCCAGCCACCTTCCCCAAGGTGCTGCAGAACAGGAGGAGCAAATGATGCCCCAGCTGGTAAGGAAAAAAAACCAAACCACCTGCTGGCCCCAAAAGAGCTGCTGATGAAATATCAGGTAACACTGGCAAGTGGAAGTATTTCTGGGATTAAATGAGAAGTTCTGAAGCAGGACTTAGCATGGTCAGGATCTGCTCAGGTCTGGTCTGCAGCAAGGAGCAAGTGCTGACAGCTGAGTTCAAACACACCAGCACTGCCTGCTCCCTCTGATTTCTAACCCAGGATATTCAACCCTGGTGAATCCCAGAATCCCCAGGGGTGGAAAAGGCCTTTAAGCTCATCAAGTCCAACCGTCCCTGTCCTGAGCTAAACCAGATCCCTGAGCACCTCATCTCCCCTCTGTTCAACACCCCCAGGGCTGGGGACTCAGCCCCCTCCCTGGGCAGCCTGGGCCACAGCCCCACAACTCTGCCAGGGAAGAACTTTGCCCTCCCAGCTGAGCTGAGCCTGCCCTGGCAAAGCTTGAGCCCAGTGCCCCTTGTCCCAGCTCCTGGCCCCTGGCTGAAGAGACCAGCGCCCACCTCTCTGCACCCTCCTGCCAGGGCAGGGCAGGGGGGAGAAGGGCTCCCCTCAGCCTCCTCTGCTCCAGGCTCAACACCCCCAGCTCCCTCAGCTGCTCCTCAGAGCATTTGCCCTCCAGCCCCTTCCCCAGCCTGCTTGCCCTTCTCTGCACTCGCTCCAGGACCTCCATGGCCTTCTGATGCTGAGGAGCCCAGAACTGGACCCAGCACTCCAGCTGCAGCCTCCCCAGTGCCCAGCCCAGGGGCACAATCCCCTCCCCACACCTCCTGGCCACGCTGGCTCTGACACAAGCCAGGATGCCCTTGGCCTTCCTGGCCTCACTGCTGGCTCATGGTCAGTCAGCAATCACCCAACACCCCCAGGTCCTTCTCCACCTGCCAGCTGTCTAGCCACTCTTCCTCAAGCCTGTAGTGCTTCCCAGGGTTGTTATGTCCCATGTGCAGGACTCTGCACTAGGCATGTTCATGCAGAGAAGACAGGACCTCAGCACTACCCTCATGCCCACACACTCTCAACTCCAAGTTTCCAAGGTTTTAAACATGACCTTCAGGTCTCTACCAGGCTTGCAAAGCTGCCTGGAACAGAATGAACCCTGCCAAGCAAGCAAGCAATTCAGTATGAGGCTTTTCCCCCAGACACCTACCACATTTTCCAAAGGTGCAGCACCAAATACTTTAAAGACAGGGTTGGGTTTGGAGGGTGAGATGCACAGAACGATGGCCTGCTGCCCCACTCTGGTGGTGTACTCATCCAGCGTGGCTCGGAGCTTCCTGGAAGGGAGAGAGAAACCAGTGAAGAGGGATCAGCTGAAAGCCCAGTGGAAACAGGACCCTTCTCATTGTGAACTGCTTTTCTTAGCTACTCATTCACAAAGCAGGTGAGAACCAGAGCCCCAGCTGGGCAGATCAGCCAGGTATAGGGCTTTTTACTCTGCTCCTGCTGGCTTCCAGTGTTCCCTGCAGTCACCCCAGCAGCTCAAATGTCAAATATTCTCCCTTCTCTCCTTTCTGTCTTAATGCAAAAAGAGAAATCACCAAGCTGGGGCAGCAAGAGTCTGTGTTTCTGCTCTGTCACTGATTGTGCTGGTGATATGAAGCTGCTAAGGTAGAGAACCTGAAGGATTCAGACTGCAAACACAGGGTGTTTGACACCCAGCCTTCCAGCAACGCCTTGTAACTCTCTAGTAACCAAAGTCCTGCTCCCACCAGAGCTGCACATGTTCAACTGACCACTGCACAACAGGCAAGGAGCAGGAATATTGCAACAAGTCAGCAGAGGAACCCCAGTATTCAGACACCTGCCACATCAGCAAGTCCCACTGGAATGATGTCTGCAGGAGGAGAATGTTCCAGCATGGACTTTGCACCTCTTACATTTAGGCAGTGCAGGAGAATGTGGCAGAAACTCAGAAGGTTGGTCAGAAGCAGCAGTTATCACCAGATAACTCCAGCACCATCAGGTCTGAACACTTCTACTTCCCCCCCCCAACACCCCCTTCCCTTCTTCACAGACTTCAGCCATGAGTTTGATCCCTTCTTCCCCCTCATCACAGCACAGGGAGGGGCAGAGAATGGGGAATGGGGTTCAGCCTGTTCCTCCTAAGTTGTCCTCCTAAGCTGGGGGGGAATTCCACCCCTCACCCCCCTTCTCCTGCAGCACTGTGGGGTTGCACCCACAGTAGACAGTCCTCCACGAACTCCTCCAGCGTGAGTGCTCTCTACTGGGGAGTCATGTCCTCACCACGGGCCTCTCAGCAGGGCTTCTTCCATGAGGTGCTGACCTTTGGGCCCAGACTGCTCCAGCCTGGTCCCCCCAGAGTCACAAGTCCCCTGGCAAACCTGTTGAGGCGTGGATCAATCTCTTCACAGGGTGTAGATGGTCCCTAATCCCTGTCCTTATCATAGAATCCCAGACTGGTCTGGGTTGGAAGGGACCCCAAGGATCACAGAGCTCCAACCCCCTGACACAGGCAGGGACACCAACCTCCAGGCCTGGAGCTACACAAGGTTGCCCAGGGCCACAGCCAACCTGGCCTTGAACACCCCCAGGGACGGGGCACCCACCCCCTCTCTGGGCAGCCTGTGCCAGCCCCTCCCCACTCTCTCTGCAAAGAACTTCCCCCTAAGATCTCCTCTCCCCCTTCCCTCCTCCAGCTTCACTCCAGCCCCCTTGGCCTGCCAGGCTCTGCCCTTGAACAAGCTGATTCCCCTCCTGTTCCTCTGCTCCCTTCAGGGACTGGCAGGCTGCACTGAGGTCCCCCCACAGCCTTCTCTTCTCCAGGCTGACCCAGCCCAGCTCCCTCAGCCTCTCTTCCTAGGGGAGCTGCTCCAGCCCCATGCATCATCTCCATGGCTCCTCTGACCCCTCTCCAACAGAAAAGAATTTGCTTTTTAGAAATGCTGTGATAAACACAGGTGGGTCAGCAGGGAAAGGCAGAGGGAAGTTATGAAAGAAAAGGAATCCACTCCCAGGGAGTATTAACCATGGTCTGTGGCTCCCTGCCGAGGGCAGCGAAGGGGCAGCGCCCATCTCTCTCCTCTCTTTGGGGCCCAGGGACAGAACCCCAGGGAACGGCGTGAAGCTGCCAGGGGAGGGGTAGGTTGGCTGTTAGGAAGAGGTTCTGTGCTGAGAGGGGGTCGGGCACTGGCACAGGCTCCCCAGGGAAGGGGTCCCAGCCCCGAGCTGGGCTGAGGGCAAGAAGCGTCTGGCCGATGCCCTCAGTGCCCTGCTCTGCCTGGGCTGGGCCTGTGTGGAGCCAGGACTGGGACTCCATGGGCCTTAGGGGGCCCTGCCAGCTCAGGAGATGCTGGGATTCCCCACTAACCTTGCTGCTTCCCACTCCAGTTTGATCAGGTGCAAAGGGTGCTGTGGGACACAGCGGATGAGAAAGGAGAATCTCTGGAAACCAAGTTGACTTCTCATCAACTTTACAGGAGTTAGAACAGGAGAAGACACAGAACTCTGGCCATCACTATGTCAGAGCATTAAACATGCACACAGGAGGAACCCAGCAAGTAATGGAGAGAGAAAATACTCCAAACTCTTGGGAATTAACAAAATTAAATCCCAAACCATTTAAAAAGCAAAAAAAAATTGCCTTGTCCCAAAGCCAAGCAGCACCAGCCAAGACACACAAGTGTTTCCCTCAGGTGAAACTGCAGGAGATCTCTGCAGGCTGTAGAAAGCCTGTGCAGCATCAGTGCTCCTAGGGCAGCATCAGTGCTCCTAGGTGGCCATCAGGTGGGCAGACAGCCTCAGAGCACCTGTAATGCAACACCGGGCAGGCTGTGGGGCTGCTGCATCTATAGAGCGAGTTTCTAAAGGCAAAGAAAGGGTTTCAGCTCTGGCAGGTGTCTCCCCTTGATTATTCTCCCCCCAAAACTGTATGTTACAGGCTGGGTTTGTCTTCAGCACTCAGGCTCTCATGGCAGGGGAAATCCAGGCATGTACATGCTGGATATTCACAGAATCCCAAGGTTGGAAAAGCCCTTTGAGATCATCAGGTCCAACTGTCCCTGTCCTGAGCTAAACCAGATCCCTGAGCACCTCATCTCCCCTCTGTTCAACACCCCCAGGGCTGGGGACTCAGCCCCCTCCCTGGGCAGCCTGGGCCACAGCCCCACAACTCTGCCAGGGAAGAACTTTGCCCTCCCAGCTGAGCTGAGCCTGCCCTGGCAAAGCTTGAGCCCAGTGCCCCTTGTCCCAGCTCCTGGCCCCTGGCTGAAGAGACCAGCGCCCACCTCTCGGCACCCTCCTGCCAGGGCAGGGCAGGGCAGGGGGGAGAAGGGCTCCCCTCAGCCTCCTCTGCTCCAGGCTCCCTCAGCTGCCTCAGGCACCCCCAGCTCCCTCAGCTGCTCCTCAGAGCATTTGCCCTCCAGCCCCTTCCCCAGCCTGCTTGCCCTTCTCTGCACTCGCTCCAGGACCTCCATGGCCTTCTGATGCTGAGGAGCCCAGAACTGGACCCAGCACTCCAGCTGCAGCCTCACTTTTGTCACCAGATCATTTCTTAATGCAGAAAAGCCCTTTTTCACCAGGTAAGTCCTTCATGCCACTGCAGAGCAGGGATATGGTGTAGCTCCAGATTCACAAGCCACCTGCTGTTAAAGCCACTCCAAACACCTTGCAAGGCAACACTACCCTGACAGATTTAACCCATGACCAGCTGGTGTTAGGGATCCCACTGGAACGGTCACATCAGCCCTGGAGATCCCATCATCACATTAAAGATGAGCAGAGCAGCAATTTAACCCATTCCTGCAAGCTAAACCACAGCTTTTTTGGGGTTCCCAAAAGAGGTAACCCCTGAGGTGGGCAACCTGTGGTCTCACCACATGGGAGCAGTGGAGGATGCAGCCCAGGGTTGGAGCAGAAGGTGGGGTGGGCTCCTTACCGGAGGAGCCGTGTCTGCTGCCTCTTGCGGATGGATGGGTTGGATTCGAACACATGTGGGCGCTTCCTTTTCTTACCCGTTGCCACGGCAGCAGCTGCTGCCATCCCCACAGGACCTGGAAATCAAAACCACAAAGGGAAAGGAGGGAGTGGAATCAGCATATATATGGCTTGGGATTTGGTCAGTAAGGACATCATCTTGTCCCACCCACCCCCCACTCCACTTGGCAAGGGATGGGTCTTAAGGGTTCAGCTCAAAGATCTCCCCACCAGACCAGGGTGAGCTGAATTTCTCACTGAGCTCCCTGGCAGCTGAGATCCCTCCTCTCCAGCATCAAAACCCCAACAAATCCCAGCTCAAAGTCACGTATTTCAGTCCAGAGTTTTCCTCCCAATCCCATAATTATGCATTTCATCTTCCAAACATCCTGAAAAACTCCTGAGTATGCCAAGACTTCAAATAACTGACTGCAACAGAGTAGATCCTGGTGGAAGGAGGGGAGAGAGGGGGTAAAATGCATCTAAATCCTGCTTGGACACCTCACCTAGAGCATCAGGACTCTGAGGTTTTCCCCAGGGATGAAGGACCAGTTCTAACAGGGAAGAAATTGAAACCCAGAGCTTCCAGCAGCATCCTACTACGGCCCCCTGAGGAGCAGCAGGGACCATGGTAGGGCCACACTGTTGTGATCATGCTCTAGGTACAGGGTCTGTGTAAAGGGGAAGGTTCATTAAGTTAATTAGAAACACACTCAGTAACACACAGAGGATTGTGCTTCTACTGGTGACCTCCAGAAAGGGGTGTGAGGTCAGAGTCAAAAAGCCCTGGGGTCCAAGGACTTGACTTTGACTCCTGAGCAGACCTCACTTGCTCTGTGTGGAGTTTTCCTGAATGTCAGAGGTGAAAGATCACATCAGGGGTTATAAAACCCACTGTGGTTTTAAGACACATGGAGCTACTGGATCAGGAGGTCCTAAATTCCCCACTGGTGGAAGCTGGTAGATGATAAGAACAGAAAAATCATGGAATCATTAGGGTTGGAAAAGACCTTTAAGATCATCTAGTCCAACTGTCCCTCTACCACCTATATTAGTGACTAACCCATATCCCTGAGTACCTCATCCATGATGGATAGGGAAGTGGCTTCAAGTTGGAGCACAGGGAGTTCTGCACCAATATGCAGAACTTCTTCCCAGTGAGGGTGAGGGAGCCCTGGGACAGGCTGCCCAGGGGGGTGTGGAGTCTCCTTCTCTGGAGAGATTCCAGCCCTGTCTGGATGTTGCCCTGTGTGCCCTGTCCTAGGGACCCTGCTTTGGCAGGGGGTTGGACCCCATGATCTCTGGAGGTCCCTTCCAACCCCTGTGATTCTGTGAATCTGTGACTTGACAGGTTTGGTCAAGCACAAGAGCAGCTTTATTATGATAAGGGCTCAGACAAGTCTGTGAGTGCTTATTTACCACAGAATCACAGAATGACAAGGTTGGAAAAGCCCTTTAAGATCATCAGGTCCAACCATCCCTGTCCTGTGCTAAACCAGATCCCTGAGCACCTCATCTCCCCTCTGTTCAACACCCCCAGGGCTGGGGACTCAGCCCCCTCCCTGGGCAGCCTGGGCCACAGCCCCACAACTCTGCCAGGGAAGAACTTTGCCCTCCCAGCTGAGCTGACCCTGCCCTGGCAAAGCTTGAGCCCAGTGCCCCTTGTCCCAGCTCCTGGCCCCTGGCTGAAGAGACCAGCGCCCACCTCTCTGCACCCTCCGGGCAGGGCAGGGCAGGGGGGAGAAGGGCTCCCCTCAGCCTCCTCTTCTCCAGCCTCAACACCCCCAGCTCCCTCAGCTGCTCCTCAGAGCATTTGCCCTCCAGCCCCTTCCCCAGCCTGCTTGCCCTTCTCTGCACTCGCTCCAGGACCTCCATGGCCTTCTGATGCTGAGGAGCCCAGAACTGGACCCAGCACTCCAGCTGCAGCCTCCCCAGTGCCCAGCCCAGGGGCACAATCCCCTCCCCACACCTCCTGGCCACGCTGGCTCTGACACAAGTAGTGTTTCCCTGGAGGTTCATTATCTGAGGCAGCATTTTGTCTTTTGTATCCCACAACCCAGGCTCCTGGTCCCAGCACCTCCATACCACCCACAGCTAAAGCGACACAAGGTCCTGTGGTCCACGTGAAGACATGCTAGTACAACCAGAGCAGTAAGGAAGAACTCAGAGCACCCTGTGGTGGGTGATGGGACCCTCAGGATGCCAAGCATCCTGCTGACTTTACCTGCTGCAGCAAGGTGGGCAGTGACCTCATCAGCAGCTGTGGAGTTGAGGATGTCAGAGTCATCGTAGGAGGTGTCCTCAGGCGAAGATGGGGAGTCTTCATCTGCACTCAGCATGCCGTGCTCTGTGTAGGTGGCCACATGGACCTGCTGCACCTGCTGGGCCACTGCATGGGCCTCGATGGTGGCCATGTGCTCTGTTTGGGTCACTCCGTGTTCTTCCATCAATAGCTACTTTCAGAGGAGACAAAAATGACAGGACAGGAGTTACTGACACTGATGCAATGTAAGGAAGAGCAGCCAAGGGTTTCTCAGCCAGCCAGGTGAGGAGGTCATGGCTAAGAAGGAGCAGAGATTACCTCTCCTGATGGCATTCATCACCAGGAGCCAGAAGAGGAACTTAAATTTCAAGAGCTTTGAAAAATCCACACTTCCAAACAACACCTCATAGCACCCAGAGATGGTCATCTTTGCTGGGAGAAAGGTTCTTTGGGACCTTGCAGCCCCAAGATTACGTCTCCTGCACACCCTATGTATTAAAAGTTCTGATTGAAGCTGGAACTTAGATTTCCCACTTCAAACTCTACCTTTCAGGAAAGATACTCAAGGGTGATCCACAATCTCTCTCCTTCAACCTCAACAGCTCAGGACATGTATGAAGATGCCACTACCAGAAGCTTCCCGGCAGCAAGTTGTGTTCTACAGACCACTTTTGTTGCATTACTAATTTAGAGCCTGGAAGAAGGTGAAGCCATTACAGCCCAAGCACAATATTACCCAAAGAGTATTTATTTAATCCATCTAGTGGTAAACCATGGAGCTGAGGAGCAGCTTCTGTAGTCAGCAGGGCACTGGACCACATGCCATGAGCATAAATCTGTGCAGAAGAACAAGACAGGGGGAACACAGATATTTTCACTGTGTGTCCACCATACATAGACTGGGCTGGGTTGGAAGGGACCCCAAGGGTCACAGAGCTCCAACCCCCCTGACACAGGCAGGGACACCAACCTTCAGGCCTGGAGCTACACAAAGTTGCCCAGGGCCCCAGCCAACCTGGCCTTCAACACCCCCAGGGACGGGGCACCCACCCCCTCTCTGGGCAGCCCCTTCCAGCCCCTCCCCACTCTCTCTGCAAAGAACTTCCCCCTAAGATCTCCTCTCCCCCTTCCCTCCTCCAGCTTCACTCCAGCCCCCCTTGTCCTGCCAGGCTCTGCCCTTGAACAAGCTGATTCCCCTCCTGTTCCTCTGCTCCCTTCAGGGACTGGCAGGCTGCAATGAGGTCCCCCCACAGCCTTCTCTTCTCCAGGCTGACCCAGCCCAGCTCCCTCAGCCTCTCTTCCTAGGGGAGCTGCTCCAGCCCCCTGAGCATCTCCATGGCTCCTCTGACCCCTCTCCAACAGCCCCACATCTCTCTTGTCCTGGGGCCCCAGCTCTGGACACAGGACTCCAGCTGGGGCCTCCCCAGGGCAGAGCAGAGAGGGACAATCCCCTCCCTGTCCCTGCTGCCACCCCTCTGCTGATGGAGCCCAGGATCCCATCGCCCTTCCCAGCTGCAGGAGCACACTGCTGGCTCATGTTTAACATCCCACATTTGTGGAGCAGGACCAGCACATCCTTATGATACTTCAAACCCCATTAGAAGAACTAAGACATCAACCCTCAAAACCAGATTCCCCCAATCCCTCAGGGCAAAGAGCAGAAGGCAAGAGATGACCAGCTGCAGGGAACAAGCAAACATCTCCAGCAAGTTCCAACCCTGTAGGTGCAACTTCAATAGCTGCTGAATTTAAAGTTGTTGACTGACACCCTCTTCATGGAAACCTGCTCAGCTTGTCAGGAGAGAGCTGGGAGCACAGAGACCCACCACAGAGGGTCTCAAGCTGGGTAACTGCTCTGTGAACTCCAGCAATGAGCACCAACACACAGCTTTGGTCCTTAAAAAGCTTGCAACAGTTTCTACTGCCCATCTCATGCCCTAGATACCCAACACTTTGCTAACCATCAACATGACAAAGCCCTCAGCCTGGAAAACTAATCATCAAGCTTCTACTGACTATAAAACCCCTACATCCTAACTCCTAGATCATGGACCACCGTGGTGATGAGATGCTGGGACCCAGACCAAGAGAACACACTTTGTTCAAAGGATTATTTCAACCAACAGTCATACCCAAAGGAGGAACAACCAATGGAGATGTGGCAAGAGAGACCATTACAAAGGCAGGATGCTCCATGGTATGAATGGAGGATGTCTCAGCTGAAGCAGTAACACAGGGAGAAGAGAAGATCAGGCAGGAGGCAAGTGGAGGTTCAAGAGGACCAGAGTCCCTCCAAATTCAGGAGAGTACAAAGGCATGAGGCATGACCTAAGCTGTGCAGGAAGAAGTCCTCTTTGCAGCACAGAATCATCAAGGTTGGAAAAGACCTTCAAGATCATCAAGCCCAACCATCAGCCCTACACCACCGTAACCACTAAAGCACCTCCTGAAAGCACCTCATCTACCTGGTTTTTAACACCCCCAGGGAGAGCAACTCCACCACCTCCCTGGGCAGCCTGGTCCAACGCTTCACCACTCTTTTGGTGAAGGACATTTTTCTAATATCCAATCTGAACCTCCCCTGGCACAACTTGAGACCAGAAAGCCCAGAAGCAAGGAGTTGGTTGACCATAGTCCAGACAACAAATGGAAGAGGCAGGGTGGGGAGTGACTGGTATTGAGATGAATTTGTTGCTGCCCCCTATCTACTGACCAAAGAGCTGGAAGATGTCAGGTGGGGTTTTCTTCCTCATCACCAGCTGGTTTCTGGTTTTCCTCATGGCTCAAAATGTTCTCTGCAACTCTAAACCAAGATTATAAACATTTATTCTTGATATTGGCCCAGGCTGCCCAGGGAGGTGGGTGAGTCACCATCCCTGGAGGGGTTTAAAGGAAGAGTAGATGTTGTACTTGGTGACATTCTAGTGTTGGACCTAGTAGGGCTGGATAGATGGTTGGACTTGATGATCTTGAAGGTCTTTTCCAACTAAAACCATTCTATGATTCTATAAAACAAGTCTCCAGAGGCAGTTCCAACCTGAAGATCCCCAAAACCAGGGATGCAATTATTTCAGAGAGCCCAGTCCTCAAAACAGGTCCCACTTCATGATTTGCTTAAGCACATCTGGTTTTAGAGGAAACAAAAGCTGCATCTCAAGCACAGGAGAAACTCTCTCTGGACAGGATCAAGAGAAAAAGCCCTGTTCAAACACCAGAGCCATGTGTGTTGTCAACCAGGGTGAGATGAAGTTTCTGGTGTAGCAACATGAAGATATTGAAAGGAGACTTGGGACAAGCTGAGGAAGCTGCTGTGTGTGAAGTCAAACCCCCTTATGGTGAGAAGAACACTGCATGTGACACACCACCCAAACCACGCTGATCTTGCCCTGGTTCAGCCACACAGAGGGTGGTTGTGATCCATCACCTTGTCTGCACTCACCCTGACAGAGTCACAGCATCTCCTGAGCTGGCAGGGCCCCCTAAGGCCCATGGAGTCCCAGTCCTGGCTCCACACAGGCCCAGCCCAGGCAGAGCAGGGCACTGAGGGCATCGGCCAGACGCTTCTTGCCCTCAGCCCAGCTCGGGGCTGGGACCCCTTCCCTGGGGAGCCTGTGCCAGTGCCCGACCCCCTCTCAGCACAGAACCTCTTCCTAACAGCCAACCTACCCCTCCCCTGGCAGCTTCACGCCGTTCCCTGGGGTTCTGTCCCTGGGCCCCAAAGAGAGGAGAGAGATGGGCGCTGCCCCTTCGCTGCCCTCGGCAGGGAGCCACAGACCCCCAGGAGCTCTCCCCTCAGCCTCCTCTGCTCCAGGCTGGACAACCCCAGGGCCTTCAGCCTCTCCTCAGGACACTTCCCCTCCAGACCCTTCCCCATCCTCGCTGCCTCCTCTGGACGCTCTTCAAGGGTTCCCTGTCCCTCTTGTCCTGTGATGCCCAAACCTGACCCCAGTTTCAGCTGAGACGTTGCAGATTTCATGTTGTCCATGAAATGGGTGGTCAGACAGCCACCCACTCACCCAACAGATCATCCTAACAGATCCAAACCATCCCATCCCAGGCTTGAGGATGAGTTAGCTCCACATACTCATTTGCAGAATGAACTCACTCCTCCTGCAGCCACCGTAGCACCCTTTGTCTTCCTGAGAAGCCAAACCTCACCTAACTATTTTGGCAGGGTTTCTCACTTGCTAACACAAAGAAATCCAGGTGGACCTTTCCAAAGTCTTCCTGAACTTTCCAAAGTCTTCCTGAACTTTCCAAAAAGCCAAACCCAATCTCCAAAGCATTTCCCCCTGCCTAGCTCTGCCCAGTTAACCAATGAGTCAGACCTTAGATGCCAAGCTCCTCGGGATGGATCACCCTCCCTCCACTGACCAGATGCCACAGCAACCTAACATAGACATCCTGGCTCCAGTTGAAACCCAAAAATGGTCCAAGTTGGAGAATCCTTTTATTTTCCATGTCTGTCTATGGCTGGTTTCTCCCCAAAACGATGCACACATCTATTCACTTAAAACAACCAGCTTCTGCTAGGAGACCACGACCTCCTCATGCAACACCAGCTTCACTGTGGCACATCAAAGCTACCTCCATTCATTTTGACATCATCATGGGGGACACCAGCAGAAGGGAACTTAAGCAGTGGATTCTCACCCATGAGATGCCAACCGTGCTCTAACACACACCAATCTCCTCATCATTAGGGAGATACTGGTTTAACACTGGTTTGGGTGTCCCAGCTCAGAAGAGTCACTCTGGTTAGAACCAGGGACCTCCTGAGTGAGATGAGAGGATGGAGGACTTGGTCACATATTGGTCACACCTTGGTTGGTGTGTGACAGGGGGAAGCAGGACCTAGCAGCTAAAACAAAGAATAAGGTATCAGGATACAGGTCCAGTACTGGAAGCTGCCCAGATACTACGATGACCATGGCACCAGAATCACCCTCTGTACTGGGAAGGCTGGGAAAGAGACACATCTCCTAGTGAGAGGACTAGAGAGAATTTGAGTTGAACCAGGGGAGGTTCAGTTTGGATATTAGGAGAAATTTCTTCACCAAAAGAACAGTGGAATGTTGGACCAGGCTTCCCTGGGAGATGGTGGAGTCGCTGTCCCTGGAGCTGTTCAAAAAATGGGTAGGTGTGGCTCTTGGGGAGATGGTGTGGGGCTGATGGGTGGACTTGATGATTGGGAGGACTTTTCCAACCTTTATGATTCTCTGATTAATGCCCCAAGAAAATGAAGTTTCTTTTGGTCCCTGAAACACTAAGAAATTCCCCCAAAGCTCCTAAACTAAATTCAACTGGGAAGAGATGCACCCCAGCTTCTGCTCTCCATCCACGTGCAGCAGAGGAACTCAAGCCTGTGGGACAGCAGAAGTGCTGGTGTGAGGCTGTGACAAACCTCCTGAGGTTACAGCTGAAGCCAAACCACCTTCAAACTCACAGTCCTCCCTGGAAGGCTGCTGGAGTTAGGGTGTTGCCCTTGTGAACACCGTGGGATGAGTCAGGCTGTAAGATTAGAGCCATCCAAAAATTGCCCCAACTCCACCACCACCACTAGGGAAGGGACAAAGATGCTGAGATATGTTGAAGGGATCTGAAATGTTGGGGCTTTGGGAAAACAATTAATTAAACCCAATCAGCCCTAATCTCCTTCCAAGGAACTTCTGCTGCCATCACTGTAAAATACAGTAAATTCAAGCAGAAGTTGAATGAAATAACTCAACAGCCCCAGGCTTTCCTGAGCCACCAGGCTCGTTTTGGAAGGAGATGTTCACACCAACATAGAACTGTAGGGGTTGGCAGGGACCTCCAGAGATCATCGGGTCCAAACCCCCTGCCAAAGCAGCTCCCCTCCCTGGGCAGCCTGGGCCACAGCCCCACAACTCTGCCAGGGAAGAACTTTGCCCTCCCAGCTGAGCTGAGCCTGCCCTGGCAAAGCTTGAGCCCAGTGCCCCTTGTCCCAGCTCCTGGCCCCTGGCTGAAGAAACCAGCGCCCACCTCTCTGCACCCTCCTGCCAGGGCAGGGCAGGGCAGGGGGGAGAAGGGCTCCCCTCAGCCTCCTCTGCTCCAGCCTCAACACCCCCAGCTCCCTCAGCTGCTCCTCAGAGCATTTGCCCTCCAGCCCCTTCCCCAGCCTGCTTGCCCTTCTCTGCACTCGCTCCAGGACCTCCACATCCTTCTGATGCTGAGGAGCCCAGAACTGGACCCAGCACTCCAGCTGCAGCCTCCCCAGTGCCCAGCCCAGGGGCACAATCCCCTCCCCACACCTCCTGGCCACACTATTTTTAGGACACCCTGCTCCATATATAAACTGGAGGGGTCACTGCTTGGGAACGGGCTGGGAATCAGGGAGTGATGAGCAGTCACTCTGAATCATTTGTATCTCCTACTGTTCTTAATTTCTCTTCCTTTGCAGTCTTATGAAACCATCTTTATCTCAACCCACAAGTTTTACTTCCCACCCCTGATTCTCCTCCCCATCCCACCAGGGTGGAGGGGTTGGAGCAGCTGGGGGATGCTTAGGTGCCATCTGAGGTTAAACCCCAACACCCATTCAAAAGGGTCCAAGGCACCAGGTGCAACACATGAAGGTCACTTGCTGTCTTGGTGGCACTGCCCAGCTCCACACACACCACCACCAGCTCTGGGAATTCAGTGCCAAGTTGTAATTTGGATTAATTGGAGTTTAACCTGATAGTTTGATACTTCTCCAACTTCTGCACTATCTTCATACCGGCTCGTTTTCCTTCTGGAAAATTCCCAAGTGTCTCCAGCATCATGAAGGGGACCAAACCTTATCTCTGAGTGTTGAAATCTGGGTAATTATTAATATATTCTAATTATTCCCAAGGGATTCCTGATACAAGTTAGGCCTTGTGGGCAAACACCCTGACTGGCAGTTTCTGCTGGCAATGACCAACCTGTTGTAGCAAAGCATCCAAAGGGGTCACACTTGGATCTGAAGAAGGATTCAGGTAACACAGAATCCCAGACTGGTCTGGGTTGGAAGGGACCCCAAGGGTCACAGAGCTCCAACCCCCCTGACACAGGCAGGGACACCAACCTCCAGGCCTGGAGCTACACAAGGTTGCCCAGGGCCACAGCCAACCTGGCCTTCAACACCCCCAGGGACGGGGCACCCACCCCCTCTCTGGGCAGCCCCTTCCAGCCCCTCACCACTCTCTCTGCAAAGAACTTCCCCCTAAGATCTCCTCTCCCCCTTCCCTCCTCCAGCTTCACTCCAGCCCCCTTGGCCTGCCAGGCTCTGCCCTTGAACAAGCTGATTCCCCTCCTGTTCCTCTGCTCCCTTCAGGGACTGGCAGGCTGCAATGAGGTCCCCCCACAGCCTTCTCTTCTCCAGGCTGACCCAGCCCAGCTCCCTCAGCCTCTCTTCCTAGGGGAGCTGCTCCAGCCCCCTGAGCATCTTTGTGGCTGAAAGGAATGTTGCTCTTGATTCATTTCAGAAGTGAGAATTCATCCTTCCAGAAAAGGAAAGTTTAATCCTGGTTTTACTTCAGAAACCAGAAGAGTTGCAGGTGTAAGGAAATCCTAATGATAGGAAGATGTCTCCAAAGACATCTCCTGGTAGCTGTAGCTCAGCCCAGGAGCCTTGGAGAACAGCCAGGAGTATTTCTAAAGTAATTTAAAGTGCTTAAAAAAAATATGAGGATAAAGTCCCTCTCATCACACAGCACAGCTGCTTCATGACTGTGTCAGAGGTTCCTTTGATGTACTGTCAACTATGATCAATGGCTGTTGACACCATGGCTGGAAGGATACCAGACACAGAAGGAGCAAAGCAATCCAAAAGAGCAGAAGCTGTAACCATTCAAACCACCAGAAAACAACAGAAACTAAACAGAAACCAGTTCTACACCGAATTTCAAACCACATGGACACAAATGAAGGTCTCATCTGCTCAGCATCATCTGTGGTGTGAATGTGGAGATAGAACTTGACCAATGAAACACCCCAGGTGGTTTATTCTACTGTAGAAACTGTCCTCTGTTAAAGCCATCTGGTTGAATGTTGCTTCATGGCACTTTAAACCAAGCCAAAAATCAAACATCCACACCAGAAGAAATGATGAGGGACACCAGCATGACTGGAGAAACTCCCACACAAAAAGGCCCTGGCCTTATTTTTGTCCTTTAGGCCTCTGAAGCTGTTCCAGCTCAGATGGAATCAGTGAATCTTTAAGGTTGGAAAAGACCTCAACAATCATCAAGTCCAACCATCAGTCCAACACCACCATGTCAACTAAACCGTGTCCTGGAGTGCCACATCTACCTGTGCTTTGAACCCCTCCAGGGATGGGGACTCCACCACCTCTCTGGGCAGCCTGGTCCAAGGCCTGACTACTCGTTCAGTGAGGAAATGTTTCCTAATATCCAACCCAAGCCTCCCATGATGCAACTTGAGACCATTTCCTCCTGTCTTCTTGCTAGTTACTTGGGAGAAGAGAGCAACCCCCACCTCACTAAACCCTCCTTCCAGAGAGTTACAGAATGAGGTGGTCTCCTCTCATCCTCCTCTTCTCCAGGCCAAACAACTCCAGTTTCCTCAGCCACTCCCCATTAGACTTGTGCTCCAAACCCTTCCCACTCCAGCATCTGAACATCCTGCTCCAGCCCCCTGAGCATCTCCATGGCTCCTCTGACCCCTCTCCAACAGTCCCACATCTCTCTTGTCCTGGGGCCCCAGCTCTGGACACAGGACTCCAGCTGGGGCCTCCCCAGGGCAGAGCAGAGAGGGACAATCCCCTCCCTGTCCCTGCTGCCACCCCTCTGCTGATGGAGCCCAGGATCCCATCACCCTTCCCAGCTGCAAGAGCACACTGCTGGCTCAGGGGAAGTTTCTCCCCCACCAGAACCCCCAGGTCCTTCTCAGCAGGGCTGCTCTCCAGGAGCTCTTCTCCCATCCTGTCTTCAAGGTGAAGCTTTGAACACCTTCCCAAAGCGTTGTCCTCCTCCAGAAGTTGTGTGCATCACTTGGCTGTGCTTTCCCATCACCTCTCTTAACCAAAAACAGTGATTTTTGATTTTTTATTTTAATTTAAGAAGTGCAAGGGACCAGGGTGCTGTGTGGAAGACCCATGGCACCCCAGGTCCTTCACAGCAGGGCCAAATCTCCCTATCCACTCTCAAAAATCATCATTTCCTAATTTGTTTCAAAGGGATGGAAACATTCCTGTTTGGTTTTCCTTTCCCAACCCATTTCCCATTTGATCTCCACTCCTCAGCCAGCACCAATTCCTCATCAGACAAGCCCAGTCCATGCAGCAACTCAGCACACAGCCCTTTGGCACCACCCAGCAGTCCCTGGAGCAGCGTATGTCACAGTTGTGCATAGTTGGCTACTGAGAGAGGCCCAGGGCCTGCAGAAAATGGCTGCTGGAATGTTCTGCAGGCCTGCTGATAGCGCCTCTGAGAGTCACAGAGGAGACACAGACTCCACCAGAACAGGAGTGCCAGGAAGGCTGCAAGTTTGGCCCGTTCAGGGCATTGGGGTGTCTATTGGCATAGAAATGTCAGCAGTTGGCAGGCACAACAGGCCGGGAAGGCTGGGGGAGGAGGCCCCAAGTGCCTGAGAGAGAGATGCCCCTGCAGCCCCTGGAGTAGCCCGAGGAAAGGAGCCATGGAGGAGGCAGAGACCCGACCTGCCTGGTGGAGAGGCTCCACGCTGGATGGAGCAGTGGAGACACAGAGAAGATGCCGTGACTGACGTTGGGATGAGCCCCTGCCAGCACAAGCGACCTCCAGAGATGAGCCAAACAGGTTTGCTGGGGGAGGCATCACAGCCCCGTGGAGGACTGGGCCTGAGAGACACTGGGATTGATTGCTGCCTGCCAGAGCAGAGATGGAGCCCGGGGGGAAGAGATTTGCCTTGGAGACAGTTCCTGGAGGACTGGCTCTTATGGGTGAGATCCTAGGGTGCAGCAGGGGGAGGGGGTGTGGGATGGATGCCCCCATCCCAGCCGAGAAGGAAACCATCTTGCAAGGGACTGACCCAAGCCCCCATCTCCCAGTCCCTGCCCCCCATCCTGTGCTGCGAGCAGGAGAGGGGAAGAAGGGAGCAAACTCCTGGCTAAAGGGCAGTCTGCTTTAGAATGGAGGGGTGGGGGGAAGGTGTTCCCCAGACCCCCATTTCCCCAGTCCCTGCCCCTCCTGGGCTGCGACCGGGAGGGAAGAAGGGAGCAAACTTCTACCTCAAGCCTGCTGAGGAGGGAGTGGGGGGAAAGTGTTTGCCTGGCTGCATTTGTTTCAAGATTGTTGGTTGCACTCCTGACTGGTTCTTTTTCACTGTTTCTCTCTTTAGTGTAATAAATTAGCTCACTTTCCCTTCAGCACTCTGGGTTGAGTCTGGTTTGCCCGCCTCATTAACCAGTTTGCCTCTTGAGCTGCCCAAATATGTCATTTCTCCCCTGTCCAACTAAGAAGGGGAGGAACAGACTGATTTTGGTGGGTGCCTGGCCTTTGGCCAGGGCTCAACCATCACAGTGTAAAAAGGAGGAAAGATTTTTTTCAAATCTGGAATCTGGCTCATCATTCCAGCTGGTCACCTTCCTCATGGTTTTAATTTGAAGGAAACACAGCTTGGGGAGCTGAAGGAGAAGAAGGGGGTGTTCCAAAAAACCCATGCAACACCTCCTCCCTTTCTTCTACTCTTTTGGTAAAGCATCTGGAGTTTAATATGCCTTTTAATGGCTTCAAGCTTCCACTGTAAATAAGTCATTTGCTTTGCATTAAACAACCAACATCACACTGGTACTTTTGTTCTCAGAGGCAACTGGGGAGTGAAACTCAACGGGGCTCCTGTGATCCCAGCCTGTGAATTCTCCTGCTGCAGCCACTTGCTGCCTGCTAAGCCCCTTCCTGCAGCTCTCCAGAGGGGTTCAGCTGCCTGGAGCAGCAGCTCTGCAAGGAATCACAGAACCCAAAGGTTGGAAAAGACCTTTAAGATCAACAGAGAATCCCATGGGTTGGAAGGGACCCCAAGGGTCACAGAGCTCCAACCCCCTGACACAGGCAGGGACACCAACCTCCAGGCCTGGAGCTACACAAGGTTGCCCAGGGCCCCAGCCAACCTGGCCTTCAACACCCCCAGGCACGGGGCACCCACCCCCTCTCTGGGCAGCCTGTTCCAGCCCCTCCCCACTCTCTCTGCAAAGAACTTCCCCCCAATATCTAATTTAAACCATCAAGTCCAACCGTCCCTGTCCTGAGCTAACCCAGATCCCTGAGCACCTCACCTCCCCTCTGTTCAACACCCCCAGGGCTGGGGACTCAGCCCCCTCCCTGGGCAGCCTGGGCCACAGCCCCACAACTCTGCCAGGGAAGAACTTTGCCCTCCCAGCTGAGCTGAGCCTGCCCTGGCAAAGCTTGAGCCCAGTGCCCCTTGTCCCAGCTCCTGGCCCCTGGCTGAAGAGACCAGCGCCCACCTCTCGGCACCCTCCTGCCAGGGCAGGGCAGGGCAGGGCAGGGGGGAGAAGGTCTCCCCTCAGCCTCCTCTTCTCCAGCCTCAACACCCCCAGCTCCCTCAGCTGCTCCTCAGAGCATTTGCCCTCCAGCCCCTTCCCCAGCCTGCTTGCCCTTCTCTGCACTCGCTCCAGGACCTCCATGGCCTTCTGATGCTGAGGAGCCCACAACTGGACCCAGCACTCCAGCTGCAGCCTCCCCAGTGCCCAGCCCAGGGGCACAATCACTTCCCTAGTCCTACTGGCCACACTATTTTTGACACAAGCCAGGATGCCATTGACTTTCCTGGCCACCTGGGCACACTGCTGGCTCCTGGTCAGCCTGCAGTCACCCAACACCCCCAAACAGGCCTCTAAAAGAGGTTTGGGGGGTTTGCTGCTCAGTTTGCTTCTCCCCATCCCCTAGCTTAGCAGGGAGCCACGCTCTTTACTCGCCCATCGCTGCTTCTCCATCCACACTGTGAGGAGGCAGCAGTGATGCTCAGCATCACCCTCACCTTCCCATCACTTGGCCAAAGCAGCGAGGCAGGAGCCAGGTCACCAAGATGCTGGTGGTGGCACACAGGGCTTCACACATGCAGCACACGTGCCCCACAGAGCTGCCTCCCTCACTCCAAAGAGCCTCACTGTAGCCTGTAGTAGCAAGAGCTTGTAGTAGTAGCAAGTCAGAGCAAACCACCCCAGTTTCTTTTAAGAACTACCAACTGTTGGCAGCTGCAACAGCTCAAACACCCAGCAGCACCCGTGCCATCTCACAAGGAGGAGGGATCTAAACTACCTTTGATGATTCAGGCCAACCTAATGTGGAGGGGGTTGGGTTTTTTTCAGTTAACTCCATTTCCTACTCCACATGTTCAATCAGATTAAAAAGCTCTTCCCATGCACTTACAAGTACCTGAGAATGGTTTATTTCAAAAGCCATTTCAAACAGCTGGCTCTATGCTGAGATAAATCCCAAATTCCCTGCAAAGACAACTGGGAATCCCAGACTCACAGAATCCTAGGGGTGGGAAGGGACCTCCAGAGATCATGGGGTCCAACCCCCCTGCCAAAGCAGGGTCCCTAGGACAGGGCACACAGGGCAACATCCAGATGGGGCTGGAATCTCTCCAGAGAAGGAGACTCCACACCCCCTGGGCAGCCTGGCCCAGGGCTCCCTCACCCTCACTGGGAAGAAGTTCTTCCCCACATTGGGGGGAACTCCCTGGGCTCCAACTTGAGCCCATCGCCCCTTGTCCTGTCCCCACAGACGCTGAGAAGAGGCTGCCCATGTCCCCCTGTGTCCCACCCTTCAGCTATTGAGAACCATTAATCAGATCCCCTCTCAGGCTTCTTCTCTCCAGGCTGAACAGCCCCAGCTCCCTCAGCCTTTCCTCACAGGGGAGATGCTCCAGGCCTTTCATCATCTCCAGAGCCTCCTCTGGACTCTCTCCAGGAGATCCCTGTCTTTTTATCCCAGGGAGCCCAGCACTGGACACAACACTCCAGGTGGGGCCTGAGCAGGGCAGAGCAGAGGGGAGGATCCCCTCCTGTGACCTGCTGCCCACACTCCTCTTGATGCCCCCCAGGATCCCATTCCTAATAATTCTTAAGGGATTCACTGAGAAATTAATCATTTGCCATTTCCTAATAAAATTAAATCCTGTTGGAGTGTAATGGTACCTATGAAATAGCCCAGTGCTGGCAAAGCCCTCTACACATTTTTTTAACAGAGTATATCCACCCTGACACAGTTTGTGAGCAGCACCTTTCAGTGGTTACACCACGATGAACTGACCTCACTAAGGAACAATGGCAACACAATCCAGGAGATGGTCCACCATGATTTGCAGGAGAATCATAGACTGGGCTGGGTTGGAAGGGATCCCAAGGGTCACAGAGCTCCAACCCCCTGACACAGGCAGGGACACCAACCTCCAGGCCTGGAGCTACACAAGGTTGCCCAGGGCCCCAGCCAACCTGGCCTTCAACACCCCCAGGCACGGGGCACCCACCCCCTCTCTGGGCAGCCTGTGCCAGCCCCTCCCCACTCTCTCTGCAAAGAACTTCCCCCTAAGATCTCCTCTCCCCCTTCCCTCCTCCAGCTTCACTCCAGCCCCCTTGTCCTGCCAGGCTCTGCCCTTGAACAAGCTGATTCCCCTCCTGTTCCTCTGCTCCCTTCAGGGACTGGCAGGGTGCAATGAGGTCCCCCCACAGCCTTCTCTTCTCCAGGCTGACCCAGCCCAGCTCCCTCAGCCTCTCTTCCTAGGGGAGCTGCTCCAGCCCCCTGAGCATCTTTGTGGCCTCCTCTGACAAGCCATGGCTGAAGTCTCTGGTGTTCAGCAAAGCTCCTCAGCCTTGTGCAAACTGTGTCTCTGTCACCAGAAACGATCCTGGTTTTGATAGCTCCTGAGATGGTTCAACTCAGAGGAGCTGCTAACCTTCAGCTGAGGACAGAGGACAACCTGTAGCAGAGGAGAGCCAGCCAGTCTTGGTTTGGTGTTGCCCTGGCTGTGTTTCTCCTCTCTCTGGAGCTGCTGCTGGTATCTGGAAGCCACATCACACACAGAGGTGTCCACTGCCCAGCCAGACCTGACTCACCTGGGCGCAGAGCTCGCTCGCCACATTTCCTGGGGATGCTGGTTGAGAAACCACTTCCAGGTGAAAGCTCAGTGGCAGGAGGTCTACATCAACCCATAACAACCATGCTGGCTTCTGGAGTGCATCCTGTGCCCTGTCCTAGGGACCCTGCTTTGGCAGGGGGTTGGACCCGATGAGCTCTGGAGGTCCCTTCCAACCTCTGTGATTCTGTGGCAGCTCCCATCTCCCATCCCCTGGCTGTACTGCTGACTGAGAGACTCAGACCTTCTCCCTCCATGGGGGAAGAGGATGTTCACATCCTCCCTGGTAGGTGTCAGGACTCCTGATTTAGCTCTTTGCATGACATCCACCTGTCACTTTGCATTAGCATCTCTTCACTGCTTTAAATATTATTTAATTTGCCTTCAAGATAAATTTCATACCATTCCTGCATAAAACAATACCTGGAGGGAATTACCACTCTAGGTGTGATAAGGGAATGCTAATTCTTCAGGGACAAGATTGATTAATATCTTAATCATTTCATAACTCAGTTAAAATGCATATTTACATCCAAAAAATCCTGGTTTTCCATGGCTGTGGCAAAAGTCTTCCCTTGCTCATGGAGAAATCCTTGCAGCCTACACCTCAATCTTCTAAAAAATGTCTTTTCTTGGGGTTTTATTGGTGAAGAAGGTTGTGTTTTAGCTAGGACTGATCTTCCAGGACTTGAGATGTTGCCTCATGTGAGCAGGAACAACTGATACCTGGCACAAAGTGAGATAAGACCTCGCTGGTTTCCACCTCTCCTATCAAGATGGAAGGGAACATCTCAGCAGGCTTCATGTCAGCAGAGACAGGGTAACTCAAGCACTAAGAGGAACCAGGGAAACCAGCTCTCATTCCACAGCGTCCTCCTGTGGCCCAGTATTAGTATAATGATCCTTTTAATTAGGGTGGAAAAACAATTCCACCACGCTACTGGTCGTGGTGTGGAGACACCTAAAATCAAATCGATTCTGGAAAATGAAACCAAAACTCCTCCTGTTACTGGGGCCTTTTTAGCAGCATAAAAGAGCAAATTCATCCTACTGCAGGGGAAAAAAACCAGGTCCCCCCCACAAAGCCTGGAGAAGAAATAGCTAGGATTTCCCAGATGTTTGTTAGCCATCCAGATTCCTGTTTGCTGCTAGGGTTCCTGCTGAAGCTGTTGGGTGATGGGGCAGGATGTTCCTTTCATGGTGCAGTTTGCAGCAGGTCTATTTTGCAGCTGAACTTCACATATTTAGCACCAAAGCGTGGCAGGAAATGATGGGCTGGGTGTTGAGGATGAGGTGGTTTCTATTTGAAGGTTCTACTCAGGCTTTGGTACAAAGAAGATGGTGAGCACGAGGAGGACTTCATGGCAGAGCTCAGTCCAGCTGCATGAGCTGGAGCCTGGACCAGCAGAACCAGCACACTGGAGAGAACGTGGCTCCCCAGGAAAAATCTACAATTCAAAAACCTCCTTTTTAAATTATCCCAGCAGCTGAACTGGGCTGGGCTGGTCAGTTAAAAAATAAAATACATTTGAAAAATAATCCTAGAATCACAGAATGTCCTGAGCTGGCAGGGACCTATAAGGACCATGGAGTCCCACTCCTGGCTCCACACAGGAGCCAAGTCACTGCTGACACTATTTAGTCTAATATGGCTCTTGGGTGGAAGGTTCTCTTTGCAGATTCACCATAGGAACCTCCTCGTTGTGGGGATCCAGTTTAGGAGCTGTCCTCCTCCAAAGAGGGGAAAGAACAGCCAGGGCATTTGGTAGAAGAAGAAGTGAGACAAAAGGAAGGATGCTGCTGCTCAGGCATTTCTTAGGGATCAGAGGGATCCACAAGGCTTTTCTTCACGTGAAGATAACGTGCTGGGAGATACCAGGGAACACAGGAACACTGGAGGGAAGGGCAGAGAAGGGGACGTGCTCACATACAGCTTGAAATGGCCTAAGAAATCTGGAACCACAGAATGCCAGCATCCCCTGAGCTGGCAGGGCCCCCTAAGGCCCATGGAGTCCCAGTCCTGGCTCCACACAGGCCCAGCCCAGGCAGAGCAGGGCACTGAGGGCATCGGCCAGACGCTTCTTGCCCTCAGCCCAGCTCGGGGCTGGGACCCCTTCCCTGGGGAGCCTGTGCCAGTGCCCGACCCCCCTCTCAGCACAGAACCTCTTCCTAACAGCCAACCTACCCCTCCCCTGGCAGCTTCACGCCGTTCCCTGGGGTTCTGTCCCTGGGCCCCAAAGAGAGGAGAGAGATGGGCGCTGCCCCTTCGCTGCCCTGGGCAGGGAGCCACAGACCCCCAGGAGCTCTCCCCTCAGCCTCCTCTTCTCCAGGCTGGACAACCCCAGGGCCTTCAGCCTCTCCTCAGGACACTTCCCCTCCAGACCCTTCCCCATCCTCGCTGCCTCCTCTGGACACTCTCCAAGGGCTCCCTGTCCCTCTTGTCCTGTGACACCCAAACCTGCCCCCAGGACTCCAGGTGAGGCCACCCCAGCACAGGGCAGAGCAGGACAATCCCCTCCCTGGACCGGCTGGCCGTGCCGTGCTGGATGCACCCCAGGATGATTCCAAGGAAAAGGTTAGCCTTTGGAAACCCATGGGAAGGACATGCCACCACATCAGCCAGCAAGTGTAATCCAAACCTGGAAGTCAAGCTACACAGCAAAATTGTAAACCAGGAGGTGGAATTCTCATTTAGCATTCCCCATGCTTCCCCCCAGGCTCTGCAGGTTTCAGGTTCAGCCTACGGGGTGTGATATGCAGAGATGACTCTCCTTGTGTAGCTCCAGGCCTGGAGGTTGGTGGCCCTGCCTGTGGCAGGGGGGTTGGAGCTCTGTGATGCTTGGGGTCCCTTCTAACCTCTACCATTCTATGATTCTCCCTTACCAGTATCTACCTGTGGCAGAACCTGTAATGTTTTCCAGGATTCATAGCCTGACATGAGTCAAGGAAACATAACACAGGATAAATGATGTTCTCAAAGGCACCAACACTCTGCCAACATACCCATTCTTTCATTTTATTTGAAGCACCACACAGAAATCCCCATTTCAGAGAATCATAGAATCAGGATTTCAACTTATTTTACTTTCTGGGCCTTGCCCAGAACTCATTTAAACAGCATGACAGGAGTTACAGAACCACAAGCTTAGAAAAGCCCTTTAAGATCATCAAGTCCAACCATTCCCATCCCTGTCCTGTGCTAAACCAGATCCCTGAGCACCTCATCTCCCCTCTGTTCAACACCCCCAGGGCTGGGGACTCAGCCCCCTCCCTGGGCAGCCTGGGCCACAGCCCCACAACTCTGCCAGGGAAGAACTTTGCCCTCCCAGCTGAGCTGAGCCTGCCCTGGCAAAGCTTGAGCCCAGTGCCCCTTGTCCCAGCTCCTGGCCCCTGGCTGAAGAGACCAGTGCCCACCTCTCTGCACCCTCCGGGCAGGGCAGGGCAGGGCAGGGGGGAGAAGGGCTCCCCTCAGCCTCCTCTGCTCCAGCCTCAACACCCCCAGCTCCCTCAGCTGCTCCTCAGAGCATTTGCCCTCCAGCCCCTTCCCCAGCCTGCTTGCCCTTCTCTGCACTCGCTCCAGGACCTCCATGGCCTTCTGATGCTGAGGAGCCCAGAACTGGACCCAGCACTCCAGCTGCAGCCTCCCCAGTGCCCAGCCCAGGGGCACAATCCCCTCCCCACACCTCCTGGCCACGCTGGCTCTGACACAAGCCAGGATGCCCTTGGCCTTCCTGGCCCCCCGGGCACACTGCTGGCTCCTGGGCAGGCTGAGCTCCCCCAACACCCCCAGGTCCTTCTCCCAGCAGCTCTCCAGCCGCTCTGCCCCAGCCTGTAGCGCTGCTGGGGGTTGTTATGACCCATGGGCAAGTTAACGATCTCTAATTGAAACAGCCTTAATTAACACACTAAGTGGCCTTTTAAGAACCCAGTAAGCACAACATGAGCAGAGCCGCCTTTGCTGGTCACCAACTGCATTCCTGGCACCGCAGGAAGGCGCAGCCCTGGTCCCAACAGGATTACAGCCTCAAAGACAGAGCGTGGCCCAGGCTGGCTGCATTAAGGTGCAAATGTTCCCAGTTTTAATCCTCTTTTATCAAGGGAGGATTAGTGGTTATGCTGGACTATGGCAGAAAACATAATGGGAGCGTGTTTTACCGAGGGATTGGAGCAAGAAGGTGATGAGCACACAGCCTCATCCCAGGATGGGACACACCACAGCCTCATCCCAGGATGGGACACACCACAGCCTCATCCCAGGATGGGACACACCACAGCCTCATCCCAGGATGGGACTCAAGCTTTGCCAGGGCAGGCTCAGCTCAGCTGGGAGGGCAAAGTTCTTCCCTGGCAGAGTTGTGGGGCTGTGGCCCAGGCTGCCCAGGGAGGGGGCTGAGTCCCCAGCCCTGGGGGTGTTGAACAGAGGGGAGATGAGGTGCTCAGGGATCTGGTTTAGCACAGGACAGGGATGGTTGGACTCTATGATCTTAAAGGTCTTTTCTAGGCTTGGGATTCTGTAACTCATTGTTCCAGGGTTGGAACAATCCCACACATGAGTACATCCACCAACACTCTTCTTACTAAGCAGGTACTGCCTCCTGTCTTGGGCTGGGGAGTGGGTCAGTCCTGGTCTTGGCAGGAAGAGAGGGAATTATTGTCTTCCCAGCAGCTTGTGCTGTGCTGAGGTTTAGATTTAAGATGAGAATAATGCTGCTAACACACCCATATTGAAGTTGTTGCCAAGCAGCCAAGGACTTTGCAGCTCCTCATGCTGCCCCACCACCAAGGAGGTGCCCAAGGAGCTGGAAGGGGACACAGCCAGGCCAGCTGACCCCAGTGATGATGTTCCACACCATATGACATCATATAGCTCTGCCTATAACTTGGGGGGTGAGCCAGGAGGTGGGCTGGCTCAGGAACTAGCCAAGCATCAGTTCCAGGTGGTGAGCACTTGTGCTGCACATCACTTGGTTTGTCCATCATCATCACCATCTTCCTTTCCTGCCCTAGTAAACCATCTCTATCTCAACCCACAAGTTTCACCCTCTTCTCTCCAATTCTCTCCCCCCATCCCACCACGGGAGGGAGCGAGCAAAGGGCTGTAGGTTAAACCACAACAGCTCACAGGAGTAAGCTCCAACTTCCCACACACATGGAGAACATGGAGCCTGAGCCATCCCAGCCTTCCACTCCTGACCCAACCTTAAGTCAGCGCTCAAGCAGGGCTTTTCCAGCTTTGAACACACAGCCCAGTATGCAAATCCCAGGAGAATTCAGTTTTTAGAGTTCCTGCAATGCAAACCCCTGCACATGATACCCTGAAAAGGGACCAGGAATTTTTATTTGCTGCTACATTTTGTGCTTCAGATGTCTTTCACATTTCTTCACCACCACCTCCATCTACATATGCTTCTGGTTATCAGGGTTTAAGCACCAGAGCTATCACAGGAACACACACTGCTTCCTCCTCGAGCAAGAGACCCAATTTACTGATCCCCAGGAATATTCAAGGATGCAAAAATAACCAGGCTGGAAAAAGAAAACCAACTTGAAACCCAAAGCAACTCCAAGAAGAGCTTTGGGTCACCTAGCTCTTTCTGGGGAGGAAAGGGAGCAGCACTATTTAAATGTCCCTTCACTATCAAATGGGAACCCAGGAGTTGGAGGAACCCAGGAGTAGAAGAGCTCCTGGAGAGCAGCCCTGCTGAGAAGGACCTGGGGGTTCTGGTGGGGGAGAAACTTCCCCTGAGCCAGCAGTGTGCTCTTGCAGCTGGGAAGGGTGATGGGATCCTGGGCTCCATCAGCAGAGGGGTGGCAGCAGGGACAGGGAGGGGATTGTCCCTCTCTGCTCTGCCCTGGGGAGGCCCCAGCTGGAGTCCTGTGGCCAGAGCTGGGGCCCCAGGACAAGAGAGATGTGGGACTGTTGGAGAGGGGTCAGAGGAGCCATGGAGATGATCAGGGGGCTGGAGCAGCTCCCCTAGGAAGAGAGGCTGAGGGAGCTGGGCTGGGTCAGCCTGGAGAAGAGAAGGCTGTGGGGGGACCTCATTGCAGCCTGCCAGTCCCTGAAGGGAGCAGAGGAACAGGAGGGGAATCAGCTTGTTCAAGGGCAGAGCCTGGCAGGACAAGGGGATGGAGTGAAGCTGGAGGAGGGAAGGGGGAGAGGAGATCTTAGGGGGAAGTTCTTTGCAGAGAGAGTGGGGAGGGGCTGCCCAGAGAGGGGGTGGGTGCCCCGTGCCTGGGGGTGTCCAAGGCCAGGTTGGCTGGGGCCCTGGGCAACCTTGTGTAGCTCCAGGCCTGGAGGTTGGTGTCCCTGCCTGTGTCAGGGGGGTTGGAGCTCTGTGACCCTTGGGGTCCCTTCCAACCCAGACCAGGCTGGGATTCTATGATCTCTGAGCCCACGGAAGCGACAGCAGCAGCAGGAGGCTCCAATTGCTGACACCACTAATGAACTTACAGGGAGAAGAATTAACTTCCAGACCATCCCTCTACAAAGGATGCTGCCAGGTGAAGAAAGCCTGGACACTCCAGGGGTGCAGCCTCACAAGTATTTTTAACCCAGACGATGGGGAAGTTTTCCAAGCCTCAAAGTCATCCCCATTTGCCTCCTTTAATTAGACAATTATGTAATGAACAGTGGGAGGGACTCCTGTTTCTTTTGGACTGCATTTCTTGGTGGCACTGGTTACAAGCCAGAAGCATGCTCTATAAATGAAAACACACTTCTATGTTCTCCTGCTTGTGCATTTGAAGTCAGATGAGTTTTGGAACAGCCCTGACAAAGTGGGGTTCCCCTCCAAGTCACTCTCAGGCTGCAGCATCTGAGCAATCCATTATTTATAGGCAATACAGGCAGCACACAGAGCAAGCAGGTAAAATACTTCACACATCTGCCTTCCAGAGGCAGAAAGAAATCAACAAGCAACAGAAATAACCCAAGAGAGGAAGGAGAAGCTCAGCCTGGCACCAAGAGCAGAATGCACCTCACTGGTCGGCACTGAGATGGCTGCTTTCACCCTCCAGCCAGGCTCTGCTACCCACTGAACACACTGAGAGCTCTAAGAAAGGATGAAATCCAGGAGGAAAAGGAGATGCTGAACTTCTCAACCCCACAGAGCCAACACTCAGATGGAATACAGCTGCCATTCCATCATGGTGGGGGAGAAACTTCCCCTGAGCCAGCAGTGTGCTCTTGCAGCTGGGAAGGGTGATGGGATCCTGGGCTCCATCAGCAGAGGGGTGGCAGCAGGGACAGGGAGGGGATTGTCCCTCTCTGCTCTGCCCTGGGGAGGCCCCAGCTGGAGTCCTGTGTCCAGAGCTGGGGCCCCAGGACAAGAGAGATGTGGGACTGTTGGAGAGGGGTCAGAGGAGCCATGGAGATGCTCAGGGGGCTGGAGCAGCTCCCCTAGGAAGAGAGGCTGAGGGAGCTGGGCTGGGTCAGCCTGGAGAAGAGAAGGCTGTGGGGGGACCTCATTGCAGCCTGCCAGTCCCTGAAGGGAGCAGAGGAACAGAAGGGGAATCAGCTTGTTCAAGGGCAGAGCCTGGCAGGCCAAGGGGGCTGGAGTGAAGCTGGAGGAGGGAAGGGGGAGAGGAGATCTTAGGGGGAAGTTCTTTGCAGAGAGAGTGGGGAGGGGCTGGAACAGGCTGCCCAGAGAGGGGGTGGGTGCCCCGTCCCCGGGGGTGTTGAAGGCCAGGTTGGCTGGGGCCCTGGGCAACCTTGTGTAGCTCCAGGCCTGGAGGTTGGTGGCCCTGCCTGTGTCAGGGGGGTTGGAGCTCTGTGACCCTTGGGGTCCCTCCCAACCCAGCCCAGTCTATGAGTCTAAGTGTTCAGTCATTGTGGAGCTACGTGTGTCTTACAGGAGGGGTAAGAATAACCCCCCCGATGATATTTCATCTACATCAGAACGTCAGTGCACATCAGGATGCCTGTCACTCCTACATGCTCCACCAAATATAGCCTCCATCTCCCCCTTTTCTGTGGATAGGAAGGACTCCTCCTTAAATCTGTCAGGCAACACATCCACAAGGGAAGGAGAGCAGCCTGAGACACAAGTCCTTCCCACAAAGCTAAACACATCGGTGATCTCCAAAACAAAGGGGGTGAGCAGCCTTGATGACTCGGCCATCCTCCTTCCCAACACTCCTGGGGAGAAGCACAAGCTCTGCTCCACATTACAAACTGTACTGGCCCAAAGATAAGGGCCTTGGATGTGTCCTAGTGAGTGATGGGGATAAAAATAAAACCAGGATAGTGCCTGGAAAATCCAGGTTCAGTGAGAGGTTCCTGCCACCCACAGTACAAAGCCCTCACAGCCTGTGCCACCCCAGACCTCACAACCCCAGACCTCACAACCCCAGACCTCACAACCTTCCTCCACACTCCACCACTAACAGTACAGCCTTTACCTTGGAAAGCAGCTGAGTGTTTCTGGTGGAAGCTAAAGCTTCAGGTGGGGAAAAAAAGAAGAGATGATGCTAATAATGCTTGGCACGGGGTAGTTTGCAATGGCTGAAAGCCAGGGGGTTCCCTAGGACGTATTCATCAGGTCTTTGTTCACAGAATCCCAAGGTTGGAAAAGCCCTTTAAGATCATCAAGTCCAACCATTCCCATCCTGAGCTAAACCAGATCCCTGAGCACCTCATCTCCCCTCTGTTCAACACCCCCAGGGCTGGGGACTCAGCCCCCTCCCTGGGCAGCCTGGGCCACAGCCCCACAACTCTGCCAGGGAAGAACTTTGCCCTCCCAGCTGAGCTGACCCTGCCCTGGCAAAGCTTGAGCCCAGTGCCCCTTGTCCCAGCTCCTGGCCCCTGGCTGAAGAGACCAGCACCCACCTCTCGGCACCCTCCGGGCAGGGCAGGGCAGGGCAGGGGGGAGAAGGGCTCCCCTCAGCCTCCTCTGCTCCAGCCTCAACACCCCCAGCTCCCTCAGCTGCTCCTCAGAGCATTTGCCCTCCAGCCCCTTCCCCAGCCTGCTTGCCCTTCTCTGCACTCGCTCCAGGACCTCCATGGCCTTCTGATGCTGAGGAGCCCAGAACTGGGCCCAGCACTCCAGCTGCAGCCTCCCCAGTGCCCAGCCCAGGGGCACAATCCCCTCCCCACACCTCCTGGCCACGCTGGCTCTGACACAAGCCAGGATGCCCTTGGCCTTCCTGGCCCCCCGGGCACACTGCTGGCTCCTGGGCAGGCTGAGCTCCCCCAACACCCCCAGGTCCTTCTCTGGATCTATCACCCAGTCTGTATTCACCAGCAAAACGAGCTGGGAAAGATATTCACAACACCTGACCCACAAATTCACTCAAGAAATGACAAACAGATTGGGATGAGGGCATTTTATCTGCATCCAGGAGTGTGAGAAGCTATTAAACTGACCCTCCAAGAAACAACTGCATGGAAAGCCAGTGGATTAAACACTGGGAACACTGGCCCAGCACCACGAGACCGTGCTAGAGACTGAGAGCCACTCCACTCCTTCACTCAAGGGTCTTCACTGCCTTTATGACACTCCCAGCAGGATGAGCCTTGCTGGGGATCTGGATAAGCACAATATCCAGTAACAAAGCCTGAATCTTGTGTGAAAACTAAACTGTGGCAAGTTTTTATCCTGAATTTGGGATTTACAAGTGGCTGTGGCCAGCCCTGATTTTAGACAGGGACACTTAGCCAGTGGCTGTGATGAAGTTCATCAGAGGAGAGCCACATGAGTCACAGCAAGGATCTGCTTCCAGTGCCACCTCAGCACCATATCCCATCTTCCTACTACACATAGGAGAAGCAAGATCCTCTCCAGCCAGCATGAGTTACTTGAAAAGACCAAAGGGTGGGTTTTTCAGTTGTTTTATTAGTAGCTGGAGCACTGGGTAATCAGTAAGACAGAAAGCCTTGGCTGTGGGGGGTTGGTTTCCCCCAAGGATCTCCTCCAGAAGCAGCAGCAGAATGATAAAGTCCAAGGTTAAATGTCACAGTACTTCTCACCCTGAAGAATCATCAGCACAAGGTGGTTTCCACTACCAGCATGCAAAGTTATCATGTATAAACCTTCCAGTCCCTGAAGGGAGCAGGGAAACAGGAGGGGAATCAACTTTTTACAAGGGTAGACAATGGCAGGACAAGGGGGATGGAGTGAAGCTGGAGGAGGGAAGGGGGAGAGGAGATCTTAGGGGGAAGTTCTTTGCAGAGAGAGTGGGGAGGGGCTGGAACAGGCTGCCCAGAGAGGGGGTGGGTGCCCCGTCCCTGGGGGTGTTCAAGGCCAGGTTGGCTGGGGCCCTGGGCAACCTTGTGTAGCTCCAGGCCTGGAGGTTGGTGTCCCTGCCTGTGGCAGGGGGTTGGAGCTCTGTGACCCTTGGGGTCCCTCCCAACCCAGCCCAGTCTGGGATCCCATGATTTTGTGATAAAGGCCTGCATTTCATTTTCTTGGCACAAGGGGCAACAGGGGACAGCAGAGACACCACACTTTGTTCAGCTTCTAGAGGATCCCCTCCTCTGATGTAGGAAAGGCAAGAAAAAGAGTCATTCCCAAAGCCTTCTGGGTGGAAATCTCCCTCAGTTGGTAACTGAAGAGCAGGTGGAAGCAGGGATGGAAACATTCCCAGAGCATGTACACACACATGGCAGCAGAAGCTTGACATGATGCAGCCTAGGAGCAAGATTTACAATATAAAGGTGGCCCCAGTGCCCCCAACCTGGGCTCCCACAGTCATTTGTCACCCTTTATTTTCACTTAGGAGACTGAAATGTTCCAGGCTCGAGCTTGCCAGAAATGAAACCAGCAAGAAAAGATGATTCAGGCTCCTAAGTACCAAAAAAACCCCCAAAAAAGATGAAATTCCAACACTTGGAAGTTGTCCTTGTGCCAAAATACCTGGAGGCTGAGAGCTGACATCTGTGCAGCTGACCAGACATGGGGCTTTTGTCCAGGAAAGTTGAGACAATGAATTGAAGTGCAACATTACAGTGTCTAAAAAACCCTCTGAGTGGCCAAACCTTACTCAGAAGGAAAGTAGCCTTTGCTCACTGTAGCTTAATCCTCTAGGAATAAGTATATGCCACGTTTTCCCCCCATGCAGCTAGAGAGAAGGGCAGCCTCCAACCAACATGGAGCATGCTGTGTCTTGGTAGTACAGTCCTTTCCTTCTGGGGTAGATGTTTCCCAGTCAGGGAACCAGTAGTGTAATCATTGCAGAGAATTTCTGTTGGGATGGGGATTTTTAAGCATGATTCTCATCTATGTGATGCACAGAGGTGATGGGTGGAGTGGTGCAGCCCACGTTTACTCTGCACAGCTTCTAGATGGCTTCTTACAGCAGCTATCTCTGCAGCCCCTGGTTCTCTACCAGTACCCAGCTACTCAAAACTGTGACAACTGGTTGTTCTGGCAGCACAGGTTGGGACAGCACCATCCACATCCCCAATACATGCACCAGGGTAAGTTGTGTGCTTGCTACACTGAGCACAGCCAGGTTACCTCCAAAGGAGCATCCAATAAGAAGCAAAACACGAGTTCATGAGGTTCCCCAGAAAGATTGAGGTTCCCCAGAAAGGCTCCAAGCCAAAAATCCTCCTGCCTACCATCTACCCAGGCTGGCAACGAGCCCCACACTTCCTTCCACCTCTGTAAGGTCAGGCCACACACTTTGTAAAGCAACTGGAGGAGGGGTGGGGGGTGTTAAATTGTAAAGAGGGGGTGTAAAACACATGCTGGGTGAGGCAGAGGGCTCCCCAACTTGCTGTGTGGATTTACAGTCTCATTCATCATAGAGCTTGGACCTAAACACCACAGGATTTCTGCAAAACCACCACAATCCAGTAAAATATAATAAAACCCAATTGCAGCACCCTATAAAATAGTAAACCATGGGTAGAATAATCACAGGAGCACATGAGATTAGTTAATTAAATGCTGCATTATAACACTTATCCACTACAGCCAAGATTAAAAGTCTGAAAGAGAGAGAGCTAGTATCATCCTGACCTTTCCAAAGTTACCATCATAGAATCCCAGCCTGGGCTGGGAATATTTCCATCCCTGCTTCCACCTGCTCTTCAGTTACCAACTGAGGGAGATTTCCACCCAGAAGGCTTTGGGAATGACTCTTTTTCTTGCCTTTTCCACATCAGAGGGGGGTATCCTCTAGAAGCTGAACAAAGTGTGGTGTCTCTGCTGTCCCCTGTTGCCCCTTGTACCAAGAAAATGAAATGCAGGCCTTTATCACAAAATCATAGGATCCCAGACTGGGCTGGGTTGGAAGGGACCCCAAGGGTCACAGAGCTCCAACCCCCCTGACACAGGCAGGGACACCAACCTCCAGGCCTGGAGCTACACAAGGTTGCCCAGGGCCCCAGCCAACCTGGCCTTCAACACCCCCAGGGACGGGGCACCCACCCCCTCTCTGGGCAGCCTGTGCCAGCCCCTCCCCACTCTCTCTGCAAAGAACTTCCCCCTAAGATCTCCTCTCCCCCTTCCCTCCTCCAGCTTCACTCCAGCCCCCTTGGCCTGCCAGGCTCTGCCCTTGAACAAGCTGATTCCCCTCCTGTTCCTCTGCTCCCTTCAGGGACTGGCAGGCTGCAATGAGGTCCCCCCACAGCCTTCTCTTCTCCAGGCTGACCCAGCCCAGCTCCCTCAGCCTCTCTTCCTAGGGGAGCTGCTCCAGCCCTCTAACCATCATCACATCACACTCTTCCTCTTTCACCCTCAATGCAAAAAAAAGCCAAACCCATCAGCTCCCAGTTTTCCCAAAGGCATGAAAATCTAAATGCAAGAGACCAACACGTCCTCAAACATCTGTTTCCCCAGCATCAGGGTGGTAAAAGTTCAGGTTTTAAGAACGAGGGGGCTGTGATGCAGAAGAAGCTGAAGAGGAGGGAGCGCTACCACTGAAGGATGAACACAAGTTGCCATGATGTCACGAATGAAACTCTGAAAGACAAGGACTGAAGGCAGCCACCACAACGCTCAAAACAACACTCCCCATGATCAGGACATGGGCAGAGGATCTAAAACCCAACCTGGATAGCAACATGGTTAATATATTAGAAGGAAAAAAAACACCACCAAACCCCACAAACCCAAACCAAACCAGCAAGGTTTTACTTAATTCAAAGAAAAAACCAAAACCACCCATTCAAATTCTGGAAGTGACAAAGATGGTTGTAGTGGAGGAGTGGTAAAAACAAATAAAGAAATAAATAGATCAAGCAGAGATCCAAATCTTGAAGAGGTGCAGAGAAAACATCTTCTCCCCCCTCCTCCACACCAGGAGAATTATCTTTAGCTGCAAGAAAGCTACGACTTAGTAACCCCACACATAGGAAGCCTGTCGAGCCAAATACTTCTGCCCTGTAATTATTATTTACACTAAGGAGATCCTAAGTAAGCACCTCTGTCATGAACCAAGTCTCTCCCCAGCCAGATGTTGTATAACCCAAGAACAAAGAGAGAAGGTTTATCCATCCTTTTAGGTATATTATGGGGTGAGGGGGGGGAGACAAATAATTCTGCTTGCGTGACGACCAGCATTTCAAGTCGGTCGCTGCCCTCCCAGCAGCGGCCCCGCTCCACGGCTCTTGTACAAAAGGGCAGAGCCAGCTGCCACCAGGCATCCATTTGCAGCCAGAAAAATTGAACAAAAAAGGGGAAAAATTAATAAAGGGAGAAAAAACAAAAGGGGAAAAAAAGGGAAAGGAAAAAAAAATAAAAAGGAAGGGGGATAAAAGGGGAAAATGAACCGAACGAGGCAGGAAGGGAAAGGAAGGGGAAGAAAAGCCCCGCAAATGGCTGCAGCCGCGACCCAACTTCCCTCCCCGGAGCGGGACAGGCTCACGGCGGGGCCGGAGCAACCTGCTCCCGCAGCCTGCGACAGCCGGGCCGGCCAGACGCGCGGGCCCGGGGCCGCACCCGCCCTCCGCTTCCCTCCCGCCCGTCGCCCCCGCCCCGCTGCACCCGCACCCCCCCAATCCCCCGCGGGGAGGCCGCTCGGTTCTCCCCCCGCCCCCCCCTCCTCCTTCCCCGGGGTTCCCCGGGCCGCGGCCGGGAGAAGCCCCCGGCGCCCCGCAGGCCCCGCAGCCGCCGCCCCGCCGCCAGCTCTCCGCCTCCGGCTGCCGAGCGGGAGCGGCCCGCCACCGGGCCGCGCTTCCCTTCCCTACCCCCCCCACCACACACACACCACCCTCCCCTCCGCCGCCTTCCTCCCCAACCCCCGGCGGGGCCTAGCGCGGCCTAGGCGGCCCCGCGGCGGCGCTGAGGGGAGGCGCGGGCGCCGGAGCCGGGGGTGCCTGGGCGGCCGGCGGGGGCCCCCGCGTTGCTGCGGCTGCGCCGGGCTGGAGGAGCTGGGAGATTGCGCGGTAGGACACTCACCTCAGAGCGGCTGCGCTGCGGCGGGCCTGCGCCGTGGAGCCTCTGCCGGGCGGCGGCCGGGGAGGGAGCCGAGCGGGGACGCGGCGCGGCTCGCCCTGAGCCGCCGCAATGGCGAGCGGGAGAGGCGGGGATCGGCGGCGGCGGCCGCGGCGGGAGGAGGCCGGGGGGAGAGGGAGAGAGGAGGGGGGGAGGAGAAGGAGGAGGAGGAGGACGACGTATGGCGTCATAGCCCGGCGCCGCCGCCATGATGAGAAGGGCGAGGGCCGCGCTGGGCGGGCGCTGGCGGCGCCATGTGCGGGAGGTCGGGGCAGCGGCGGAGGGCTGAGGGAGGATGAGGAGGAGGTGGCGGGGAACGGGCGGCGGTGCCGCCATGTTGGGGAGGTCGCGGCGGTGCCTGTCCCCTGCGGGGAGCGGGGGCGCGGAGGGAGGGGGGGGGGTGATGAGGGCGCCGGCGCCATCTTGGGGAGGTCGCGCCCGTTCTCCCCCTCAGCGAGGGCGACGTGAGGCGGCTTCGGGCGGTGACGGGGAGAGCCCTGAGGCGGCGGCGGGCTGGGCTGGGCTGGGCTGGGCTGGTTCGAGGGCACCGGGCGCCTTCAGCCGAGCGGGCCGTGGTGTTTTCTGGGGGGAAAAAGCCCGTTTGAAGCCGCCTCAGCCCGCTGCCGCGCCAGGGCTGCCTCGCCGAGTCCCTCCCCGGTGGTTGTGAGGCAGGAGGAACTGGGTTTGCTGGGCCAGCCTGGGTTTAGAAGAATAAATGGACGCAGTAAAAATAACGAGGCAGGAGCCCAGCGGGGTCTGGGACAGGCCATCTGTCTGTAGCTGTAAATCTTTGCCCGCTCCCAGCCAGGGCCGCTGGCTTGAGGCAGCTGCGGCTCCCAAGCTGGTTTGGGCTCTGAAAAGCAGCTGGGTTGGGTGCCAAGGGGATGGGGTGTCCCTTCTGTGGAGGAGGACTTGGGGGTGCTGGTGGGTGACAGGGTGGCCATGAGCCAGCAGTGTGCCCTGGAGCCAAGAAGGCCAATGGGATCCTGGGGGGCATCAAGAGGAGTGTGGGCAGCAGGTCACAGGAGGGGATCCTCCCCCTCTGCTCTGCCCTGGTCAGGCCCCACCTGGAGTGTTGTGTCCAGTGCTGGGCTCCCTGGGATCAAACAGCCAGGGATCTCCTGGAGAGAGTCCAGAGGAGGCTCTGGAGATGCTGAAAGGCCTGGAGCATCTCCCCTGGGAGGAAAGGCTGAGAAAATTGGGACTGTTCCGCCTTGAGAAGAGAAGACTAAGGGGGGACCTAATTAATGTTTATAATTATCTTAAGCAGGGGATGCAGGGGGAATCAGCCAGCCCCTTTTCAGTGGTCAGTGGGGACAGGACAAGGGGCAATGGCTGCAAGTTGGAGCACAGGGAGTTCTGCACCAACATGCGGAAAAACTTTTCCCCAGTGAGGGTGAGGGAGCCCTGGGCCAGGCTGCCCAGGGAGGTGGTGGAGTCTCCTTCTCTGGAGAGATTCAAGACCCATCTGGACGCCTATCTGAGTGACATGTCCTAGGGACCCTGCTTTGGCAGGGGGTTGGACCCCATGATCTCTCGAGGTCCCTTCCAACCTCTACAATTCTATGATTCTGGGTGTCAGGACACGTTGGTCAGAGCCTTACAGCCCCACTGCCTGTTTCCAACCCTCAACAAGCACAGGGTCCTCTCCCTGGGTTGGGACAATCCCCATTATCCATACAGGTCAGGAGATGATGGGCTGGAAAGCAGCCCTGAGGAGAAGGACTTGGGGGGACTCGTGGGTGAGAAGCTGGACAGGAGCCACCAATGTGCATCTGCAGCCCAGAAGGCCAACCCCATCCTGGGCTGCATCCCAAGGAGTGTGGCCAGCAGATCAAGAGAGGAGATTCTGCCCCTCTACTCTGCTCTGCTCTGGGGAGACCTCCCCTGCAGTGCTGGGTCCAGCTCTGGAGCCCTCAGCACAAGAAGGACATGGACCTGTTGGAACGTGTCCAGAGGAGCCACAAACATGATCCCAGGGCTGGAGCAGCTCTGCTGTGAAGCCAGGCTGGGAGAGTTGGGCTGGGTCAGCCTGGAGAAGAGAAGGCTCTGGGGGGACCTTCTAGCCCCTTCCAGCCCCTGGAAGGTGCCTGTAGGAAGCTGGGGAAGAACTGTTCCTGAGGGCAGGGAGTGATGGGATGAGGGGTGATGGTTTGAACTGGAAAAGGGGAGATTTAGGTTGGGGATTAGGGAAAAGTTCTTCCCTCTGAGGGTGGTGGATCCCTGGCCCAGGGTGCCCAGAGAGGTGGTGGAGGCCCCATCCCTGGAGACATTCAAGGTCAGGGTGGATGGGGCTCTGAGGGACCTGCTCTTCTCTCAGGGTTCGGCCTGGAGAACAGAAGGCTCTGGTGGGGAGATCTTACAGCACCTTCCAGTCCCTGAAGGGGCTACAAGGAAGCTGGGAGGGACTTTTTAGGTGGACCTGGAGTGACAGGACAAGGGGGAATGGGGTTAAATTGGAAGGGGGAGATTTAGGTTGGATATTAGGAAGAAATTCTTCCCTCTGAGGGTGGTGAGGCCCTTGGCAGAGGGTGCCCAGGGAGGGAAGTGGTGGCTGCCCCCTCCCTGGGGCTGTTCAAGGCCGGGTTGGACAGCACCTTGAGCAGCCTGGTCTGGTGAGAGGTGTCCCTGCCCATGGCAGGGATTTGGGACTAGATGAGCTTTGAGGTCCCTTCCAACCCAAACCATTCCATGATTCTATGGAGCAAGACCCATGTTTTCTGCCTTGCCAGAAGAAACTGTCACTGGAGGTGGCACATTGTCTTTTTGAAGAGTCTGGGGCAAAACACAAACACTCTAGTTAAATGGTCCACGTTGAACCCAGATGGTGTTGGCTCTGTAGGTCCTGGGAGAAGATTGTAGCTGCTTCTTGCAGAAGCCACCCCTGCAGCCCCCTCCTCTGCCAGAACCCCACACCAAAACCCACAACACACATGCATCACATCAGCTGGGGATGGACTGTCCACTCCACAGTCAAACTCCAGCTGTCCCTTCTGCAGTACCTTTGCATTTTGGGGGGGGGGTCTTCTCCTTCCCCCCCCCCATGCTCTCACAGCTTGTTGGGAAAAAAAACCCTCTGCTTTTCACAGGAATGTCATCTTAGCCAGGAGAATCAGTCACTTGGAGTTTGGGATGCTCCTGGATTTCTCTGTTGGCCTTCTGTAGGTATGAAGCATGGATCTGGGCCAAAGGATGATCTGCACCAGCTGCTGAGAGGAATGTAACATCTGCTGCAGAGCTGTGAAGGTGTTTTGGCCAGGCCTTGCTGCTCCATGAAGACAGGAGAAGGACCTTGTCAAGGCAGCAAGACGTTTGGAGGCAAGCTAGTCTGGACTGGAACAGCACTGGAATTCCCTTATCAGCAGGTTTGGAGCAGGACCACAAGCACCAAGGCCTGAGACTGTGCCACCCAACAGGCCTGGTGTAACCCACAGCACCCCAGAACCTCTGTGGGAGGAAGGTCACAGGAAAGTAGATTTAGATGAACCACCAAGAAAATTCCAGAATGGTTGGATGTGATGGTGCCAGAGGAACTCTGGGCCACTCCAGAGTCTCCCCTGTGTCAGGTTTTAAGAGCAGGTTAGGCAAAATACCTCTCAGGAATGCTGTAGGTAGAGTTGCTTCTACCTCAGGGAGAGAGGGAGGGATGACAGGGTGGCTCAGGGGCTCAGCCAGGTGCAGATTTGCAAGGCCACATGTTGCTAATGGGTTTGGAATGGGCAGATCCAGCTTGTGAAGACATAGATCTGTGAGTCAGTGGCTGTTGGACACACTTGGGACACGTGCTCATTGTTTTGCCACTCCTCTCAGGGAGTCACAGACTCTTAGGAGTTGGAAGGGACCTCCAAAGATCATGGGGTCCAACCCCCTGCCAAAGCAGGGTCCCTAGGACAGGGCACACAGGTCAACATCCAGACAGGGCTGGAATCTCTCCAGAGAAGGAGACTCCACACCCCCTTGGGCAGCTCTCTCAAAGTGAGAGAGGAGAGATTAGCACACACAGGACCAAAGCCTCTCACTGGGAACAGCATGGATGCTCCTTTGGGATGCACCACACAGGTCCCTCAGAGAGGCAGTGTTTCCCAGTATGAGTAAAGTAGGTCTCTCAAAAATGGAACATCAGCACATGTCTCCCCAGGTTCTCATGGAGATCCTGACTGTGCTGCATCCTACACCCATACTCCTATGTGGAAAGGGTTGGGAAAAGACTAATTGCAACTAATTGGGCCAGCAGAAGGGCAGGGAAGCCTGGCTTCCACACCCATGGGAATGCCAGGGGCTGGTTAGGACATGACATACCCAGCGTGAAGATGAGGGAGGAAGCTGTGTGGGTAGAGGCTAATGATGCATGGGGGGAGAAGGGAGCTCTGGTGACAGGACTGGCCCGGAAAGGTTTACCTGTCCACATCCAGGGATGTCCTGGAGAGAGTCCAGAGGAGGCTCTGGAGATGCTGAAAGGCCTGGAGCATCTCCCCTGTGAGGAAAGGCTGAGGGAGCTGGGGCTGTTCAGCCTGGAGAGAAGAAGCCTGAGAGGGGATCTGATCAATGGTTCTCAATAGCTGAAGGGTGGGACACAGGGGGCCATGGGCAGCCTCTTCTCAGTGTCTGTGGGGACAGGACAAGGGGCGATGGGCTCAAGTTGGAGCTCAGGGAGTTCCCCCCCAATGTGAGGAAGAACTTCTTCCCAGTGAGGGTGAGGGAGCCCTGGGCCAGGCTGCCCAGGGGGTGTGGAGTCTCCTTCTCTGGAGAGATTCCAGCCCCATCTGGATGTTGCCCTGTGTGCCCTGTCCTGGGGACCCTGCTTTGGCAGGGGGTTGGACCCCATGATCTCTGGAGGTCCCTTCCAACCCCTACAGCTCTGTGATGGTGTGAAGATCCAGAAGATCCCCAGGTCAGGGCT
The DNA here is from genome assembly GCA_027925045.1 of Hypotaenidia okinawae. NCBI lineage: Eukaryota > Metazoa > Chordata > Aves > Gruiformes > Rallidae > Hypotaenidia > Hypotaenidia okinawae. Next base: position 1,712,948 of record BSDF01000001.1, on the reverse strand, counting down.
GAGACCCTTGCTTTGGCACATGATTAAACAGCTACACAAGCCGTGCTTCACTCTGAGATCACTGACCCAGGCTGCCCAGAGAGGAGAAAAAGTGGTAGGTGGAGGTGATGGGTGGAGGCCCCATCCCTGGAGACATTCAAGGTCCGGATGGATGGGGCTCTGAGGGACCTGCTCTAGTGAAGATGTCCCTGCTCACTGCAGGGTGGGACTAGATGAGCTTGGAAGGGCCTTTCCAACCCAACACATTGTATGATTCTAAGGAACACATCACATGTCCAAGGCCCAGCAGCTTTACTTGTGGTTCCTTTTCTGCAGCAACCAGTAACCACAAGCAGCCAGGATTTTGGGCTTGCCCTGCAGCAGCTGCCCTTTTCACTGCTTCTCATAATCAGTGATTAATTGTTTCTCTTCTGCCAGCACCCAGAGGATTGAGAAAGAAGAGACAGCAGCGCTGGCTGAGTGCCATCCTCTCATCTCTGTGGAGCTGCAGGAACAGCTACAGGGAGAATGGCACATGAGAGCCCACTCAGGATGTTCTGTAGAGCTTTTCAGCACCCAGCACGGCGTTCCTCACAGCCAGGCATCAAGATACTCTGGATTTTACAGCAAGAAGTTCATGGAGAGACAAGGCTGAGACTGTAAAATGGAAAAAATAAGAGCCAGCAGTGTGCCCAGGGGGCCAGGAAGGCCAAGGGCATCCTGGCTTGTGTCAGAGCCAGCGTGGCCAGGAGGTGTGGGGAGGGGATTGTGCCCCTGGGCTGGGTACTGGGGAGGCTGCAGCTGGAGTGCTGGGTCCAGTTCTGGGCTCCTCAGCATCAGAAGGCCATGGAGGTCCTGGAGCGAGTGCAGAGAAGGGCAAGCAGGCTGGGGAAGGGGCTGGAGGGCAAATGCTCTGAGGAGCAGCTGAGGGAGCTGGGGGTGTTGAGGCTGGAGCAGAGGAGGCTGAGGGGAGCCCTTCTCCCCCCTGCCCTGCCCTGGCAGGAGGGTGCCGAGAGGTGGGCGCTGGTCTCTTCAGCCAGGGGCCAGGAGCTGGGACAAGGGGCACTGGGCTCAAGCTTTGCCAGGGCAGGCTCAGCTCAGCTGGGAGGGCAAAGTTCTTCCCTGGCAGAGTTGTGGGGCTGTGGCCCAGGCTGCCCAGGGAGAGGGCTGAGTCCCCAGCCCTGGGGGTGTTGAACAGAGGGGAGATGAGGTGCTCACGAGTACACCGGCTTTCTCAAGGAATGGTCTGTCACCCACTAGACCACAGATCCCATATCCCAAGAGCAATCAAAATGATAAGAAACCTCTTTGTTCAGACCCAAGGGCTGGGTGATCCTTGATCAAAGAGTCACAGATTCACAGAGGTGTAGGGGTGGGAAGGGACCTCCAGAGATCATGGGGTCCAACCCCCTGCCAAAGCAGGGTCCCTAGGACAGGGCACACAGGGCAACATCCAGATGGGGCTGGAATCTCTCCAGAGAAGGAGACTCCACACCCCCCTGGGCAGCCTGTCCCGGGGCTCCCTCACCCTCACTGGGAAGAAGTTCTTCCCCACATTGGGGGGAACTCCCTGGGCTCCAACTTGAGCCCATCGCCCCTTGTCCTGTCCCCACAGACACTGAGAAGAGGCTGCCCATGGCCCCCTGTGTCCCACCCTTCAGCTATTGAGAACCATTGATCAGATCCCCTCTCAGGCTTCTTCTCTCCAGGCTGAACAGCCCCAGCTCCCTCAGCCTTTCCTCCCAGGGGAGATGCTCCAGGCCTTTCATCATCTCCAGAGCCTCCTCTGGACTGTTAAGTGCTCTCTGTGAGCTACTCCTCCAGGTCCAGCCTGCTTTCCTCCAGGAAAGAAGTTCCCCAGGCAGTCACTGCAGCCTGATTACACCGAGTTGGATATTTATGCTTTGTTTTTCCTCCTTACTCAAGGCAATTTCTCCTGGAGGTACCTACCAGGCAAGGTGATTGCCCCCTGGCTGGGCTGTCTGAACACAACTACATTCAGCTATTACTAACCAGACTGAGCAGGGCTGAGTTTACAACTGTGCAGGAGTGATAAGCTCCAGAAAGCTGTGCTTCCTTCTCCGAGAAGCTGTAGAGCTCACCTCCACTCCCCCACGTCTGAGATGCCACCATGCTCAAGTCAGGAGGTGTTTTGGTTCTCTGAATGGGGATGCCCAAAAGGCTGGGTGGTTTCCTTTCAACAGAAGGTTAGAACATTCCAGAGGTTTGCCCTCATCACCCAGGATGCTTGAATCTCCCTTCCCCAGTTTTCTGATAACTCTCTACCTTTGCACCCCCAAACTGTGGCTGAATTGATTTCCCTGGACTCCTCATTTTGGGAAGAGCTTAAATTCCTGTATCCACACTAAATTTGAGGTTGCTTTTTCAGTAAAATCAAAGAGAAGAGCTCCTGGAGAGCAGCCCTGCTGAGAAGGACCTGGGGGTTCTGGTGGGGGAGAAACTTCCCCTGAGCCAGCAGTGTGCTCTTGCAGCTGGGAAGGGTGATGGGATCCTGGGCTCCATCAGCAGAGGGGTGGCAGCAGGGACAGGGAGGGGATTGTCCCTCTCTGCTCTGCCCTGGGGAGGCCCCAGCTGGAGTCCTGTGTCCAGAGCTGGGGCCCCAGGACAAGGAAGATGTGGGACTGTTGGAGAGGGGTCAGAGGAGCCATGGAGATGATCAGGGGGCTGGAGCAGCTCCCCTAGGAAGAGAGGCTGAGGGAGCTGGGCTGGGTCAGCCTGGAGAAGAGAAGGCTGTGGGGGGACCTCATTGCAGCCTGACAGTCCCTGAAGGGAGCAGAGGAACAGGAGGGGAATCAGCTTGTTCAAGGGCAGAGCCTGGCAGGACAAGGGGGCTGGAGTGAAGCTGGAGGAGGGAAGGGGGAGAGGAGATCTTAGGGGGAAGTTCTTTGCAGAGAGAGTGGGGAGGGGCTGGAAGGGGCTGCCCAGAGAGGGGGTGGGTGCCCCGTCCCTGGGGGTGTCCAAGGCCAGGTTGGCTGGGGCCCTGGGCAACCTTGTGTAGCTCCAGGCCTGGAGGTTGGTGTCCCTGCCTGTGTCAGGGGGTTGGAGCTCTGTGACCCTTGGGGTCCCTTCCAACCCAGCCCAGTCTGGGATTCTATGATCACAGGAGTGGGACAGATTTCACTGGATGTTCCTGTACTTAAACAAGACACTAGAGGTTGCTTTAAGCCTCTGAAGGGTTTAAGCCTCTGCAGGCATCACGTCCTGAGCTGCTCTGGCTGTCTGACTCTAGGTGACTAGTCCAGGCCTTGATGCAGAGGTTGAGATTTAGAGCAGATTAATCCCATGAGGTTCAGTTTTATGACTCTCACGTAGCAACATGTGAGAAGAGGAATTGCACGTTAGGAGGTGTTAATTGTCACCTTGTGCTGATGAAGCAGCAGCTTGTGAAGGGCAGGGGAAATCAACAGGAATAACAGGTTTAAGAGAATGAAAGGCTGGAAGTAGCCTTTTCTTACCCCAAAAAGCTGAAAGGAAGGGATTTTAAGAGAAAGGAGATGTAACAATCCTCACTTCATTCAAGATTGTTGTAAAGACAGTGATGAACTCTGGGGTATTAATTGGATGCTCAAGACCAGCACAGTTCTGTCACAGGAGCAGCCCTGGAGCTACCTGAGAGCTGAAGGGCCCCAGAACATTCCAAAAGACACCATGAGGCTGGCCAGAGACACCCCAGGAGGCTGCTAGTCTGAAAGCTCACCAGCTAGTAAGATCACTTTGATGTCCTCTTCCAGGCAAGCTTGCAATGCCAGCTTGTGAAGAACACTGAAGACCTGCCAAAGCATTGCCACAGCCATGGTTCCAGGCAAGAAAAATCATGGAGTCTCACACTGGTTTGGGAGGAAATCATAGAGATCATCTTGTTCCAACTACCCTGCTATGGGCAAGGACATTCTACCCCAGCCCAGGGTGCCCCAAGCTCCATCCAACCCAGCCCTGAACCCTGCCAGGGATCCAGGGGCAGCCCCAGCTTCTCTGGGCACCCTGTGCCCTGGTCTTCCCCCTCCCCAAGAAGGATTTCTGCCTCCCAGCCCCTCTCCATCCCCCTCCTGCAGCTGAAGGCCGTTCCCCTGGGCCTGGCCCTCCCTGCCCTCAGCACCAGCCCTCTGGAGCCCCTTGAGGGATGGGAAGAGAGCTCTCCCCAGAAGCAGCCTGCTCTTCTCCAGGCTGAGCCAGCCCAGCACCCAGCCTGGCTCCAGAGCAGAGGGGCTCCATCCAGCCCTCCCATCATCCCCGTGGCCTCCTCTGAACTCACACTAAGAGGCCCATGTCCTTCCTGTGCTGAGGGCTCCAGAGCTGGAGGCAGCACTGCAGAGCAGAGGGGCAGAACCACCTCTCCCAATCTGCTGGCACATCATTTGAGATGAGTCAGACACCATGGAAAGCTCAACGTTTCTTCCTGGAATAGGACAAAGAGCTTCATGCTTAGAAAGCTCCCATATACCCCAGCAGAAGGTGCCTGTTTCACCAGGTCTAGAAGCTTCAGCTTGAAAAATAATTACCTTCCTTGAAGGTAACCAAGCCAAAGCACAAGGTGAGATCCCAAAACTGAGATCACTAGAAGAGGCAACACCATCAATAACATTAGAAAAGCCAGCAGTTTCCTAAGGGTTGGCACTTGCTTCCTTTCAGTTCCTCAAGCACCAGCTTGTAGCCAATACTCAGGTTGCAAGTCATGTCAGAGGTTTTAAACCCACCATGACTATCCTTAGGAAGCTTTCTTATGAAGCAACTGATGTTCTAAGGTAACAGCTTTCCATGGAAAGGGCAGATTGGGAAAGCTAGGAACACAATGTCATACATCTTCATCACTCAATCATCCAGCCTTAACTTCTGCTGCCTTGGGAGCTTGAACAAATCTGCCTACCACTCAATCAAACTCTACAGACATGAAAGAGATGTCCTCAACAAGCCCCTCCCCTTCTCTGATGGAAAAAAGAACCCATCTTAGATGGGCAAAGCATTCCCACTTCCTCCTTCACAGCCATCCCTAGAGGAAGACGCATGAGATCAAGCATGGGGAACTCCTAGCATCACCAGAAGCAAACATCACCCAACAGAAGTCCTCTCCAGACACAAACACACAAGGGTTTAGAGGTCAATCATCCTACATACAGCTTTGAACTGCCCTGAAAATAAACCCTGGAAGCTCTCACAGACCATGCTTTGTGTAAACAAGAGGGGAGCCAGGTCGTTCCTGCACTGCCATGAGCAACCTGGGTAGTAGCCACAGCGTATTCAACACGTGAAGGGCTACTCCACATAGTATGGGACTATATCCAGCAGATCAGAGGAGGGTTCAGAGGCAGATTTATTCTACAAAGCATTATTTTTCAGACCAGAGAGGTCAAAAAAAGTCATAAACTGATGTTTTTCCAAGAACAAACTGCTCCAAGGAATTAATGATTTGTAAGTGTGACCAAGAAATTCTTGGTCCAGAAGCCCTCATGCCTCTCAACCATTTCCCATCTCCTTTTTCTATAGGATCTTAGAATTGTCTTAGTTGAAAGGGATCCTTTAGATCATCAAGTCCAACCATCACCAAGTCATGATCCTCAGCACCACATCTGGGCTCCCTGGTATAAAAGGGACAGGGATCTCCTGGAGAGAGTCCAGAGGAGGCTCTGGAGATGATGAAAGGCCTGGAGCATCTCCCCTGTGAGGAAACGCGGAGGGAGCTGGGGCTGTTCTGACTGTTGGAGAGGGTTCAGAGGAGGCCACAAAGATGATGCAAAAATAATCAGCCTGGAAAAAGAAAACCAACTTGAAACCCAAAGCAACTCCAAGAAGAGCTTTGGGTCACCTAGCTCCTTCTGGGGAGGAAAGGGAGCAGCACTATTTAAATGTCCCTTCACTATCAAATGGGAACCCAGGAGTTGAAGGAACCCAGGAGTAGAAGAGCTCCTGGAGAGCAGCCCTGCTGAGAAGGACCTGGGGGTTCTGGTGGGGGAGAAACTTCCCCTGAGCCAGCAGTGTGCTCTTGCAGCTGGGAAGGGTGATGGGATCCTGGGCTCCATCAGCAGAGGGGTGGCAGCAGGAACAGGGAGGGGATTGTCCCTCTCTGCTCTGCCCTGGGGAGGCCCCAGCTGGAGTCCTGTGTCCAGAGCTGGGGCCCCAGGACAAGAGAGATGTGGGACTGTTGGAGAGGGGTCAGAGGAGCCATGGAGATGCTCAGGGGACTGGAGCAGCTCCCCTAGGAAGAGAGGCTGAGGGAGCTGGGCTGGGTCAGCCTGGAGAAGAGAAGGCTGCTTCTGGGGGGACCTCATTGCAGCCTGCCAGTCCCTGAAGGGAGCAGAGGAACAGGAGGGGAATCAGCTTGTTCAAGGGCAGAGCCTGGCAGGCCAAGGGGGCTGGAGTGAAGCTGGAGGAGGGAAGGGGGAGAGGAGATCTTGGGGGGAAGTTCTTTGCAGAGAGAGTGGGGAGGGGCTGGAAGGGGCTGCCCAGAGAGGGGGTGGGTGCCCCGTCCCTGGGGGTGTTGAAGGCCAGGTTGGCTGGGGCCCTGGGCAACCTTGTGTAGCTCCAGGCCTGGAGGTTGGTGTCCCTGCCAGTGGCAGGGGGTTGGAGCTCTGTGACCCTTGGGGTCCCTTCCAACCCAGCCCAGTCTGGGATTCTATGATTCCATGATCTTTTGTTCCTTCTGTTCTTTTGTACAATCACCAGCAAAAGAGAGAGGGGGAAACAAGTGACTTGTACCTTTTTTATCCTAAACAGAAAGCTTGAAAGAGGCTTAGGAAAAAAAAAGACAGCAAAATGGGAATCTCTTTGTTCCTGGAGAACATCTGGAATACCAGTGGGGAACCAAGACAGTGAGAAATGAGCAAATGAGGCAGGAATTAACCTACTGAAAGTTGATTTTATTTACTTCTGCTGACACTATTTAGTGCCAACATCTAATATGGCTCTTGGGTGGAAGGTTCTCTTTGCAGATTCACCATAGGAACCTCCTCGTTGTGGGGATCCAGTTTAGGAGCTGTCCTCCTCCAAAGAGGGGAAAGAACAGCCAGGGCATTTGGTAGAAGAAGAAGTGAGACAAAAGGAAGGATGCTGCTGCTCAGGCATTTCTTAGGGATCAGAGGGATCCACAAGGCTTTTCTTCACGTGAAGATAACGTGCTGGGAGATACCAGGGAACACAGGAACACTGGAGGGAAGGGCAGAGAAGGGGACGTGCTCACATACAGCTTGAAATGGCCTAAGAAATCTGGAACCACAGAATGCCAGCATCTCCTGAGCTGGCAGGGCCCCCTAAGGCCCATGGAGTCCCAGTCCTGGCTCCACACAGGCCCAGCCCAGGCAGAGCAGGGCACTGAGGGCATCGGCCAGACGCTTCTTGCCCTCAGCCCAGCTCGGGGCTGGGACCCCTTCCCTGGGGAGCCTGTGCCAGTGCCCGACCCCCTCTCAGCACAGAACCTCTTCCTAACAGCCAACCTACCCCTCCCCTGGCAGCTTCACGCCGTTCCCTGGGGTTCTGTCCCTGGGCCCCAAAGAGAGGAGAGAGATGGGCGCTGCCCCTTCGCTGCCCTCGGCAGGGAGCCACAGACCCCCAGGAGCTCTCCCCTCAGCCTCCTCTTCTCCAGGCTGGACAACCCCAGGGCCTTCAGCCTCTCCTCAGGACACTTCCCCTCCAGACCCTTCCCCATCCTCGCTGCCTCCTCTGGACACTCTCCAAGGGCTCCCTGTCCCTCTTGTCCTGTGACACCCAAACCTGCCCCCAGGACTCGAGGTGAGGCCACCCCAGCACAGGGCAGAGCAGGACAATCCCCTCCCTGGACTGGCTGGTGAATAGCAATGCGTTTTAAAACCCTTACATATATTTTTATATTTTCTCTATATATAGCCATCAGATCACGTAACAGTCCTGTGACTCCCCTCCCCACCCACAAACACATCAACAACATCCAGTGTATTTTTAACAGCAGGGCTTCAGTACACAACTGTTCCCCTCAAGTACTCAGAGCAGGACACTGCAATGCCCAGTAATGCTGGGAGGAGTGAAAAAGGAAGCCCTAATACTAGAAAGAATAGAACTACTGCTGCACATGGGACATAAGAACCCTGAGCAGCACTACAGGCTGGGGGAGAGCGGCTGGAGAGCTGCTGGGAGAAGGACCTGGGGGTGTTGGGGGAGCTCAGCCTGCCCAGGAGCCAGCAGTGTGCCCGGGGGGCCAGGAAGGCCAAGGGCATCCTGGCTTGTGTCAGAGCCAGCGTGGCCAGGAGGTGTGGGGAGGGGATTGTGCCCCTGGGCTGGGCACTGGGGAGGCTGCAGCTGGAGTGCTGGGTCCAGTTGTGGGCTCCTCAGCATCAGAAGGCCATGGAGGTCCTGGAGCGAGTGCAGAGAAGGGCAAGCAGGCTGGGGAAGGGGCTGGAGGGCAAATGCTCTGAGGAGCAGCTGAGGGAGCTGGGGGTGTTGAGGCTGGAGCAGAGGAGGCTGAGGGGAGCCCTTCTCCCCCCTGCCCTGCCCGGAGGGTGCAGAGAGGTGGGCGCTGGTCTCTTCAGCCAGGGGCCAGGAGCTGGGACAAGGGGCACTGGGCTCAAGCTTTGCCAGGGCAGGCTCAGCTCAGCTGGGAGGGCAAAGTTCTTCCCTGGCAGAGTTGTGGGGCTGTGGCCCAGGCTGCCCAGGGAGGGGGCTGAGTCCCCAGCCATGGGGGTGTTGAACAGAGGGGAGATGAGGTGCTCAGGGATCTGGTTTAGCTCAGGACAGGGATGGTCTTAAAGGGCTTTTCCAACCTTGGGATCCTGTGAAGCGTAAGTTATGACCAGAGACTTTCCTGGTGGGTGATGGGGAAGCACAAACAGGAGTAAATGCTGAGGAAGACACATCAGTGCACTATGTAAAACCACCTGGTACTGCACACCACACCTCTGAGCGGAACATGCCCACTACAAAGTGGCTAGCAAGGAAACAGGACACCCACCACAGGTTTCTTGTGTAGTGGTTCAGCCCCAAGCAGTGGCTGAGCACCACACACCACCCACTCACTCCCAGAGGAACAGCCAGAGCCCCCATGGGTTGGGATGAGGACAGTTTATGGACAGAAACACCATGAAAGGGGAACTATGACAGCCCACAGCAAATTTCACTCACACCCAGTGATAACACAGAGTACCTCATCATCCTGATGATGTCACAGAGCACTGCACAATGTGAGGACCAACACAATACCCCAGCCACACTCATACCACCCTGGGGAGCACCCTCCCTGACCACCTCCTTTTATGAGGGAGTGATGTCAGGTGGGGTGGAAACAGCCCAGGGTAACTCAGCTCACCTGGGCTGACTCAGCTTACCTAGGCTGGCTGCCTGGGGAGGTGAACTCTGGCCTGGCCAGAACCAGGACATCTTGACAAGCAGGTGAAACATTCAGAATACACAATCCCAGCAGTTGGCCCACAAGCAATGCCACAAAACTCTGGTTTTACCTGGTCAGGACCTCTTCAGAGGGAACATTTTAAGCTGGAGAAACAGCATCAGCATGAGGACTTTATCAGTGTGGGGTGATCAACTGTTCTGTTACCCCTTGAATGAAGACATCTCCCCTTACCTCAGCTCTAGCCCACTGCAGAGTTCTGTCTTCCCAACTCTTCCCTTCAAGATTCCAGCCCTTTTGTATTCCTTCCCATCTCTCCTCTGCCCACATCAGCTCACATTCAGGACACGTCCTCACCCCTCCCAGTCCCTCACCACTGCGTCCTTCCTTCCAGTTGGTGAGAGAAGCTGGGAGAGATCCACAGCTGGGAGAGATCCACAGCTGGGAGAGATCCACAGCTGGGAGAGATCAGGATGAGTTAAACACACGTGGAGGAAATGGGGCAAAACAGCTCTGAACCATAACACAAAGTCCATGGTCTCTACCCAGGACATTCAGACTGAGACTAATTACTGTAAGGGGGGACCCAGGGGGGTCATCATCACCTCTAACTCTGTCTAACAGCTTCACTGACAACACCCAAACCACATCCTGAGATCCTCATTGCAGCCAGAGAACTGGTGGCCTTTGGGTGCAGCTTCAAGAACTACTTAGGTTGGCTGTTAGGAAGAGGTTCTGTGCTGAGAGGGGGTCGGGCACTGGCACAGGCTCCCCAGGGAAGGGGTCCCAGCCCCGAGCTGGGCTGAGGGCAAGAAGCGTCTGGCCGATGCCCTCAGTGCCCTGCTCTGCCTGGGCTGGGCCTGTGTGGAGCCAGGACTGGGACTCCATGGGCCTTAGGGGGCCCTGCCAGCTCAGGAGATGCTGGCATTCTGGGATTATCTGACCAAGTGCAGCCATTTCCTTTAGAACAAGGTAAATTTGAGGGCTGGAGCAGCTCCCCTATGGAGAGAGGCTGAGGGAGCTGGGCTGGGTCAGCCTGGAGAAGAGAAGGCTGTGGGAGGACCTCATTGCAGCCTGCCAGTCCCTGAAGGGAGCAGAGGAACAGGAGGGGAATCAGCTTGTTCAAGGGCAGAGCCTGGCAGGCCAAGGGGGCTGGAGTGAAGCTGGAGGAGGGAAGGGGGAGAGGAGATCTTAGGGGGAAGTTCTTTGCAGAGAGAGTGGTGAGGGGCTGGCACAGGCTGCCCAGAGAGGAGGTGGGTGCCCCGTGCCTGGGGGTGTTGAAGGCCAGGTTGGCTGTGGCCCTGGGCAACCTTGTGTAGCTCCAGGCCTGGAGGTTGGTGTCCCTGCCTGTGTCAGGGGGGTTGGAGCTCTGTGACCCTTGGGGTCCCTTCCAACCCAGACCAGTCTGGGATTCTGTGATAAGCCAAATCATGTGGATACATGGATGGTACCGCACGGCTCTGCTGACCCAACTCTGGGTGACTCACACAGATTAACCAATGTTAAAGATACCAGACTTAGCACTGTCAATCTTCCCATGGTATTCACTTTTTGAGCTCCAGTTTCCACCAGCACTGCTTAAACCAGCTGGAGGAACACCAACACTATCAGGGAACACATCCCATTCCTAAGAGAACAGCAGTGGGATGGGTAAAGCAAACCTGCTCCAAGCCCTTCAGACTGCTGAGGCACAATGCTTTATTCCACAGAGAACCAGAGGGTGAGGGGCCACAGCTGAAATGACAATGGCACAGTGTCACTTACCACTTGTCATTCACTGCTTGAGCTAGAATAAGGGTGTCTTTGTACACACACAGCAAAATATTTGAGCTAACCACTGGAGAGGGCAGGATGAGTCGAATCCACTGGTGAGCTTGGTTTTCACCAAGTCCTTTGCTTTCCAGCCATCTGGTTACTTTCTTTTCTTCCCCTTCTTTTTGGGGGAGCCAGGCCAGGGAAAGCCCCGAAATTCCAGGCAAGCAGGAGCATTGTGGCAGATGTAGTAGGCATTGAGCATGGCAGTTGGGCTGAGGATATTCACTTCCTTCACCACCTTCTTGTCTTTCTTTTTGGACCTTTTGCCTTTGCCACGCTTGGGTTTGCTACTTTTAACCACCTGCAGAGAGAAAACAACCCCCAAACCCACTCAGTTAGTCCTGTTTCTTTATTGTCTTGGGCAGAGGACTCCAAGACATGCTGGAGTTGTGTGATTGCATCCAAGTCCTGGCTTGCAGTGGGAGCTCTCAACGCCTCACCACGGACTCCTGTACTTTGTGGTGATTTGATATCCAAAGTCCCACACCTTTATACACCTTCACTGAATCCAGATTTGCTCTGTAGGCTCTAAGGATCTTTAAAGTCACCAGACAGAGCTAATTAGTGTTCCCTTGTGCTGCTCTCTGCCAAGGAAAAAACAAAAAGAGAGGGGTTTGTGCACGATGGAAACCAACTGTTCTTTCAGTAGAATCATGGAATGACCTGGGTTGGAAGAGACCCTTTAGATCATTGAGTCCAACCACAGCCTAACCCTGCCCAGCCACCTCTAGATCATGTCCTTCAGCACTTCATCCACACGCCTGTGAGATCCCTCCAAGGATGGTGACTCTACCACCTCCCTGGGCAACCTGTTCTGATCCCTGACAACCCTTTCAGGGAGGGAATTCTTCCTGATATCCAACCCAAATCTCCCCTGGTGCAGTTTGAAACCATTTCCTCTCGTCCTATCACTTGTCACCAACCCAAACATCTCTGCACCTGCCTTGCAAGTAGTTGTAGAGATCCATAAGGTCTCCCCTCAGCCTCCTTTTCTCAAGGCTAAACACCCCCAGCTCCCTCAGCTGCTCCTCACAGGACTTGTGCTCCAGGACAGTCAACTTTTCAACTGATCTTTTTAATTAATGTGTTATGATACAATCCTGAAACAAACTAAGTCCACATAGTGTCTTCATCCACTACTCTGTGTCTGATTTGTGACTCTGGATCAGAAACCAGGAAAGGAGGTTTCCTTGTCTTTTTTGTATCAGACACAATGTGGCCAGGAGGTGTGGGGAGGGGGTTGTGCCCCTGGGCTGGGTACTGGGGAGGCTGCAGCTGGAGTGCTGGGTCCAGTTGTGGGCTCCTCAGCATCAGAAGGACATGGAGGTCCTGGAGCGAGTGCAGAGAAGGGCAAGCAGGCTGGGGAAGGGGCTGGAGGGCAAATGCTCTGAGGAGCAGCTGAGGGAGCTGGGGGTGTTGAGGCTGGAGAAGAGGAGGCTGAGGGGAGACCTTCTCCCCCCTGCCCTGCCCTGCCCTGGCAGGAGGGTGCAGAGAGGTGGGCGCTGGTCTCTTCAGCCAGGGGCCAGGAGCTGGGACAAGGGGCACTGGGCTCAAGCTTTGCCAGGGCAGGCTCAGCTCAGCTGGGAGGGCAAAGTTCTTCCCTGGCAGAGTTGTGGGGCTGTGGCCCAGGCTGCCCAGGGAGGGGGCTGAGTCCCCAGCCCTGGGGGTGTTGAACAGAGGGGAGATGAGGTGCTCAGGGATCTGGTTTAGCTCAGGACAGGGACAGTTGGACTTGATGATCTCAAAGGGCTTTTCCAACCTTGGGATTCTGTGATGCTGTAAGAGCAAACTGTTGTCTGAGTCTGAGAACCAGGCAGCCTCACTGCTCCTGCTGTCCCTCTGGAGCTGATACCTCTGACCTCCAGGATTTAAAATGTCCTCAAATCACTGCTAGCCACTGTCTTGTCTTCCATCTCTCAAGATATGCAGTATCAGTAACCTGTGGTCAGCTCACATATTCCAGCACAAACTAGAGCAGGGGTTCCCAAAATGGGGGAAGCAAACAAACTACAGAGAGAGTGGGGAGGGGCTGGAACAGGCTGCCCAGAGAGGGGGTGGGTGCCCCGTCCCTGGGGGTGTTCAAGACCAGGTTGGATGGGGCCCTGGGCAACCTTGTGTAGCTCCAGGCCTGGAGGTTGGTGTCCCTGCCTGTGTCAGGGGGTTGGAGCTCTGTGACCCTTGGGGTCCCTCCCAACCCAGACCAGTCTGGGATTCTATGATTCTACAGCACAGAATCTCAAATGCCATCACAAGTAAAGCCTCCTGCATGTAAGTGGACACAGAGCAGTGCCAGAGCCAATGCTTGCTGCACCAGGATCAGACTTTCCTACCATGATCTCTTGAGTTTTTAAACAACAACCCATCAGGATGTCTGAACAGCCTTCAAAAGCACTGGGAAGCCCCTGTTTGTGTGGTGTTTTCCTTCTCCCACAAGCAAGATTTGAAGCTTTTTCACAGCCAAAAGAACCAAGTGTGGTTTACCATGGCTACGTCCTTTTACTGGGCAGATGGACTCCACATCAAGCACCAAAGATGGACCCTGCAACAGAGAGTCACACAGTTACACACTTCATGAGCCATCAGTATCATGCCCTCCCAAAACCTTACAGTTTAAGGGGAAAACAAGTCAAGGTGTGCCTCTGATACCTCAGAACATATCTTTGCAGACAATCACCTATGAAATCATGTCCTAAATCTGCCGGATTCCAGGAATCTGGACTTTTCTGTAAAGCCCTTGAGATTTCACAGAATCCCAAGGTTGGAAAAGCCCTTTGAGATCATCAAGTCCAATGTCCCTGTCCTGTGCTGACCCAGATCCCTGAGCACCTCATCTCCCCTCTGTTCAACACCCCCAGGGCTGGGGACTCAGCCCCCTCCCTGGGCAGCCTGGGCCACAGCCCCACAACTCTGCCAGGGAAGAACTTTGCCCTCCCAGATGAGCTGACCCTGCCCTGGCAAAGCTTGAGCCCAGTGCCCCTTGTCCCAGCTCCTGGCTGAAGAGACCAGCGCCCACCTCTTTACAACACAAGGTCAGGCAGGGAAAGAAGGAAAACCTGAACCTCAACTCCTTGTCAGCGACTCACCAAAGACCATTACCAAGCCTGAGCTCACTGCCAGTGTTCCAGGCCCACTGCAGCACCCAAGCCACTTTCCTGCTCACAGGGCACCCCATGGAGCACAGGCAGGACCTTACCAACACCTCCCCCTCAAATTATGATTACCTTAAACAACAGACTATTGAATTTTGGACCTGCCAGATGTCTAGCATGGAGCACACACTAAAGACCTTTAATGAAGGAATATTACTGAGAATATATTGCTTTCCAGGCCACTTTTAACCAGCTGCTGTTAACTGTTCTCCTAGTGCCTCTTCTCACTGTATTTTCCACATCACCCTTTAGGTATGGGGAAAACATCCTAAATTTCACAGCTTTCAGTGCACCAGCCCTGATGTCCCATCTTAAGATGCCCTCCCACAGATGGTGGATTGACCCCCATTTTTATTATTTCCCCTATTTCCTTCACCCTCTGTGTTTGAATCGCTCCTCCTTTATATTCCAGGCTCTTCCTGAACCCCCAGGCAGCCTGAGGAGAGGGGCAGCCTTCAAACATGAAAGCCTTGGAATGGAATCACTGAATGTGTTGGGTGAGAAGGGACCATTAAAGGACATCTAGTCCCACCCTGCAGTGAGCAGGGACACCTTCACTAGAGCAGGACCCTCAGAGCCCCATCCACCCTGACCTTGGATGTCTCCAGGGATGGGGCCTCTACCACCTCTCTGGGCAACCTGGGCCAGTGACCCACCACCCTCAGAGGGAAGAACTTTTCCCTAATCCCCAACCTCAATCTCCCCTTTTCCAGTTCAAACCATCACCCCTCATCCCATCACTCCCTGCCCTCAGGAACAGTTCTTCCCCAGCTTCCTACAGGCACCTTCCAGGGACTGGAAGGGGCTAGAAGGTCCCCCCAGAGCCTTCTCTCCTCCAGGGTGAACCAGCCCAACTCTCCCTGCCTGGCTTCACAGCAGAGCTGCTCCAGCCCTGGGATCGTGTTTGTGGCTCCTCTGGACACGCTCCAACAGGCCCATGTCCTTCTTGTGCTGAGGGCTCCAGAGCTGGACCCAGCACTGCAGGGGAGGTCTCCCCAGAGCAGAGCAGAGGGGCAGAATCCCCTCTCTTGATCTGCTGGCCACACTCCTTGGGATGCAGCCCAGGATGGGGTTGGCCTTCTGGGCTGCAGATGCACATTGGTGGCTCCTGTCCAGCTTCTCACCCACGAGTCCCCCCAAGTCCTTTTCCTCAGGGCTGCTTTCCAGCCCATCATCTCCTGCCCTGTGTGGATAACGGGGGTTGTCCTGACCCAGGGGCAGGACCCTGCTCTTGGCTTTGTTGAACCTCCTGAGGTTCCCCTGGGCCCACTTCTCCAGCCTGTCCCTCTAGATGCCATCCTGGCCCTCAGATCTCCAGGGGAGGTCATCCAGGAGCAGACCAGAGGGGCAGAACCCTTTCTCGTCATCCGCTGGCCACACTTCACGAAGCCCCGAGGCCACCAAGCCCCGGGGCCCCCTCAAGCTCCGCCACCCATCGCGCTCTCCCCTCGCTTACCTCCAGCGTCGCGTTGCCATGACACCCTCCCCATCCCGCGCATGCTCAGTGCGAGAGGAGCCCGCAGGGGAAAGGTAGCGTGGCCTGCCGACGCACCTCTCCTCGTCCAATCCGCTGCCGGAGAGCGGTGCGCGCCCCGCGCGCGGCCGGCGACCGTTAAGACCGGCCTTCGCCTGAGGCGCGGAAGGGCTTTTCCCGCCTTTATCCTCAGGCGACCCTTCCGCGCCTCAGGCGAGCTGCCACCGTCCCGCCCGCAGGCAGCGGAGCGGCAGCCTCCGGCCAGGGATGAGGGAGAGAAGGTGTGCGTTTCAGGTCGTGGGAAAGACCGGCCTTAGCTGGGCTGTCTATGGGCAGAACCCCTCGGCTTGGGTGATGTTTAGTCTCGGCTTCCAGCCCATGGCGGGGGGCAGGTGCAGCCCACACCTTCCTCCTCTGTGATAGCAGTGTGGAAAGCAGAGGGGTTTCTCTTTGTGCAACCTATGTAGAAACACGAAGAAAAAAACCCAGGCTCTCTGCTTCTGGCTGCTCTGAGAGTCACAGCTTTGCGCAGCAGGCACTGAAAACCTGCGTGTCACAGAGTTTTCAAGGTGAATCACAGAATTGTAGGTGTTGGAAGGGACCTCCAGAACCGATAAGAGTCCATTCCCCCTGCCAAAGTAGGGTCCCTAGGACAGATCACACAGGTCAGCATCCAGACAGGGCTGGAATCTCTCCAGAGAAGAAGACTCCACCACCTGGGCAGCCTGTCCCAGGGCTCCCTCACCCTCACTGGGAAGAAATTCTTCCCCACATTGGGGGGAACTCCCTGGGCTCCAACTTGAGGCCATCGCCCCTTGTCCTGTCCCCACAGACACTGAGAAGAGGCTGCCCATGTCCCCCTGTGTCCCACCCTTCAGCTACTGAGAACCATTGATCAGATCCCCTCTCAGGCTTCTTTTCTCACATGGAAATTTGTGTTTGTAATAAACTAAATGTTCTCTGTAGCTGCCAGGAAGAGCAGGAAAGCACCTTCCAGTCCCTGAAGGGGCTACAAGGAAGCTGGGAGGGACTTTTTAGGTGGACCTGGAGTGACAGGACAAGGGGGAATGGGGTTAAATTGGAAGGGGGAGATTTAGGTTTGATTTAGGAAGAAATTCTTCCCTCTGAGGGTGGTGAGGCCCTTGGCAGAGGGTGCCCAGGGAGGGAAGTGGTGGCTGCCCCCTCCCTGGAGCTGTTCAAGGCCCTGTTGGACAGGGCCTTGAGCATCCCGGGCCAGTGAGAGGTGTCCCTGCCCATGGCAGGGGGTGAGACTGGATGAACTTTGAGGTCCCTTCTAACCCAAACCATTCCATGATTCTACGATTCTATGAACTGAGACCCACATTTTCTGGCTTGTCAGAAGAAACTGTCACTGAACATGGCACATCATCTTTGTGACGAGTCTCAGATGAGCCACAAACACTTAGTTAAAATGTCTATATCTTTCCCCAGGTGCTTTTTTACACAGAGGTTACGTATAGAGGGGAATCTAGGAAGTATAACTGGTGGTGGTGGGAGTAAATAGTATTCAAAGATGACAGTTTTACCATCCTCTACTGCACAGACATGCAGGGAAGAATTTGTATTTCTGTTCTCTACCACAGTAAAAATAGAAGGCACTGAAACCCGTGGGAGCCTTATACTGTTGTGAGCTTGCGTGGCAAGGTTTTGGGGGTGCAGGTGGGGCTGAGGGGTGACTTCTGCAAGGAGCAGCTAGAAGCTTCCCCCAGGCCCAACAGAGTAAACACCAGCCGGCTCAAGGCCGGACCTGCTGCCAACCAAGGCCGAGCCCATCAGTGCTGGTCACAGCACCTCTGGGAATGGAAAAAAACCCACAAGCAACTGCTTTTTGCCCCAGAGAAGGGAGTGAGAAGGTGTGAGAAACTGTGCAGACACCAAGGCCAGGGAAGAAGTGGGGGAGGAGGCACCCCAGGTGCCAGAGAGAGAGATTCCCCTGCAGCCCATGGAGAAGCCCATGGTAAAGCACACTGTCCCTCTGGAAGAGGATGGGGAGCAGAGATCCCACCTGAAGCACGTGGGGAGGCCCCACGCTGGAGTTGGGGGAGACATATGAAAGACGTGGTGACCGTGGGGGACCAGGCTGGAGCAGTCTGGGCCTGAGGGACAGAGAGACATTCTATGATTTATGACTGCACCCATAGCAGTGACCCACGCTGGGGCAGCTGGGGAAGAGCTGAAGCTGTGTGGGAAAGGACTCACCTTGGAGAAGTGTATGGAGGACTGTCTGCTGTGAGTAGGACCCCACAGTGCAGCAGGGGAAGGGTGTGAGGAGTCCTCCCCTAAGAAGGAATGCCCAGCAGAGACAACTTGTGATGAATTGACCAAAATCCCCATCTACCCCTGTGCCACAATGGGAGGAGAAAGAGAGAAATCATGGATGAAGTTGAGCCTGGGAAGAAGGGAGAGGTGGGAGAAAGGAGGTTTAAGATCTGGTTTTATTTCTCATTATCTGACTCTGTTTTCACTGGAACTGGGAAATGGAATAAAAAGAAAGGGGAAAGGAAAGGTAAAAGGAAGAGAAAGAAAAGGAAAAGGGGAGGGGACGGGAGGGGAGAGGACAGGACAGGACAGGACAGGAGAGACAGTGCTGGCGAGCTGTCCCCAGTGTCAGGATACGTGGATCCACACCGAGGTACAGCTTGGCTCCCAAACCCTGGCCTGAGGGGGAAATTTGGTAGGAAACACAAATCACAGCCCTTCCGACGCCTGCTGTCTCTGGATGGGGGTTGTTCGTTTATTTGTATTTATTTAAGTGTTACTTCATGTGCCACCAGTAGGCTCTGGGGAGTGTGGGGACATGCTAGGTGCCACTTTCAGAAAGCACTGAAGTCTACATGCTGAAACATCTTGAGCGGCAGAGCAGTCCCTGTTCTGGGATCCCTAAAGACATCACCAAGCATCCATTGTAGATCACAGAATCACAGGGGTTGGAAGGGACCTCCAGAGATCATGGGGTCCAACCCCCTGCCAAAGCAGGGTCCCTAGGACAGGGCACACAGGGCAACATCCAGATGGGGCTGGAATCTCTCCAGAGAAGGAGACTCCACACCCCCTGGGCAGCCTGTCCCAGGGCTCCCTCACCCTCACTGGGAAGAAGTTCTTCCCCACATTGGGGGGAACTCCCTGGGCTCCAACTTGAGGCCATCGCCCCTTGTCCTGTCCCCACAGACACTGAGAAGAGGCTGCCCATGTGCCCCTGTGTCCCAGCCTTCAGCTATTGAGAGCCCTTGATCAGATCCCCTCTCAGGCTTCTTCTCTCCAGGCTGAACAGCCCCAGCTCCCTCAGCCTTTCCTCACAGGGGAGATGGTCTATCATGCCTTTCTGCTTGGAGAGGCTCTATTTATTTTAAAATAATTTTTAACAGGCACAAATGCTGTGAAGACACCTACAGCCCATAATTCTGTTTTTCTTTTTGAGGTTCCTGCAGATACATCTAAGTGGACATCCAATGTGTCAGATGGAAGGCCTATCCCTCAGCAGCAAGAGAGAAATGGACAAAAATAGTGTGGCCAGGAGGTGTGGGGAGGGGATTGTGCCCCTGGGCTGGGCACTGGGGAGGCTGCAGCTGGAGTGCTGGGTCCAGTTGTGGGCTCCTCAGCATCAGAAGGCCATGGAGGTCCTGGAGCGAGTGCAGAGAAGGGCAAGCAGGCTGGGGAAGGGGCTGGAGGGCAAATGCTCTGAGGAGCAGCTGAGGGAGCTGGGGGTGTTGAGGCTGGAGAAGAGGAGGCTGAGGGGAGACCTTCTCCCCCCTGCCCTGCCCTGGCAGGAGGGTGCAGGGAGGTGGGCACTGGTCTCTTCAGCCAGGGGCCAGGAGCTGGGACAAGGGGCACTGGGCTCAAGCTTTGCCAGGGCAGGCTCAGCTCAGCTGGGAGGGCAAAGTTCTTCCCTGGCAGAGTTGTGGGGCTGTGGCCCAGGCTGCCCAGGGAGGGGGCTGAGTCCCCAGCCCTGGGGGTGTTGAACAGAGGGGAGATGAGGTGCTCAGGGATCTGGTTTAGCACAGGACAGGGATGGTTGGACTTGAGGATCTTAAAGGGCTTTTCCAACCTTGTGATGCTGTGATTCTGTGACAGGGGTCAGAGCTGAGCTTAGGGGTTGGTTTGTGTGGGACAGTTTTATCCTTTCAAAACAAACAAAAAAAAACCCAGCAAAGGGGTGGGAAGAAAAAGTTCTTAAGGAAATGTCTGTGCTTGAAAAGTTGCTCTGATTTATTCTGAACAAAAGCAGATGTAAAACACTAAGCAGGTTCACCAGTGCTGCTTCATTGAGAAACCCCTTTTACAAACCCCAGGAAGGAAACGTTCCCAGTTGAATTCCACAGCAAAAAGCACAAACCCCACCATCCCAGAACCTCAGGGTTTCATCACTTGTGTGCTTGATACGTCCCTAACAGTGTGGCCCATGTGCTTGCTGGCCCGGTCGCAACTCATGCCTGACTCCTGGTTTCATGGCCAGGGTTAAGATCCACCATTCCCAGGTTCAATCCAGGACTTTGTAGAGGAGGATTATAGTTTGTAGGCTTAAGAAAGTCCTGTGAGGCCCAGCCTGTCTTTTCAGGGTAGCCCTCAGGCTGGGCTGTTGGCCAAGAAGGGGCTGTCAGCCTGCGTGGTACCAAGGGCTGGGATCCCTTCTGAGAGTCAGCCCACAGCTCTAAGCACACACGAGGGTTTCCAGCCTGCCTTCGGCTGCCTTCCTCATGCAACACAGCTCTACCCAAGTGTAGTGTTCACCTTGACCTCACAGAGACTTTACAGCTCGATGCTCTAGTCATTCTGAAGGCTGAGGACCACAGCATCTGCTTTTTTCCTCATACTGTGACCTTAAATTGTTACCCAAAGCACCTCTCCTCCCTGCTTAAAGACTTGGCACAAACATTTCTCCAAATAACCCAAATTCAGTCTAAAAAAATTAGGTTATTTCATCTGGCATTTACCATCTCCTCCAGAGTTAGAAGGGCTAAAGAGCAATGAAGAAAGCTGTCTGGAAACTTAACTGCAGTAATTATCCTTCAAAAACCAACCATGGCTTTGAGCACCATGCAGCTTACCCATCACTTTACTACAAATAGTAAGGGACCAGAGTGGTAGAGGAAAGGGAATGGATCACTAATCCTGATGAACACTGAAAACTTACAGGATCTGTAAGTCAGGTGGTACAATCCCAGCCCAGGGACAAGAGGGAACGTCATCTCCTTTGGCCAAGGAGATGATGTCACCTTGGATTGAGACTGGCACAGCCAAGGCCACACGTATTTCTTCTTTCCAGCTTCACTAGGGAAGGAGGAAGGCAGCTTCTCCACAGCAGTAGGGTGTTTGAAGCACAGCCAGGACTGAATAAATTAAACCAAAGCAGGCACGGCGTGGGGCGTTGGGCAGCGGTGAAAACCTTTCACAGCTGAGATGCTCTCATGGATCTCCTGACATGCAGGAACCAAGCTGAGAGATGGACCTGGATTCTTGAGCTCTCATACACTGCTGTCAAGCTGAAGCACTGACCCCATGCACTCACTCAGCACCAGCACTACCATGACACCAAAACCTGGCCTGTGGCCTCTCTGCAGGACCTCTTATGGTCTCCAAGAAGTCACAGGAAAGGGATGACTTCCAAAAAGATGTCAGTCGCATGCTCAGGGGTAGCTTGGTCTCTTTGGAAGGGCTGTAATTCTTTTTCCAGCTGTACTTAACACCACCCAGGCCCAAAATAATCTTCTCTTCAACCCGCAGCGCCTTGAGTCCTTCTTGAGGGCACCAGGGGTGCAGGTGAAGGTGTCGCTCTCACTGGTAATGCAGCAGCTCCTCCCAGCGAATGGGCTGGGAAAACACCTCCCGCTCCAACCAGAGTTCGTAGGAGTAGTGGAAGTCCTGGGGGAGCTCCAGCCGCTGCCCCAGCACGCTCTGCAGGCAGTTGTCCACCGGCGCAAACTCCGAGTCTTGGGCTTTGTCGTATCTCCGGCTGTTGAAGGCTTCGATGTTGGCTCTCAAGGTGCATTCTTCAGCCTGGAAATCCCATGGTCTGGCATCGATATCTACAGTGAAGAATCACAGAATCCCAAGGTTGGAAAAGGCCTTTAAAGATCATCAAGTCCAACCATTCCCACCCTGAGCTAAACCAGATCCCTGAGCACCTCATCTCCCCTCTGTTCAACACCCCCAGGGCTGGGGACTCAGCCCCCTCCCTGGGCAGGAGGCCCCTGTTCTAGGCCCTGACCCTCTTCTAGGCCCCTGTTCCAGGCCCATCCCAGGCCCTGACCCTGCTTCAGGCCTCTTCCAGGCCCTGACCCTGTTCTAGGCCCTGACCCTGCTCCAAGCACGATCCAGACCTTGACCCTGCCCCAGGCCCCTGGGCCACAGCCCCACAACTCTGCCAGGGAAGAACTTTGCCCTCCCAGCTGAGCTGAGCCTGCCCTGGCAAAGCTTGAGCCCAGTGCCCCTTGTCCCAGCTCCTGGCCCCTGGCTGAAGAGACCAGCGCCCACCTCTCTGCACCCTCCGGGCAGGGGGAAGAAGGTCTCCCCTCAGCCTCCTCTGCTCCAGCCTCAACACCCCCAGCTCCCTCAGCTGCTCCTCAGAGCATTTGCCCTCCAGCCCCTTCCCCAGCCTGCTTGCCCTTCTCTGCACTCGCTCCAGGACCTCAAGAAGAAGCGAGACCAAATTGTTGTAGAAGAAAATAACTGATGAGGCTTGAGCAGAACAAAGGATGAATATTTAATAACAGCCACGTGCTTGAATTGATGGGCATATGAGCCAGCCAGTTATTCCTAATTATGATTCCTAATCAATTCCCATTATAAATCCATATTAATTTTCAGAAAGGCCTCTCCACTTTTACTGAAGATCCCTGAAGGTGCAACCAAGATGTAACACATACAGCTAAATCCTGGCAAGCTCATGATGAGTCCCTCCTGAAAACAAAGCTTTCCAAAACATGGCCCAATTTAACTCTGGCTGATGTTGAGGAGATAATATCTGGCCCGTGACCCCATAATGTGTTAAAAAAAATATATGGTTATTTTGAAAGTTGGTCTTTAAGAGGTTTTAAACCTTCATGAAATAGTCATCCACTCCATAAACCTTGAGTAAATTCATTGGCAAAGCTCAGCAGTGCTGAAGGGAGGGCAATGCCTGCGCCGAGTGTCACTCTGGAGAGAAGAAGATAAAAATAAACACTCCAACCCCTTCCAGATTGTGTCTCTGGAAGCCAAGAGCTTCCCTGGAAAACCCTCCAGGTCAAGATACAGTCTGTGCTAAGCAATTGTGCAACCGAGTGCTGCGTTACGCTGCTGGTTAACTGTGTTGAGGGAAGAGGGACACATGTGTCTGTCTGTCCCCACTTGTCCTTTGCATCTGTCTTAAAAATCACATTCTTCTCATTCTTGCCATATAAATTCTGTTGATACAGCCAATTCGGCTGTCTTCTCCTGCTGTTTTGGAGCATGTAGTGCTCAAGCTATTCAAGTCTCCCAAGATCTGAAATGCCAGAGAGATGGGATGCCATCCAGAGAGACCTGGACAGGCTGGAGAAGTGGGCCCAGGGGAACCTCAGGAGGTTCAACAAAGCCAAGAGCAGGGTCCTGCACCTGGGTCGGGACAACCCCCCCATTATCCACACAGGGCAGGAGATGATGGGCTGGAAAGCAGCCCTGAGGAAAAGGACTTGGGGGGACTCGTGGGTGAGAAGCTGGACAGGAGCCACCAATGTGCATCTGCAGCCCAGAAGGCCAACCCCATCCTGGGCTGCATCCCAAGGAGTGTGGCCAGCAGATCGAGAGGGGATTCTGCCCCTCTGCTCTGCTCTGGGGAGACCTCCCCTGCAGTGCTGGGTCCAGCTCTGGAGCCCTCAGCACAAGAAGGACATGGGCCTGTTGGAGCGTGTCCAGAGGAGCCACAAACATGATCCCAGGGCTGGAGCAGCTCTGCTGTGAAGCCAGGCTGGGAGAGTTGGGCTGGGTCAGCCTGGAGGAGAGAAGGGTCTGGGGGGACCTTCTAGCCCCTTCCAGCCCCTGGAAGGTGCCTGTAGGAAGCTGGGGAAGAACTGTTCCTGAGGGCAGGGAGTGATGGGATGAGGGGTGATGGTTTGAACTGGAAAAGGGGAGATTGAGGTTGGGGATTAGGGAAAAGTTCTTCCCTCTGAGGGTGGTGGATCCCTGGCCCAGGTTGCCCAGAGAGGTGGTGGAGGCCTCATCCCTGGAGACATTCAAGGTCAGGGTGGATGTGGCTCTGAGGGTCCTGCTCTAGTGAAGGTGTCCCTGCTCACTGCAGGGGTGGGTCTGCAGGACCCTTCCAACCTGACACATTCTGTGATTCTATGAAGAAGTCCTGCTGCTATATCCAATCTCACAAGGAACAGTCAGCATGCTGAGAAGGGCAGTGACAGGATGGAAATCCCCATAAAAGAAAGGAAGTTTCCAGGCTTCCAGCCTTCCCACTCTTTGGGTTTAGGAGCCCTGAAGTGAAATTAAAAACAGCAAGTCTAGTTTGTGGTTCTTCTGAATTAGTGTCACAGCGGTGTCATGACTATGGGAAGCATAACAAACCTTCAGAAAATAGATTATATCACACAGAATCCCAGACTGGGCTGGGTTGGAAGGGACCCCAAGGGTCACAGAGCTCCAACCCCCCTGACACAGGCAGGGACACCAACCTCCAGGCCTGGAGCTACACAAGGTTGCCCAGGGCCCCAGCCAACCTGGACTTCAACACCCCCAGGGACGGGGCATCCTTTAGCTTTATTCCATTCCCCCTTGTCCTGCCATTTTCTACCCCTTTAAAAAGCTGATTCCCCTCCTGTTCCTCTGCTCCCTTCAGGGACTGGCAGACTGCAATGAGGTCCCCCCACAGCCTTCTCTTCTCCAGGCTGACCCAGCCCAGCTCCCTCAGCCTCTCTCCGTAGGGGAGCTGCTCCAGCCCCCTGAGCATCTCCATGGCTCCTCTGACCCCTCTCCAACAGTCCCACATCTCTCTTGTCCTGGGGCCCCAGCTCTGGACACAGGACTCCAGCTGGGGCCTCCCCAGGGCAGAGCAGAGAGGGACAATCCCCTCCCTGTCCCTGCTGCCACCCCTCTGCTGATGGAGCCCAGGATCCCATCACCCTTCCCAGCTACAAGAGCACACTGCTGGCTCAGGGGAAGTTTCTCCCCACCAGAACCCCCAGGTCCTTCTCAGCAGGGCTGCTCTCCAGGAGCTCTTCTCCCAGTCTGTATCTCTGGCTGGGATTCCTCCAGCCCAAGTGCAACACCTGACACTTCTCAGTGTTGAACCTCATTAGGTTCACCCAGTGCCACCTTTCCAGCCTGTCCAGATTCCTCTGGATGGCTTCCTTCCCTTCTATTGTGTCAAGTGCATCACCCAGCTTGGTGTCATCTGCAAACTTGCTGAGGGTGCACTCAATTCCATCATCAATGCCATTGATAAAGATGCTGCAGAGCACCAGTCCCAAGACAGACCCCTGGGGACACTGCTTGTCACTGGCCTCCACCACAGAGCCATTGACCACCACCCTTTGTCTACATTTGGTTATCATAGAATCGTAGAATCCCAGACTGGTCTGGGTTGGAAGGGACCCCAAAGATCACAGAGCTCCAACCCCCTGCCACAGGCAGGGCCACCAACCTCCAGGTCTGGGAATGCCAAAGCACCAGCCTGGGCTTGGTGGAAACTCTCATCTTGTAGACCTGAGCTGACCATGTCCCATCCCGATCTGATTATTCCCACCATTCCTCACGAAGTCAGTTTGTTCCCTCCTTGAGTGGTGCCATGAAAGTCCCCAGGACCGACCCAAATGAGTTTATGGGATCCTAACAGGCCACAACAAACCTCCTGTGTGCTGATTTCAACCTGGCACAGCAAGAACGCTTCCCTGGAGCTACTCACCGTTGCCGTAAGCCCAGTCGTCGTTCATGCGGTGCCGCACCTTCTGGTAAATGGCAGACATGGTTTTCATGTTGCTCTTTCTCCACTGGCGCCCCAGGTATTTGGTCTGAATTTTCAACAGTTTGAGGACATAGAGCTGCATCATGGCCTGCTTCACCTTCAGAGCCCGTTTCAGAATCGGCGCTGATTTGAAGACTACCAGCATCTGCCAAGGAACCAACACGAGTCAATGCAACGCGCTGGAGAAAGGTGTCTGAGTGCTGGGTCCAGTTGTGGGCTCCTCAGCATCAGAAGGCCATGGAGGTCCTGGAGCGAGTGCAGAGAAGGGCAAGCAGGCTGGGGAAGGGGCTGGAGGGCAAATGCTCTGAGGAGCAGCTGAGGGAGCTGGGGGTGTTGAGGCTGGAGAAGAGGAGGCTGAGGGGAGCCCTTCTCCCCCCTGCCCTGCCCTGCCCTGGCAGGAGGGTGCAGAGAGGTGGGCGCTGGTCTCTTCAGCCAGGGGCCAGGAGCTGGGACAAGGGGCACTGGGCTCAAGCTTTGCCAGGGCAGGCTCAGCTCAGCTGGGAGGGCAAAGTTCTTCCCTGGCAGAGTTGTGGGGCTGTGGCCCAGGCTGCCCAGGGAGGGGGCTGAGTCCCCAGCCCTGGGGGTGTTGAACAGAGGGGAGATGAGGTGCTCAGGGATCTGGTTTAGCTCAGGACAGGGACAGTTGGACTTGATGATCTTAAAGGGCTTTTCCAACCTTGGGATTCTGGGATTCTGGGATTCCATGACACTGTCTGCACAGCTCTGGGCACGAAGACCTGGACCACGTATAGTACAAATCCCCAGCAGGAAGCACAGGAGTGTTCCCCACAACCACCACTTGCTGCAGGGCTCTTGAGGGTCACAGAAATCAGTATTATTAGCAGAAGAAAAAGTATTTCTTCATTTAAAGCTTAATCCATGAAAGGGAAATGGGCAGGTTATAGAGAAGTAGAAGGTCCAGCAGTGCCAGAAGAATGACAGAATGACAGGGGTTGGAAGGGACCTCTGAAGATCATCTAGTCCAGCCTCCCTAAGAGACTCTCAGCAGGAAGGCTGGGCAGAAGCTGCCCAGCGCAGGGCTGGGGACACGCTCGAGGTGCCACACTGGCAACCCCTGGCAGGTCTCAGGGTGACAGCACACCAGCTCACCATTGTCCTCGAGTGCTTCCACTTGGTCAGCTTGTTGAGGATCCTCAGCAAGTTAATGCAGGAGAATAAATTCCTCCAGCAGAACTGGTTGTTGTCTCCAGCTTCCTGCAAAGAACAGAAGAGAGGGAAAAGCATTACCCTAAGGGCAGCATTCGACACCCCCACCTCAGACAGATCCCTGTGCAGAAAGTCTTCATCATTCCTATCCACACAAGTCTCCTCAGAAAGTCTTCATCATTCCTATCCACACAAGTCTCCTAAGTTCCTAAGGAACCTGCTTTTGCAGGGGAGGGGCTCCTTCAGCTTCTCTTGGCAGGGAAGGTCCTCCAGCCCCCTGAGCATCTCCATGGCCTCCTCTGACCCCTCTCCAACAGTCCCACATCTTCCTTGTGTTGGGGCCCCAGCTCTGGACACAGGACTCCAGCTGGGGCCTCCCCAGGGCAGAGCAGAGAGGGACAATCAGTAGAGCAGAGTATTAAAAAAAAGGAAGAAAAGCCAAAACAACACCTAAAACATTGGCTGAAGGAACTTAAACACACACATAGGTGCCTGCCCCATGGCCCAGGGCACGGCTAATTTTGGTTACACGCCCATGTTCAGGGGTATCCTCCCCAAGACAAACACACCTGGGAAAATTCAAGTTGGTTTCTGCACGTTTTCTACCTGAACTGGTCTCCCATGAAGCCACCAGCCAGTCTGCTGGAGGAATGCAATGAGGCACAGATCCCAAACTGGGGACCAAACTCTACTGGGAAAGGAGAACTGGGAATATTTTGTCCCAACAAGTTCAGGCTTGTGTAGCCACAAAGCTTAGTGTGAGCGTTAAGGATTAGCATGAGTCATGGGAGTGCTGAGTTACAGGTCGCTAGATGTCCCCATTGGGCCAGGATCAAGACATGACACAGCACAGATGTCACCATCGCACTGGGATCAGGACATCACACATCACAGATATCCCCATCACACCAAGATCGGGACATCACAGGTCACAGATTGTCCCCATCGGGCCAGGATTGGGACATCACACATCACAAATATCCCCATCACACCAGGATGGGGATGTCACACATTGCAGATTGTCCCCGTTGCACCCAGCCTGGCCAGGACACCTTCACTAAGTAGCCCATGGGCCAGCACAAAACACAAGCCTGATTCTGCTGATGAGGAAGGTGGTGATGTCCAGGAGCAGGCACCCAAAAGGAGATGAGAAGTGCTGGTGGGAAGGCATGGGACGAGTGGCAGAGGACCAAGACAGCACACCAGCCACATGGGATGATCCCAGACCCACCCACACATGCTCCACAGCAGATGTTTTTAATATAAATTTGATCTGGCATAATCAACTCCCAGCAGAAATTTGTATCGCTGTGGCACATCAGAAATGTGATGGACCATCATCTTAGAGGGGTTCATGAGCAGCTTCAGCTCAGAGAAACTAGGGAAAATCTATCATAGAATGTGTTGGGTGGGAAGGGACCTTCCAAGCCCATCTAGTCCCACCCTGCAGTGACAGGGACACCTTCACTAGAGCAGGACCCTCAGAGCCACATCCACCCTGACCTTGAATGTCTCCAGGGATGGGGCCTCCACCACCTCTCTGGGCAACCTGAGCCAGTGTTCCACCACCCTCAGAGGGAAGAACTTTTCCCTAATCCCCAACCTAAATCTCCCCTTTTCTAATTTAATTTAAGGAGTTTAATTCCTTGCTCTTAGGAAGCACAAGAGCAATTTAAACCTAGGAGGCAACAGCCTCTGGCCAGATCCTTTCTTAAAAGCAGGCTCTCTTATTTGGAGAAACAGAAGGGAAAACTCTGAACCCAACTATTTTTATGGGGTGCACAACACCAGCAGAACTTTCTCCCCTCTCCTCATCGCTGACAGCGCATCAGAAGAGCAAGGGGAGGAATTTTCAAGGCTGGAGGAGTGCATATTGACCGACTGAGGACAGGGTCCTTCTCTGTGCTGCTTACCAGGCTTTCAGCAGTGAGCTCAGGCAGATCACAGACTGTACAGTGGGGATAATCCAGGACAGAGATGCTGTGGAAAGGCAGGAGAGAGAAGGGACTTGTCAAAACCCAGGGAAACCCAAAAAAGCAGTTTCTAAAGCCACTCTCATAGAATCCCAGACTGGTCTCCAGTGTTCCTGTGTTCCCTGGTATCTCCCAGCACGTTATCTTCACGTGAAGAAAAGCCTTGTGGATCCCTCTGATCCCTAAGAAATGCCTGAGCAGCAGCATCCTTCCTTTTGTCTCACTTCTTCTTCTACCAAATGCCCTGGCTGTTCTTTCCCCTCTTTGGAGGAGGACAGCTCCTAAACTGGATCCCCACAACGAGGAGGTTCCTATGGTGAATCTGCAAAGAGAACCTTCCACCCAAGAGCCATATTAGATGTTGGCACTAAATAGTGTCAGCAGAAGTAAATAAAATCAACTTTCAGTAGGTTAATTCCTGCCTCATTTGCTCATTTCTCACTGTCTTGGTTCCCCACTGGTATTCCAGATGTTCTCCAGGAACAAAGAGATTCCCATTTTGCTGTCTTTTTTTTTCCTAAGCCTCTTTCAAGCTTTCTGTTTAGGATAAAACAGGTACAAGTCACTTGTTTCCCCCTCTCTCTTTTGCTGGTGATTGTACAAAAGAACAGAAGGAACAAAAGATCATGGAATCATAGAATCCCAGACTGGGCTGGGTTGGAAGGGACCCCAAGGGTCACAGAGCTCCAACCCCCTGACACAGGCAGGGACACCAACCTCCAGGCCTGGAGCTACACAAGGTTGCCCAGGGCCCCAGCCAACCTGGCCTTCAACACCCCCAGGGACGGGGCACGCACTCCTCTCTGGGCAGCCCCTTCCAGCCCCTCCCCACTCTCTCTGCAAAGAACTTCCCCCCAAGATCTCCTCTCCCCCTTCCCTCCTCCAGCTTCACTCCAGCCCCCTTGGCCTGCCAGGCTCTGCCCTTGAACAAGCTGATTCCCCTCCTGTTCCTCTGCTCCCTTCAGGGACTGGCAGGCTGCAATGAGGTCCCCCCACAGCCTTCTCAGCCCCACTCTCTGTGTGGTTTATGCCCAGTGATCTCAACACCCAGGGTTTGAACTGCCATGGAGTTTGGCTGGGGTTGCAAGCCCCTAGCAGGACACTGGGCATTGGGAGCAGCTCAGAGCTGGATGTGACTCCCTGCCACGTCTCTGATTGCATGGACAGCACCCAAATGGGCTCCCAACCTCACCACTGCCCCACACCTCAGCTTAATGGAGCACATCAGTTCCTCCTGGCTCCAAGGTGAATGCATTAATAGGGACTCAAAGGATTTGGGTCTATTAAGACACAGCAGAGAAGTTATTCATATCTGTATTTTTAAAAAGGGGGGAACCCCAATTAATATCTATATTTTTAAAAAGGGGGAACCCCAATTCATATCCATATTTTTAAAATGGGGGAACCCCAATTCATATCCCTATTTTTAAAAGGAGGAGGAACCCCAATTCATATCCATATTTTTTGAAAGGGGGAGGATCCCAATTCATATCCATATTTTTCAAATGGGGGAAACCCCAATTCATAGCCACATTTTTTAAAAGGGGAGAAACCCCAATTAATATCCAAATTTTTAAAATGGGGGAGGATCCCAATTCATATCCATATTTTTAAAAAGGGGGAGGACCCCAATTCATATCCCTATTTTTAAAAAGAGGGGGGAACCCCAATTAATATCCATATTTTTTAAAAGGGGGAGGACCTGAATAGTATCCAAATTTTTTAAAAGGGGGAGGACCCCAATTAATATCCATATTTTTTAAAAGGGGGAAACTCCAATTAATATCCAAATTTTTAAAATGGGGGGAACCCCAATTCATATCCATATTTTTTGAAAGGGGGAGGATCCCAATTCATATCCATATTTTTCAAATGGGGGAAACCCCAATTCATATCCACATTATTAAAAAGGGGGAGGACCCCAATTAATATCCATATTTTTTAAAAGGGGGGAACCCCAATTCATATCCATATTTTTAAAATGGGGGGAACCCCAATTCATATCCAAATATTTCAAAAGGGGAGGACCCCAATTAATATCCCTATTTTTTAAAAGAGGGGGAACCCCAATTAATATCCATATTTTTAAAATGGGGGGAACCCAAATTGATATCCATATTTTTAAAAAGAGGGGGAACCCCAATTCATATCCACATTATTAAAAAGGGGGAGGACCCCAATTCATATCCATATTTTAAAAATGGGGGGAACCCCAATTCATATCCCTATTTTTAAAAAGAGGTGGGAACCCCAATTAATATCCATATTTTTAAAAGGGGGGGAACCCCAATTAATATCCCTATTTTTAAAAAGAGGGGGGAACCCCAATTAATATCCATATTTTTTAAAATGGGGAGAACCCCAATTCATAGCCATATTTTTTAAAAGGGGGGGGAACCCCAAACCAAACAGATCTTAGGTTAAAATGGAGAGATCTGATTACCAGCAAGAAGGGGCATTAGGTTTTTCAAAGCTCTCCAGGCTTGTTGCCTTCGTAAAGGTAGCCAATAATAAATATATATATATAATATATATATAATGTGTATCTATAAATACATATATATATACACACACACACTGATGGTCCCTGTGCTCTGAGATGGCACCAATCTAAAAAGGACATGCCATCACACAGCTTCAGCTCTTGTGTTCACTCTTGTTACCAGCAACTTGTGATGTTCACCGTGTCAGGTGCCACCCAGGGTGAAGACCCAAGGCTGGGAGATCCCCCTAAAAGAGCTTTCCTTTAAAGAGTCTGGCTGTGAAGGACTTGTCTGACTGCAAGGACCAGAGGCACCTTGCTGGCTCCTACCCAGTGCAACCCTACAACTAGAAGTATCCTGCAGACACAGCCAGGAGAGCTCAGAGGAGCCAGCTCAGGACCAGGAGCCCCACAGCTCATTTGTTGTGAGTCACCATCTGTGGCATCACTTTTGATGTCTCCCACTGGACACAGAACCACAGAATCCCAGACTGGTTTGGGTTGGAAGGGATATCAAAGGTCATCTGGTTCCACACCCTGCATGGTGCAGGTCATCTGGTTCCACCCCAAAGCCCAGGGTGCCCCAAGCCTCATCCAACCCGGCCTTGAACCCTACCAGGGATCCAGGGGCAGCCCCAGCTTCTCTGGGCACCCTGTGCCAGGGCCTCCCACCTCCCCAGGGAGGATTTCTGCCTCCCAGCCCCTCTCCATCCCCCTCCTGCAGCTGAAGGCCGTTCCCCTGGGCCTGGCCCTCCCTGCCCTGGGCACCAGCCCCTCTCCAGCTCCTCTGGAGCCCCTTGAGGGATGGGAAGGGGCTGGGAGCTCTCCCCAGCAGCAGCCTGCTCTTCTCCAGGCTGAGCCAGCCCAGCTCTCAGCCTGGCTCCAGAGCAGAGGGGCTCCATCCAGCCCTCCCATCATCTCCATGGCCTCCTCAGGACTCCAACAGCTCCGTGTCCTCCTTGTCCTGGGGACCCCCAAAATGGAGGCAGCTGCAGGGGAGGGGTTGTGTCCCAGAGCAGAGGGACAGAATCCCCCTTCCCAGGCCTGCTGCTCCCACAGCTGGAGCTGCAGCCCAGGACAGGGGTGGCTTTCTGGGCTGCTGGTTCCTTCCATCCAAAGGTGACAAAATCCCACTGGCCCTTTCACAGGGCAGTGCCTGACACCATTCACCTCTGACAAACCAGTACCCTGGGCTGTGCAGAGGAGCTAAACCTCCCTGGATCAGATCATCTGGCTCCAAAGCCTCCCTCATCTCCCAGGACCATGTCCTGCTTGTGAAACCCCCCACCAGAAAGCAGAGGAGGGATCTAAGTGCTCCTGGGCTACGTTTCCTCCTCACTTAAGTGTCTTTAAAGCACAGAACCCAAGTGGGAATGTTCCCCAGCACCAGAATGACTGTTACTCCTTTCTGGTTCTCCATGTGTCTCTCCTCACACATCCCCACCCCAACCAAACCAGGCAGGAGACAGACCAGCCTACACACAAAGCTGAAGAGCAACAAAAAGAGCATCAGAAAGCAGGAAAAATGGATCTTTGCATCATCCTGATGGCAACATCCCCTGCAGCACTCCCCTCTGAGAGGGGCCATCCTGTCCTGTCCTCCCAAAGAGCTGTGCTTCTCCTGTTCCTACACTGATGAGCTGCAGTCCAGCCAGGCCCTACAAAGACTCAAAATGGGGTTAGTGTCCTACTCAGATCAGAAGGGGAAGCGAATGGCAGCTATCCAAAACCAGAAGACGTTGGAAAAGCTCAATTATAGCTATAAAAAAAATGGGAAATCATAGAAACCCAGACTGGGCTGGGTTGGAAGGGACCCCAAGGGTCACAGAGCTCCAACCCCCCTGACACAGGCAGGGACACCAACCTCCAGGCCTGGAGCTACACAAGGTTGCCCAGGGCCCCAGCCAACCTGGCCTTCAACACCCCCAGGGACGGGGCACCCACCCCCTCTCTGGGCAGCCCCTTCCAGCCCCTCCCCACTCTCTCTGCAAAGAACTTCCCCCTAAGATCTCCTCTCCCCCTTCCCTCCTCCAGCTTCACTCCATCCCCTTGTCCTGCCAGGCTCTGCCCTTGAACAAGCTGATTCCCCTCCTGTTCCTCTGCTCCCTTCAGGGACTGGCAGGCTGCAGTGAGGTCCCCCCGCAGCCTTCTCTTCTCCAGGCTGACCCAGCCCAGCTCCCTCAGCCTCTCTTCCTAGGGGAGCTGCTCCAGCCCCCTGAGCATCTCCATGGCTCCTCTGACCCCTCTCCAACAGTCCCACATCTCTCTTGTCCTGGGGCCCCAGCTCTGGACACAGGACTCCAGCTGGGGCCTCCCCAGGGCAGAGCAGAGAGGGACAATCCCCTCCCTGTCCCTGCTGCCACCCCTCTGCTGATGGAGCCCAGGATCCCACTGGCAGAAGACTCTACCCCAGTCTAGGTTTGGGAGGCTGTGGCCCACAGATGCCCAGTGGCATTGGGCTGCATTCCAGGAGCCCATGTAAAGATGAAAACAAGTCTGCTGTCAGCAAGATGGGTCTGTGTGTATTTTAGTCACCCAGTTAAGAGATTGGAACCCCCTCATTCAGCCTTCCTCACTAAGCAGAAGGGATTTGGTCCCCTCCAGCAAGTTCCTGCAGAGGGGAACATACTGCCCCAAAGCCGTGGTTGGGACAAGAGGTCCCTCAGTCCCACAGTGTGTTATGGTTCCTCATGCCCAAAGCCTCCCTGCTCCATCATGTTTCACCATCATCCCCAGAAGTGGCTGTACCTGTTCTTGGCAGTGATGTAAGACATGATGTTTTGGTTGAAGAACTTCAGGATCAGCGGGATGCAGTTGGCAAACACCAAATGTTGGGACACGTACTCAAACTGAGGGAAGAGAAGTGAAACGGGGTCAACGTCAGCTGGGACAACTGGGAGCATCACCTGGAAATGGAAACCTGTTTCCAGCAGACAGCAAAGCAGTCTTGATGGTTTGCTCTGGACACCTCACAGACCATCTCCCCCTCGCAGAAGTCCTCTGCATGAGGATATACAACAACTCTGGCCAGCAGGACAACTCGTATTTGCCATAGAGTGGACACCAGGGCTTTATGGCAGGGATGTAGGAGTAGCTGCCCCGCTGCAAACAGGGAAGAGGGAAAGAGGAGATGCAGCTATTACAGGAGAAAACAGGTAGCTCTGGTCGCTGCCCCACTCCCTTTCCAAATTTCTTAGAATCACAGGATGTGTTGGGTGGGAAGGGACCTTCTAAACCCATCTAGTCCCACCCTGCAGTGAGCAGAGACATCTTCACTAGAGCAGGACGCCCAGAGCCCCATCAAGCTTGAAGGTCTCCAGGGATGGGGCCTCCACCACCTCTCTGGGCACCCTGGGCCAGTGAACACTCACCACTCTCAGAGGGGAAGAACTTTTCCCTAATCCCCAACCTAAATCTCCCCTTTTCCAGTTCAAACCATCACCCCCTTAAACATTAACAGTCTGGGTGTGCAACACACCAAACCTCCACTGCCCTCTAAGGTGGAGACACCAACAGCAGCAGCAGCATCCTGCCCCATCCCATCCTGCCCAAGCCTCTCACTAACCTCCAGCCAGCATCCCAAATTTGAGAGCGAAGAAACAGCTCGTTCCTCCCCCTCACAGAATCCCACGGTGGGAAAAGCCCTTTGAGATCATGGAGGAAGCTGGAGACAACAACCAGTTCTGCTGGAGGAATTTATTCTCCTGCATTAACTTGCTGAGGATCCTCAACAAGCTGACCAAGTGGAAGCACTCGAGGACAATGGTGAGCTGGTGTGCTGTCACCCTGAGACCTGCCAGGGGTTGCCAGTGTGGCACCTCGAGCGTGTCCCCAGCCCTGCGCTGGGCAGCTTCTGCCCAGCCTTCCTGCTGAGAGTCTCTTAGGGAGGCTGGACTAGCTGATGTCTCTTCAGAGGTCCCTTCCA
This sequence comes from Hypotaenidia okinawae, assembly GCA_027925045.1. Lineage (NCBI taxonomy): Eukaryota > Metazoa > Chordata > Aves > Gruiformes > Rallidae > Hypotaenidia > Hypotaenidia okinawae. The sequence goes on along the minus strand of BSDF01000001.1, from coordinate 1,677,713 downwards.
ACCCCTGTCATTCTGTCATTCTTCTGGCACTGCTGGACCTTCTACTTCTCTATAACCTGCCCATTTCCCTTTCATGGATTAAGCTTTAAATGAAGAAATACTTTTTCTTCTGCTAATAATACTGATTTCTGTGACCCTCAAGAGCCCTGCAGCAAGTGGTGGTTGTGGGGAACACTCCTGTGCTTCCTGCTGGGGATTTGTACTATACGTGGTCCAGGTCTTCGTGCCCAGAGCTGTGCAGACAGTGTCATGGAATCCCAGAATCCCAGAATCCCAAGGTTGGAAAAGCCCTTTAAGATCATCAGGTCCAACCGTCCCTGTCCTGTGCTAAACCAGATCCCTGAGCACCTCATCTCCCCTCTGTTCAACACCCCCAGGGCTGGGGACTCAGCCCCCTCCCTGGGCAGCCTGGGCCACAGCCCCACAACTCTGCCAGGGAAGAACTTTGCCCTCCCAGCTGAGCTGAGCCTGCCCTGGCAAAGCTTGAGCCCAGTGCCCCTTGTCCCAGCTCCTGTCACTCTCTTGTCTCACCCTGGTACAAGCTGTCAACACCCAGTACCCCACACCACTGCCAACACACCACCACCATTATCTGTGAGTGAGCAATCCCCACTAGCCAGGATCTGAGCTGCTCTCCTTGGTTCCAAACACAGCTGCCACCAGCCAGCATGGTACCCAGGGTCAGCCCGAAGCGAACGCTGACTTCCTGAACCCCAACAATTTGATGGCATTTCTCTGCTGACCTAAGAAACCCCAAATCTCAACAGAACCAAGACCAAAAAAAAAACCCCAAACCAACCCCAAACCACCACAATCTGTGTTGGTGTGGTAGGTCTATGCCATGGCTGCTTCACCAATGCAGCAGTGTAGGGTGGGACCGGGCAGAGCCGGGACCGGCCACCCTCTCCGCTCCCTCTGAGTGCCAGCTCAGCCCTCATGGTTTTGGGGTCTTGTCCCTGAGAGCAGCTTTGGCACTGAAAGAAGAGATGGTGGCTCACACTAAAGTAGAATTGGGGGTGGGGATGGACAGGGTGGGGGGACAGACACCTCACAGCTTTCTCCAGACTTAGCAGACTGTGAGGGTCCTCGTGCCACGGAGGAAGAAATGAGAGAAGCCCTTCTGGGGCTGGAAGGGAGAGAAGGGACATGGGGGGAAGGGACTCAGAACAAGTGTAGGGTTGTAAAAATGAGGGATTTTATCCAATCCAATCCATGCATTCATGTTCATCCTCAGATCAAAGTTTTGGGTTGGAAGGGGCCTCAGAGATCATCTAGTTCCAACCACCCTGCCATGGGCAAGGACACCCTCACTAGACCAGGTTGCCCAAAACCCCATCCAACCTGGCCTTGAACCCCTCCAGGGATGGGGTTTCCACACCCGCTCTGGGCACCCTGTGCCAGGGCCTCCCCACCCTCAGAGTACAGAATTCCTTCCTAACATCTAACCTAACCCTGTCCTCATTCAGCTGGAAGCCATCACCCCATGTCCTGTCCCTGCACTCCCTGGGGAACAGCCCCTCTCCCACCTTCCTGCAGGACCCCTTGAAGGTAGGCCAGTGGGCTTCCTGTCACAGATGGCTTTGTACCATGCTGACACCTTTAAAAGAAAGAATCACAGACTCGTAGGGGTGGGAAGGGACCTCCAGAGATCATGGGGTCCAACCCCCCTGCCAAAGCAGGGTCACTAGGACAGGGCACACAGGGCAACATCCAGATGGGGCTGGAATCTCTCCAGAGAAGGAGACTCCACACCCCCTGGGCAGCCTGTCCCAGGGCTCCCTCACCCTCACTGGGAAGAAGTTCTTCCCCACATTGGGGGGAACTCCCTGTGCTCCAACTTGAGGCCATCGCCCCTTGTCCTGTCCCCACAGACACTGAGAAGAGGCTGCCCATGTGCCCCTGTGTCCCAGCCTTCAGCTATTGAGAGCCCTTGATCAGATCCCCTCTCAGGCTTCTTCTCTCCAGGCTGAACAGCCCCAGCTCCCTCAGCCTTTCCTCCCAGGGGAGATGCTCCAGGCCTTTCATCATCTCCAGAGCCTCCTCCGGACTCTCTCCAGGAGATCCCTGTCCTTTTTATCCCAGGGAGCCCAGCACTGGACACAACACTCCAGGTGGGGCCTGACCAGGGCAGAGCAGAGGGGGAGGATCCCCTCCTGTGACCTGCTGCCCACACTCCTCTTGATGCCCCCCAGGATCCCACTGGCCTTCTTGGCCCCAGGGCACACTGCTGGCTCATGGCCACCCTGTCACCCACCAGGACCCCCAGGTCCTTCTCCACAGAGCTCCTCTCCAGCAGCTCCCCCCAGCCTGTCCTGATTCCAGCAGTTCTTCCTTCCCAGGTGCCAGACTCTCCACTTGCTTTTGTTGAACCTCCTCTGGTCTCTCCCTGCCCAGCTCTCCAGCCTGGCCAGGTCTCTCTGGATGGCAGCGCAGTGTCCTGCCTGCCACCCACTCCCCCCAGCTTTGGATCATCATCACTTGCTGAGGGTGGATGCTGTTCCCTCATCAAGGTCTCAATGAAGTTATTAAACAGGACTGGACCCAACTGAGTCATTAAACTGGACTGGACTGGCTGTTGGAGATGAGACAGAGCAAAAGGGTGTCACGTCTAACCCCCATCCCCTTCCCTTCCCTGCCAGGGCTGCTCACACTCATTGGATCTCCTAAATTATAACTGATCAGCCATGGCATGGATGTTTCTCCTTATGGAAACCACTCCTGGAGCGGTCTTTGAGGAGAAGGTCCATCAGGACACACCAGTTTCAAGACCAGCGTGGCAACAGCCAACCCCTCCTCTACGCTCACCTGGTAAATGTGGTTCAGCTTCAAGTGCTTGAGGAGCAGCAGCAGAGAAGCTGAGATGCTCTTCACAATGATCTCTTTGTGTCTGTTGACGTCGATCCCCAGCTTCATGCTCTGAAGAACGGTGATGCTGGGTTGAGGGGAGAGAAGGCGACCGCATGGTGGGCATGGGAGCAAGGACAACGAAGGGACTGGTGAGTTCTCATTCATCTGGAGAGGCTCTAAGGGAGCAAAGTCCCTCTGGGACTCCATTTCCAGCCCCTCCTGTCTGGTAACACCAAAGTGCATTAAAGAAAAGCTGATTGTCCCCCAACAGTGATCCTCAGAGAGTGGTATGGAGGACATCTACCATATGCTCATGTGTCCATGACTTGTGTTAATTAGCATGGCTTTAAGACTTGTGTCACTCAGCTGAGCACAGCAGCTCCAATCATCGTGCTCCTAAAAACCTGGCATCGCCAGCAACAGCAATTTGCACCCATCCAAAGAGACATCCCCAAATCTGGAGCCCCCAAATCCAATTGGCAAACCCCAACTGGCTTCACAGTAAAGCTGGGATGGCTGGTGGCCACCTCCTCAAGGACTTACGGCATCTCTTCAGGCAAGACGTCTGCCAGGATGTTGATGGAGTCGGTCTTGGCTTTTGAGGTGGGTGCTGCAGCAAGGAGGATCTTCAGCAAAGCTATCTGCAGGCAAGGACAGGCATGGGGGGATGTTCCCAAGAAGAGACAGGCATGGAGGGATGCTCTCAAGAAGGAACATTCCTTCCTTCCTTCTCCTTCACTTGCTGAAACTGGACAGCTTCAAGCCACATCTACAGGGGTTTCACCAGCCCAAGTTTTGCTCATGATGGACTGACTATGCCAAGGCTCAACCTCTCCTTGTATACCCTGGACAGATAGAGCAAGGGTGGGGAGCAGAGCAGCTCCATCTGAGCTTTATGGCACCATGAGCTCTAATGCCATGGATAAAATAACACAAGGGACACCTGGAGCTGACTGTGTTTAGATGGGTTTGTCTCTCTGTCTGGATGGAGAGCACATGACCCACCTGGCATTGAGGAATCAGAATCTTCAAGGTTGGAAAAGACCTTCAAGATCATCAAGTCCAACTGTCAACTCACCACAACCATGTCTACTAAGAATCCCAGACTGGCTTGAGTTGGGAGGGACCTCAAAGCCCACCCAGTGCCACCCCCTGCCATGGGCAGGGACACTCCCCACCAGCCCAGGGTGCCCCAAGCCCCATCCAACCCAGCCTTGAACCCTTCCAGGGATCTCGGGGCAGCCCCAGCTTCTCTGGGCACCCTGTGCCAGGGCCTCAGCACCCTAAAATCTCACCATGAAGTCCTGAACACACCCTGGAAGCCCCATATCTCACAGATGGTCACCACTGCCCACTCAAAAGCCTTTCTTCACTTTTCAGAGACATGGGCTTACCATATACTGGGGGAGATTGTACAACATTGCTCGATACAAGATCTCACAAGGGGTTTCTTGGACTTCCTCTTCCCCCTGGCATGGAGAAATGTTAGAAACAAGGGAAAATGAAGTATTTCCAGTCCACACAACTTGAGGTATGCCAGTCACCTCCATTACACCCAGCTCGAGCACCTAATGATGGACACAGCCATGTGGTGACTGCAGGAAGCTCCATGCTCTTCTCCACTCCTACATTTGATCAAGATGTAGGTAGATAGGTAGGTAGGTAGGTAGGTAGGTAGGTAGGTAGGTAGGTAGGTAGGTAGATAGGTAGATAGGTAGGTAGGTAGATAGGTAGGTAGGTAGATAGGTAGGTAGGTAGATAGGTAGGTAGGTAGATAGGCAGGCAGGCAGACAGGCAGGCAGGCAGACAGGCAGGCAGGCAGACAGGCAGGCAGGCAGACAGGCAGGCAGGCAGACAGGCAGGCAGGCAGACAGGCAGGCAGGCAGACAGGCAGGCAGGCAGACAGGCAGGCAGGCAGACAGGCAGGCAGGCAGACAGGCAGGCAGGCAGACAGGCAGGCAGGCAGACAGGCAGGCAGGCAGACAGGCAGGCAGGCAGACAGGCAGGCAGGCAGACAGGCAGGCAGGCAGACAGGCAGGCAGGCAGACAGGCAGGCAGGCAGACAGGCAGGCAGGCAGACAGGCAGGCAGGCAGATAGGCAGGCAGGCAGACAGGCAGGCAGGCAGACAGGCAGGCAGGCAGACAGGCAGGCAGGCAGACAGGCAGGCAGGCAGACAGGCAGGCAGGCAGACAGGCAGGCAGGCAGACAGGCAGGCGAGACAGGCAGGCAGACAGGCAGGCAGACAGGCAGGCAGACAGGCAGGCAGACAGGCAGGCAGACAGGCAGGCAGACAGGCAGGCAGACAGGCAGGCAGACAGGCAGGCAGACAGGCAGGCAGACAGGCAGGCAGACAGGCAGGCAGACAGGCAGGCAGACAGGCAGGCAGACAGGCAGGCAGACAGGCAGGCAGACAGGCAGGCAGACAGGCAGGCAGACAGGCAGGCAGACAGGCAGGCAGACAGGCAGGCAGGCAGGCAGGCAGGCAGGCAGGCAGGCAGGCAGACAGGCAGGCAGACAGGCAGGCAGACAGGCAGGCAGACAGGCAGGCAGACAGGCAGGCAGACAGGCAGGCAGACAGGCAGGCAGACAGGCAGGCAGGCAGGCAGGCAGGCAGGCAGACAGGCAGGCAGACAGGCAGGCAGACAGGCAGGCAGACAGGCAGGCAGACAGGCAGGCAGACAGGCAGGCAGACAGGCAGGCAGACAGGCAGGCAGACAGGCAGGCAGACAGGCAGGCAGACAGGCAGGCAGACAGGCAGGCAGACAGGCAGGCAGACAGGCAGGCAGACAGGCAGGTAGACAGGCAGGCAGATAGGCAGGCAGGCAGGCAGGCAGGCAGACAGGCAGGCAGACAGGCAGGCAGACAGGCAGGCAGACAGGCAGGCAGACAGGCAGGCAGGCAGGCAGGCAGGTAGGCAGGCAGGCAGGTAGGCAGGCAGGCAGACAGGCAGGCAGACAGGCAGGCAGACAGGTAGGCAGATAGGCAGGCAGACAGGCAGGCAGATAGGCAGGCAGATAGGTAGGTAGATAGGTAGGTAGATAGGTAGGTAGATAGGTAGGTAGATAGGTAGGTAGATAGGTAGGTAGATAGGTAGGTAGGTAGGTAGGTAGGTAGGTAGGTAGGTAGGTAGGTAGGTAGGTAGGTAGATAGGTAGATAGGTAGGTAGATAGGTAGGTAGGTAGGTAGGTAGGTAGGTAGGTAGGTAGGTAGGTAGGTAGGTAGGTAGATAGGTAGGTAGATAGGTAGGTAGGTAGGTAGGTAGGTAGGTAGGTAGGTAGGTAGATAGGTAGGTAGGTAGGTAGAAGAGCCTCCAAGGTGTGTCAAAGAACAATACCTTGGGGAATCTACACATCTGTCTAGTGATAGGGAAGCAGCAACTTCTTACCAGAGACATGGGGCACTTCTCTAGCTCCTCCTCGTTCTTGATCTGGATGTCTGAGATGGAGACATACTTGTGCTGGCAAAACAAAGAGGCAGAGCAATGTCACGGAGAAGGATGAACCAGAGGCAGCAACGACAACATCTGATGATCTCAGCAACATCTGAGTTAGGTTTATAGGTCATAGCAGAGGAGAACTCATCTTTATATGGGACATCCCTCTGTCCCTGAAGCTCCTCCCACATCGTGCCTTTGGTTATTTCCACCTACTCCTTCTAGTATGTAAGGAGGAAGTAAATGGAAAGGAACAGTCGCCTCCAAGAGGTGATCCAGACTTTAGATAGGGTCAGTGGGTCTCTGGAGGTGTCTCATTCCATGTGAATCTCCCTCTACTGCAGGCTGGCCATGCTTCCCCTGGGGAATCACTGGGACATGTATATCCAAAGCCACCTCTGGAAGTGTCACCTTCAAAACATGGCAGCAAAGTTACACTTGGGATAGAGGGAAAGTCCAAGTGCTGGACAATCTACTTGGGATCTCAGAGGACTCAGTTCTCCATTTTTTGCCCCAAATCCTGCAAGAAGCTCCAGTAGCCTCTCCTGTGACAGCTAACAAGAAGGAAACCCCTTAGACTTGTTCTAAGTGCTGCACCATAATGTTTATACATATGAGCCTGGATGCCCTGCAAACCCCTGGTGATCTTGGCCAATGATTTCCTCACTTCCATGAGATCCCTGTGGGTCTGATGTCACCTCAGAGCATCTGCTGAGTGCCAGGGAGCAAAAATAGCAAGGTATGAGGTTAGACAAGCTGACTGCTGCTCAGCAAGGCTTTCTGGGCTGCTTCAGCCAAGTGCTGTGCATGGAGCCACCACCTTACCTGCTTCAGTGTCTTCACGCTTTCATGGATGGGCCGTGGTAGCCCTATCAGGGTCTCAGTGTCTCTGTGGAGGGTGAAAGAAGGACAATATGAGCCTGGGAAGAAGATCTGGGTTTAACACTTCCATGCCATACAAAGTTAAAGTGGGATCCTGTAGCTGCTGAAGCTCCTGAAACGCATCCCAGGCGGGTCAGGAATTGGGAGAGGTGTTGGCGTGAGCCTCCCACCCTTCCATCTCCTCCCCAGAACAGTCTGCACCACAGAGGGTGACGTAAGGGGTGAAGAATTGGGGTGAAGTCAGGTCTCTGGGCTGAGCTAGCTAGAGCCCAGCTCTACACCCAAACTAAATATACCCATCTGAGCCAATATACCCCATGCCAAGATGATTCTGAACCCATAGCTTGATTTATTCACAAACCCAGTAACTCCCTGGGGATACCAGGTTGTCCCAACTCCCTCCTGTATCAAACCAGTCTCTGGCTTAGCCCAGAGGTCACTTATTCTAGGCTAGGTCTGATTTTCAATAGAAAGAGCTCCTTGGAGGCCAACATCTCCAAGAACATGCCTTTAGAACAGAGAGTGCACTGCTGGAGCCCCAACAAAAGCCAGCACCGTGCTGCATTGTCCCATGTGTCCCTTAGGCTGGAGGAGGTGACAAAACCTAAGCCCTGCAGACACCTCCCACGTTAAGTGGGGAGTTAATGAGACAGACTTGGATGGTCCTACACCCATGACACTCACTGTCCCAGCGTGAATCCGATGAATTTGTTCCTGCTGGCTTCCAGGAAATGCTCGATGTCCTTCTGTCTGATGGGAGCAGCAGAGAAACAAAACCAAGAAGGTTGGAAAACAGACGTACCCCAGGTCGCAGCCCACGTGGCTCAGAAAGGACAAGAGCATGGAACCAATTTAGGTTGGAAAAGGCCACTGAGATCCTCATATCCAAGTGCTGACCCAGCACTGCCAAGCCCACAGCTAAACCATGTCCCTCAGCACCACATGTAGACATCAGTCCAACACCACTGTGTCAACTAAACCGTGTCCTGGAGCACCATGCCTACCTGTGTTTTGAAGCCCTCCAGGGATGGGGACTCCACCACCTCTCTGGGCAGCCTGGTCCAAGGCCTGACCACTTGTTAAGTGAAGAAATGCTTCCTAATATCCAACCTAAGCCTCCCCTGATGCAACTTGAGACCATTTCCTCTTGCTAGTTGCTTGGGAGAAGAGACCAACCCCCACCTCTCTACAACCTCCCTTCAGGTAGTTGTAGGTGGGGAGAAGGGCTCCCCTCAGCCTCCTCTTCTCCAGCCTCAACACCCCCAGCTCCCTCAGCTGCTCCTCAGAGCATTTGCCCTCCAGCCCCTTCCCCAGCCTGCTTGCCCTTCTCTGCACTCGCTCCAGGACCTCCATGGCCTTCTGATGCTGAGGAGCCCACAACTGGACCCAGCACTCCAGCTGCAGCCTCCCCAGTGCCCAGCCCAGGGGCACAATCCCCTCCCCACACCTCCTGGCCACGCTGGCTCTGACACAAGCCAGGATGCCCTTGGCCTTCCTGGCCCCCGGGCACACTGCTGGCTCCTGGGCAGGCTGAGCTCCCCCAACACCCCCAGGTCCTTCTCCCAGCAGCTCTCCAGCCGCTCTGCCCCAGCCTGTAGCGCTGCTGGGGGTTCTTGTGTCCCATGGGCAGCACTCTGCCCTTGGCCTGGTTGAACCTCATCCCGTAGGGCTCAGCCCATGGCTCCAGCCTGGCCAGACCCCTCTGAAGAGCCTCCCCACCCTCAGGCAGATCAAAACTGTCCTCTCAGCTCAGTGTCATCTGCAAACTGCCTAGGGAAGAAATCCAAGCTTGGATTTGTTGTCAACAACAAACTCCTGTCACAGACTAGAGGGAGGGGACAGAGGGTTTCACCCTCTCTTCCTGTCCTGCCACCTGTATCACAGGTGGCAGAACTGGTGTTAGGAAGGGAAGGCACCAAGTTCTCTCTCCTCAGCTGTTTCCTTCCCATTTCTTACCTCAGAGCAGGACCATTCAAGAAGGCTTCACCTGGCAAGACAAGAGTCCCCCTCAAAAACCAAGAGGTGTTGTCATTACCCTGTTCCCCAGGGGATTAGCCCATGACCCTGCCCTACTGAGGTCCCTTGGTGCTGGTTGGGAAAGCTGACCCTGGTCCCACTGCGTTCCAGCACAAGCCTCCTTCCCAGTACAATGCCACTTACTGGTCGAGCTTGGTCCTGCTTGGTTTGTAAAGCCTGAGGAAGGGCTCAGCTAAACCCAGACCAGACAGGACCAACTGAGACAAGAAAAGGAGAACTGGATTCACTCCGGTTCAACTCGCCAGAAGCCAACAAACTTGCCCATCTCATGTTCTACCCGCAGTGAGCTCCAGCACACGTGGAACTGGGAGGGTGGCAATGAGACCAGAGGCCTTCACCTGACTTTGGGGGCCCAGGGGAGCCCTTTGGGGAACGACACCCTTTCAATAGGTGGGCGCTGAGCAGGCACTGTGGGGATAACTGTGTCCCGGTCCATCAGGTCCAGCTCCCCCTCAATCCCACTGTCCACATCATCGTTCTCCTCTTCATCTACTCCTCCTTCATCGTTCTTGAAGGGGTCTCTCTCGTTGTAGATATCCAAACTGTCTTGCTTCACCAGGGGCTGCAGCAGAAGGGGGAAGGAGAAATTCAAGTTAACCCATGGATCCCATCTACCTCCCAGCTGCTGGCACCACACCTCTCCAACCTTGGAAGGATCAAGCTCCTTGATGTTCCTCAGGTGAGGATTTGCTTCCTAGCCATTACCATGAGAAGGTGGACAAGGAACAGCCTGCTCTGTACCTGGAGCCTTGCTGCTCTAGGAGGTGTGACCCCGTTTTCCATCTTAGCTTTTAGAGCTACTCTCCTCTCAGAAGAGGCATGGGGAGCGGACCAAATGATCTCTTGAGGTCCCTTCCAACCCCTATGATCTGTGACTTTTCATCCTGGGACCATAACACAGCAACTCCAAGAGTGGAGCTAAAAAAAACCCCAAGTTTGCTGTGAGCAGTTTGCTCCTCAGTGCTTATCAGCCCCCCACCATAGGGCCAGGATGTCCTCTTGCTTCCTCTGGATCAAGTGCATCGTGGGCCTGATCCACCACAACTGAAATTAGTGGATGACAAGGTCAACATGACCCAGCAACGTTTCCTGGAAGCCCAGAAAGCCACCCATGTCCTGGGCTGCATCCCCAGCAGGGCTGGGAAGGGGGATTCTGCCCCTCTGCTCTGCTCTGGGACACAGACCCCCCTGCAGCTGCCTCCAGCTTGGGGGTCCCCAGGGTAAGGAGGAGATGGAGCTGTTGGAGCGAGTCCAGAGGAGCCACAGAGATGATGGGAAGGCTGGATGGAGCCCCTGTGCTCTGGAGCCAGGCTGGGAGAGCTGGGCTGGCTCAGCCTGGAGAAGAGCAGGCTGCTGCTGGGGAGAGCTTAGCGTGGCCTTTCAATACTCACAGGGGGATAAGCAAGTTGGGGAGAGACTTTTGGCAGGGCCTCTTGTGATAGGACAAGGGGTCATGGTTTTAAGCTAAAAGAGGTTGGATTCAGGCTGGACTAAGTAAGAACTTTTTTATCAGGGTGGTGAGACCTTGCACAGGTTGCCCAGAGAGATGGAAGATGCCCCATCCCTGGAAACACTCAAGGCCAGGTTGGATGGGTGGCTTGGACTCGATGACCTCTCGAGATCCCTTCCAACCCCCCAATTTTGTGATGGGGCTCTGAGCAACCTGGTGTCGTTGAAGATGGCTGGGGGGTTGGACTAGATGATCTTTAAGGTCCCTTCCAACCCAAACTGTGGAAGGGTTAGTTGGAAACGCCCATTTCCATGGCCCCCATGGGAATAGCATCCTGGTCCATGCCCCAGGACCACGTGCCTGCTCTTACCCTGCGGCTGCGGTGACCACGCTTCTGCTGCTGCTGCTCCACCAGCTCGATGGAGTAGGTGGGAGGCGAGGCAGCACGCATGCTCCTCATCACCTGGATGCTGTCCTCCGGCAAGGGGGCAGCCCCAGCTCCTCCCTCTTCCTCACCTTCATCCCCTGGAGGGCTTCAAATCCACCCAGCGTGAACTAGGGACCGACAAGAGAGGGGAGAAGGTGAGGAGCAGACATCCCACCCGGACTGCGTGGCTCTTCTGAGCTTCCAGAGGAGCAGCAGCCTGAGGCCACCAAGCTGCAGAGCTGAGGCTGAAGACACCATGTCACTGGTTCATCCCTCAGGCTTCTCTGCATGACCAGAAGCAGCTGCCTTGTGTCAGCTTTCCATGCCACCCTGAACGACCCCGTCAAGGTTGGATCGGGCAGCGGGGAACACCCAGGCTGCATCAGCACTGTTCCCAAAATGACCCCCTTTCTGGAAAAAGAATTCACACCCACCAGGAGCACCTTCCAGAGCAGGAGCAGGACCTTCTTCATGGGGAAGTGTGGAGCGTGGCCGCTGCAGAACTTGGTCACCATCGTGAAGAGCAGAAGAGCAAACGGCTCCTCGGTGTGTACAGGGAAACCTGGGGGGAGAGAGGGGCCAGGGGCAGGCTCAGACAATTTTCCCCATCCCTGAGGTCTCCTTGCTGGTCCAGCACAACGAAGGGACCTCCTTAGGGCACAGTGAACTTTGGGGCTCACCCAGTTCCATCCTGAAGGTCTCCCGGCAGGTTTTCCACTCAGGGGGATCTGCCTCCTGCTCCACACGGATGTTCTCCACCATCAGGTACATCACACTGAGCAGCACCCTGCCAGGACAGGGAGGTGACCCTGCGAGGTAGAGGCCACTCTGCCCCCAGAAGCTGTCCCACAGCTTCCACTTGACGTGCTGGAGGGGTTACCTGAGCTCCGTGCTGTCGGCCAGTGAGATGGCTGGCTTCCTCAGGGCGCTGCTGCAGGCCTGGCTGTTGCTGTGGGGAAGGGGACAAGCTCAGTGCCAGGCACCAGGCATGGTTAGGTCCTTGCTCCGACCCCCCAGCCTACATCTGCAGCAGTAGAAGCACCATGCTGGGGGTCATGCTATGGCCAGAGCACCTCCCCGGTTCTCGGTGAGGAGGAGGAGGAAGAGAGTGAGGAAGGAGAGAGAGGAAGAGGGGAAGGAGCATAGGTACAAAGAAAATGAAGAGGAGGAGGGTAATGGAAGAGGGTGAGGAGGACAGAAGAAGAAGGTGAGGAGGATGGGGAAGGACACAAGAGGCTGGGGGCAGAGTGGCTGGGAAGGTGCCCAGCAGAAAAGGACCTGGGGGTGTTGGCTGACACCTGGCTGACCAGGAGCCAGCAGTGTGCCCGGGGGGCCAGGAAGGCCAAGGGCATCCTGGCTTGTGTCAGAGCCAGCGTGGCCAGGAGGTGTGGGGAGGGGATTGTGCCCCTGGGCTGGGCACTGGGGAGGCTGCAGCTGGAGTGCTGGGTCCAGTTCTGGGCTCCTCAGCATCAGAAGGCCATGGAGGTCCTGGAGCAAGTGCAGAGAAGGGCAAGCAGGCTGGGGAAGGGGCTGGAGGGCAAATGCTCTGAGGAGCAGCTGAGGGAGCTGGGGGTGTTGAGGCTGGAGAAGAGGAGGCTGAGGGGAGCCCTTCTGCCCACCTCCAACTACCTGAAGGGAGGTTGTAGAGAGGTGGGGGTTGGTCTCTTCTCCCAAGCAACTAGCAATAGGAAATGGTCTCAAGTTGCATCAGGGGAGGTTTAGGTTGGATATTAGGAAGCAGTTCTTCACTTAACAAGTGGTCAGGCCCTGGACCAGGCTGCCCAGAGAGGTGGTGGAGTCCCCATCCCTGGAGGGCTTCAAAACACAGGTAGGCATGGTGCTCCAGGACATGGTTTAGTTGACACAGTGGTGTTGGACTGATGTCTACATGTGGTGCTGAGCGACATGGATTAGCTGTGGGCTTGGCAGTGCTGGGTCAGCACTTGGATATGAGGATCTCAGTGGCCTTTTCCAACCTAAATTATTCTGTGATCGTAGGAAGAAGATGAGGAGGGCAAGAAGAGTGAGGAGAAAGAAGACTAAGAGGAGGGTGAGGAGGACAAGGAGAAAGAATAAGATGAAGACAAGGAGGGTGAGGAGAAGGAGGAGGAGGAGGAGGAGGAGGAGGAGGAGGAGGAGGAGGAGGAGGAGGAGGAGGAGGAGGAGGAGGAGGAGGGGAAAGCACCACAGGTCTTCTCACTCAATCTCCATGTTGAGGAGTTCCAGGAAGGCAGTGAAGGTTCCCAGCTGGTACAGGAGGAAGCTGTTGTGTCGAGACCAGTGCAGGACTTCACCTTCATTGTCACAGTCTCCAAAGACACCTGGAGATAGCCAAAGGGAGGCACTGGTTAGGAAGGAGCTGCCCATGGGACTGTCCCAGGAAGAAGCTCCACTGCTGGTTGCACCGACCTGGTGCGACCCCAAGAGAAGGCTTCTCCCAAATCCTGGTGATGAAGCCAGCCAGGGGTTACATGGGGGATGTGGTCCTTACCCTGGGCCAGGTAGAGGATGGCCCGTGCTACTCTGAGCCGCTTGTCCCTGTTGACCACCTCCAGCCCATCCAGCAGATGCATGACATAGGCCTTCTGCTGAGCCCCATCCAGCTCCAGCCACCTCCTGCCCTGCACTGCAACAGGGACAGGACAACCAGCTGGGTGCCTCCCTGGTGGTCCCACTCTCACTCAGGGAGAGGGGAGGGGGGCTGCCCCAAACCCCTGGGGGTGCTGACCCCAAAGCTGGTACCTTGAGTGTGAAAATCCTCCTCGAAGCATCTCTGGTTGGTGCTGAGCTCGGGCTCCTCAGTGTAGCTGTACAGCTCTGATGGAGAAAGGGGTTAGCAGGGACCCTGGGCTGGGGGCTTCACCCTCCTCCTCCTCCTCACCAGGTTCCTCAGGGTGCTCTGTAACATCCCTGCACACCCAAGGAGACACAGGGCACGTGTCCCTGAGCCCTTCTGCACCCCCAAGGAGGGTCATGGAGCCTCCTAAGGGTACCAGATCCATCCCTTGCACCCCAGTGTCTGGGCTGGGCTCTTCCCTCTCTCCTGCCCACAGCGATGCTGCCTCTGCGATTTCATAATGTGGGGCGTTGGGTGGGGGTTTTTGGGGTGAGGGGAGAATCCTCTGCCCCAGTTAAGCCAGTTTGCAAAGGGAGGGACTACAGGAGCACCAGGGCAAGACCTGCACTGACTTCACAGAACCACAAGGTTGGAAAAGCCCTTTGAGATCATCAAGTCCAACCATCCCTGTCCTGTGCTAAACCAGATCCCTGAGCACCTCATCTCCCCTCTGTTCAACACCCCCAGGGCTGGGGACTCAGCCCCCTCCCTGGGCAGCCTGGGCCACAGCCCCACAACTCTGCCAGGGAAGAACTTTGCCCTCCCAGCTGAGCTGAGCCTGCCCTGGCAAAGCTTGAGCCCAGTGCCCCTTGTCCCAGCTCCTGGCCCCTGGCTGAAGAGACCAGCGCCCACCTCTCTGCACCCTCCGGGCAGGGCAGGGCAGGGCAGGGGGGAGAAGGTCTCCCCTCAGCCTCCTCTGCTCCAGCCTCAACACCCCCAGCTCCCTCAGCTGCTCCTCAGAGCATTTGCCCTCCAGCCCCTTCCCCAGCCTGCTTGCCCTTCTCTGCACTCGCTCCAGGACCTCCATGGCCTTCTGATGCTGAGGAGCCCAGAACTGGACCCAGCACTCCAGCTGCAGCCTCCCCAGTACCCAGCCCAGGGGCACAATCCCCTCCCCACACCTCCTGGCCACGCTGGCTCTGACACAAGCCAGGATGCCCTTGGCCTTCCTGGCCCCCGGGCACACTGCTGGCTCCTGGGCAGGCTGAGCTCCCCCAACACCCCCAGGTCCTTCTCCCAGCAGCTCTCCAGCCGCTCTGCCCCAGCCTGGAGCGCTGCTGGGGCTTCTTGTGTCCCATGGGCAGCACTCTGCCCTTGGCCTGGTTGAACCTCATCCCCTTGGGCTCAGCCCATGGCTCCAGCCTGGCCAGACCCCTCTGAAGAGCCTCCCCACCCTCAGGCAGACCCACAGCTCCTCCCAGCTCAGTGTCACCCCCAAACTGACTGAGGGAACATCAGCTCCCCTCACCCAGGTCACTGATAAAGATGTTGAACAAAACTAGACCCAGGACTGAGCCCTGGGGGACACCACTCATGACCAGCCTCCACCTCACACCTAGAAGCTCAGATGTTTTGGGACCTGCAAAGAGGGGATGGACTTGGAGGGACGGGATGCTGTGTCCTCCTATATGATTTCAACCTGTTCCTATAGAATACTTCTAGGTCCTGAAAATGGTCCTGCAAGGGAGGAGAAAGGATCCCTCAGAGGGAAAACACGTGCTTCATGCTGGCCAGCTCGTGCTCTGGAGACACGTGGAGCTAAAAATAGCCCCTTGGCTGGTGGAGATACACTGGGGACCCCAGGGAAAGGGGGCAGCAGCAGCCGGAGTCGCTGCACGGCAGCAAGACACAGGATGAGGACTCTGACACCCAGGATAAAGGGTGACACTACCCAGCCTGGACATGCCACCCAGCCTGCCAACCCCCTGCATGCCTGTCATTGTGTCCTGGATAGCTGGGAGTGTGGGGTAATCCCTGTGCCCCCACACGCCCCTCCTGCTCCGGAGAGCCGCTCTATTAATAAATCCCTCTCGATATCCATCCCCCCATCCCAAGAGTTAAGGGGGTGGGGGTGTGGGGGTTTAACCTCCCCCTCCTTTCCCCTTTTGGGCACCTATATTAACAGCAGCACCAGATCCAAGCACCCCTTCACCTGCTAGCTCAGCGCCCTGGCCGTCGGCGTCCCCGTATTCGAACTCCAGGTTGGGACAATCCAGCGAGCCCTGCGGAGAGCGGGTTGGGGCTCAGCAAGGAGCAAGGGGAGGGCAGCACACCCCCCATGGGTATTTTGGGAAGCAGGACGGCTGCCAGTCCTCCTCAGCCTTCACATTACAAGTCCTCCAGAGAGGTGACTCTGTGGGTGGATGGTCTGGATCTCCAGGGCTCAGCATGGGGCGCCCGTGTGATGCTACCTAAACCCCAGCGTGAATCTGGAAGGTGTATGTACCAAAACACACCCCCCACCCCCAAAATAAAGCATTTCTTGAGCCCCAGGGGAAGCAGGCACAAGATTCCCCCCTCCTCTCTGCATTTCAGAGCCCCACATACCCTTCAAAACCCAAAGTCTGGGGCTGGCTGGAAGCAAAGATTCCCAGGAGGATGACACCCCCACACACACTCCCCCCTCTCCCCAAGACCATGCACCTCCCTCAGCATCCCAACCCCCACAGATTCCAGGACCCAGCTTTACCCTTTTGAAGCCCAAAGGCTTGTGGTTTCCCCACCTCCCATCCCCCTGCCTCCTTCCTCCCCTGCAGATGAGGAACTGGAGCATGAAACTCCGCCGGGGAGGATTAGGGCAGGGCAAGGAGTGGGGAGCCAGGGCCACACAGCATCACTCGCCCCCCACTCCGTGCCATGGAGAAGGAACCCATGAATGGATAATCAACTCAATTAACATAATTTCTCACCCTGAGTCCCAGCATCCCTTCTCAGCAGCCGGGCTGGAACCCACGGGCATCATCACAATTAATATTGATGACCCCAGAAAGATGAGCAGATCCAGGCTGAGCCCAAATTGCCCCAAAACCGCTGGTTTCTCACCCATTTCTTGCAGCCAAGACGCTGGGGGCGGAGGGGGTGGGAGGGGTGGGGGGTGCGGTTTGGGGAGCTAAAGCCGGTGAGGAATTTGGGGAAGCTCGTGCAGCATTAATCCGCTTTGGGAGGCCAACCCAAGGGAGAAAAAGCAACCCCCAAATTCACGGGGCTCAGGGGGTGAAGACTCTCAGGCTCAGGGGTGGTTTTAGGGTCAGCTGTGCCCAGGGAGCCCCCTCCACCCACAGCTCCTTGGTGGGGAAATGGGGTTTTCCCATCCTCTGCTCACGGGGGTCCCTGGGCGGGGTGATGGGGGGGGTGGGAAGGGGAGGGAGGGGGGATGTGTGTGCTTTGTGGTGGCCGGGAGCATCGGTGCTGGGTTGGATGCTGGGGGGCTGAGCCCAGTCCTGATCCCAGCCGGGAGGGTTTGGGGGAGGACACAGAGCAGCAGCAGAGACGCAGCCCGGGGAGGGGGCCGGGGGTTCGGTGGGTATTTGGGCAGGAGGGGTGAAGGGTGGTGGAAGGGGTCGCAGCCCCCAGACCCTGGTGAGGTTGGGGATAAGCGGGTGCCTGGAGGTTGAGGGGAACCCTGAAGCCCAGCTAGGACCTCAAAACTCTATTCTGGGACTGTCAGCCGCCCTGGGGACCCCCACACCAAACTGGGTACCCCCAACCCCCCCGCAGGACCCCGCCTACCCCGGGTGGATGGAAAGGGGGGGGGGGGGAAGGGGGGAGGCTCCCACTGCAACCGGGCTCCCATCCCCAACCCCGGATCGAATTCCTTCCAACCGCGGCCCCACAGGAACCCCAACCCCCGAGACAGGGATTCCCCACCCCCCTGGAGCCGTACCCCCCCCCAAACCCTCCCACCCCACCGAGCAGCGGCCAGAACGAGCCTGGGGCCGGGGGGGGGGGAGCTGAGACTGCCGCCCCCTGCCCTTACCTCGGACTCCTTCCGCTGGCTCCTGAAGAGCTCCCGGCTCTTGGGCTGGGGCTGGGGCTGGGGCTGGGCCGGTCGAGCCCTTCCCGGGGCCGGGGCCGGGGCCGGGGCCGGGGCCGCGCCGCCCGCCGCCTCCATCCGCGGAGCCCGCCGCAGCGCCGAGCACGTGGGGGCCGGGCCCCGCGCCCCGCCCCGGCCCCGCCCCCAGCGCTCCCATTGGTCCGAGGCTCTGAGGGGCGGGGCTGGAGGACACACCCCCTCCGTGGCATTGGCCCCAGAGGGGACTTGGGTCGGGGGGAGGGGGGAGGCCCTGGGGAAGAGGGGGGTAACACGGGAGGGTCCGGGGGTGCAGGGGCATGGGGTACCCCCGGGATGGGGGTGCTGGTGGGGGGGGCACGGAGATTTGGGGGAGCGGGGTGTCCCAGGGGTGCAGGGGCATGGGGTACCCCCAGGATGGGGGTGCTGATGGGGGGGCACGGAGGTTCAGGGGGTGCAGGATGTCCCAGGGGTGCAGGGGCATGGGGTATCCTCGGGATGGGGGTGCTGGGGGGGCACAGATTTGGGGGGACCAGGGTGTCCCAGGGGTGCAGCAGGATGGGGGTGCTGGGGGGGGGCACGGAGGTTCAGGGAGCGCGGGATGTCCCAGGGGTGCAGGGGCATGGGGTATCCTTGGGATGAGGGTGCTGGGGGGGCACAGATTTGGGGGAGCTGGGTGTCCCAGGGGTGCAGGAGCATGGGGTACCCGCGGGATGGGGGTGCTGGGGAGGGGCACAGAGGTTTGGGGTGATGCAGGGTGTCCCCGGCAATGCTGAGGTGCCCCTGGGGGTAAGACATGCTGGGGGGGGTGGTGGGGGGCTGCGGGGTGTCTGTGGGGGTCCTGTGGAGGATGCGAGGTGTCCTCAGGGATGATGGGTTGGGGGGCAGGGGGTGGCTGGTGGCTTGTGCCGTTGAGCTAACAGAGGTTGGGGGGTGCCCATGGGGTAATGGGGTGCTGAGTCCTGCCAGCTTCGGGGTGGGGGCTGCACCTGCCCCACTGCAAGGGGCCGAGGGTCCCTGAGCAGCCCCCCACCCCCCCAGGATCCCTCACCCAGCCGAGTTTGATTTAAACCAGCTCCTGGAGGGCCTGGAAAGCAGGGAGACATCAGCCCCTGCTCCTCTCCTCCCTCACCCTCCTCCCCCACCCCCCCAATTTGGTGTGGGTTATTTTTAGGGGTGATCACACAGGGAAGTGCTGGACCCCCCATCTTGGAGCCTCTAGTGTCATTCCCCAACCTCCTGAATGAACCCCAAACCCATGGGTGGGTATTTCCCTCCCCAGCTGCAGCAGAAGAGGTCATGGGCAGTGTTTTGGACACGGCTCAGCATCCCCATCCCCATCCCCATCCCCATCCCCATCCCATCCCATCCCCATCCCCTCCCATCCCCATCCCCATCCCCATCCCATCCCATCCCCATCCCCATCCCCATCCCCATCCCCATCCCCATCCCCTTTGCTCAAGGCCAGGAGCCAAACCAGCTGCCTGCAGCCCAAACACCCCCGGCCACCCCAAGGACACGCAGCTGCTGGAGCAGCGTTCCCAGGAGGGTTTTACAGGGCAGCGGTGGGAGCTCAGGGCTATGACACAAGGCTGGGTTTGGGGGGGGTCAGCCCCATCCCCCACAGCAGCCTCACCCCCCAAAGCACTGCTACCCCCTAAAGTATCCCCATCCCCCAGAGAATCCCTATCCCCCAGAGCACCTCCACCCCCCAAAACATCCCTGTTCCCCAGAGTACCCCCACCCCCAAGAGCATCCCCACCCCCAAGAGCATCCCCATCCCCCAGAGCACCCTCACCCCCTAAAGCATCCCCATCCCCCAGAGCACCCTCACCCCCCCCAAACACCCCCATCCCCAAGAGCATCCCCGTCCCCCAGAGCACCCCCACCCCCCAAGAGCATCCCTGTCCCCAAGAGCATCCCCATCCCCAAGAGCATCCCCGTCCCCCAGAGCATCCCTGTCCCCAAGAGCATCCCCATCCCCAAGAGCAACCC
Organism: Hypotaenidia okinawae; assembly: GCA_027925045.1. Classification (NCBI taxonomy): domain Eukaryota; kingdom Metazoa; phylum Chordata; class Aves; order Gruiformes; family Rallidae; genus Hypotaenidia; species Hypotaenidia okinawae. The sequence continues at coordinate 1,658,015 of BSDF01000001.1, read as the reverse complement.
CATCCTCCAAAACATCCCTGTCCCCCAAAACATCCCCGTCCCCCAAAACATCCCTGTCCCCCTTAGCATCCCCATGCCCCAGAGCATCACCACCCCTCAAAGCATCACCACCCCCCAGACATCCTTGTCCCCCAGAGCATCCCCATCCCCTAAAGCATCCCCATCCCCTAAAGCACCCCCATTCCCTACAGCACCCTCATCCCCCTCCCCAAAAACCCCCCTCTGCTCCTGCCAAACCCAAACCCTCTCCAGAGCAGCGGAGTTTTCCAATGTTTTATTTGTCTTTTGAGATTACAGAGTCGTTATTGCTGCTCTAATACAATCACTCAGACATGAATATTTAAAACAGCCTTTTGAAAATGGTACATTTGCAAAGGGTTTTTTGGGGGGGGGGGTGTTATTGTTTCATTCCCCTTCAGGTCGACATCAGGATTTTGTCTCCTTAATTCTAAAGTTCAGAATTAATGAATCCTTCCCCAATTTTGCTGGTGTTACCTAAAATCTCTCTTTATTTTTTCTTAGATTTTCCTAATTCATTAAAAACCTGTTAAACCTTTAAAAAAAAAAAACACCCCCAAAAAATTAACCCAACCCCCAAAGTGATATACTGACCCCAAAAGTGATAAATTGCCCCCAAAATGGATAAACTGATTCCAAAAGTGATAAACTGACCCCAAAAGGGATAAATCAACCCCCAAAAGTGATAAACTGACCCCAAAAGGGATGAACTGACCCCAAAAATGATAAATCAACCCCCAAAAGTGATAAACTGACCCCAAAAGGGATAAACCGACCCCAAAAGGGCTAAATCAACCCCAAAAGGGATGAACTGACCCCCAAAAGGATAAATCAACCCTCAAAAGTGATAAACTGACCCCAAAAGGGATAAATCAACCCCCAAAAGGGATAAACTGACCCCAAAAGGGATAAACTGACCCCAAAAGTGATAAACAGACTCCAAAAGGGATAAACTGACACCAAATGGGATAAACTGTCTCCAAAAGTGATAAACCAACCCCAAAAGTGATAAATCAACCCCCAAAAATGATAAACTGACCCCAAAAATGATAAACTGACCCCAAAAGGGATAAATTGGCCCAAAAAGGGCTAAATCAACCCCCAAAAGTGATAAACTGACCCCCAAAATGGATAAACCGACCCCAAAAGTGATAAACAGACCCCAAAAGTGATAAATCAACCCCCAAAAATGATAAACTGACCCCCAAAATGATAAACTGACCCCAAAAGTGATAAATTGGCCCCAAAAGTGATAAATTGGCCCCAAAAGGGCTAAATCAACCCCCAAAAGTGACAAACTGACCCCCAAAATTGATAAACCGACCCCAAAAGTGATAAACAGACCCCAAAAGTGATAAATCAACCCCCAAAAAGATAAACTGACACCAAATGGGATAAACTGTCTCCAAAAGTGATAAACTGACCCCAAAAGGGATAAATCAACCCCCAAAAATGACAAACTGACCCCAAAAGTGATAAACTGACCCCAAAAGGGATAAATCAACCCCCAAAAGTGATAAACTGACCCCAAAAGGGATGAACTGACCCCAAAAATGATAAATCAACCCCCAAAAGTGATAAACTGACCCCAAAAGGGATAAACCAACCCGTCACACCTTGAATTTGGAGATGATCGAGGAATCTGATTCCAGATTAATTCGGAAATTAAAAAAGCCAAGCAAGCAGAACAGCTTACGGAAGCGGAACGACATGGAAAAAGAGCTTGGAAAACTCCAGGTGGGAAAAAGCCACTTGGGGAGGAGGAGGAAGAGGAGGAGGAGGAGGAGGAGGAGGAGGAGGAGGAGGAGGAGGGGGGGGGTGTTAATTATTAATTATTTACTGGGTTTTTCCTTAATTCTCCTAGCTACCTGGAAGATAAAACTGGCTTAGAAAAAAATCCTCAGGAAGGAATCCACGTCTGCTGAGGACAGCACCGGCGTGTGCTGCGCGAGCGACGGGCGCGGGGAGGGAAGCGAGAGCGCCGGCCGTACCCAAAGGTCACATGGATGGAGAGGGACTTTTCCCCAGGGGGTGGAAGCGGCTGTGGTTGGGGACACCTCTTTATCCAAGAGCTGCTTCGCTCCACGTCACCCCCACCGTCACGTTTCACCTCGACAACGGGAACTCTTGGGGTTGGCTGGTGGTCCCCGAGGGAGGTTCCCAGCGTGGGGACGTTCCGAAGAGCTCGGGGGACTCTTCCCAAACATCTTGAGATCTGGATTGGGATTAGTCAGGGAGTAGAGACTGTTTCAAGGTTGTGGTTAGTGATCAGACTGTGATGAAGTCTTCTCAAAGCCCTAAGGTCTCCACAAAGTCTTCTCAAGGCCCTAAGGTCTCCTTAAGTTCTTCTCAAGGCCCTAAGGTCTCCACAAGGCCCTAAGGTCTCCACAAGTTCTTCTCAAGGCCCTGAAGTCTCCTTGAGGTCTTCTCAAGGCCCTGAGGTCTTCTCAAAGCTCTAAGGTCTCCACAAGGTCTTCTCAAGGCCCTAATGTCTCCGCAAGGTCTTCTCAAGGTCCTAAGGCCTCCTCAAGGTCTTCTCAAGGCCCTAATGTCTCCGCAAGGTCTTCTCAAGGTCCTTTCCAGACCTTCTGTAGGTCCTTTCAAAGTCCCCTTTCTAGGCCTTCTCTAGGTCCTTTCAAAGTCCCCTTTCCAGACCTTCTCTAGGTCCTTTCAAAGTCCTCTTTCCAGACCTTCTCTAGGTCCTTTCAAGATCCTCTTTCCAAACCATGAGAAACTTGGAATGCGCAAGCATACGAGAGCGTTGGCTCCGAAGATGAGCAGCTTGTGGTTGACTTCAGACCTCAGCATCGAGAGCCGGTGGTGAGCCCACGGCGTTTCCTTCCTTGTGCGTGAACCAGCTGCCACAAAGCAGTTTTCCTGATGGCAAAGAAGTCCATGAGGACAAACCAGGAATCCATAGCTGATGAGGGACTCGGGCACCGCAGCAGCAAACACAGGATGAAGGCTTTTGTGCTCATGGGATCAGGCAGTTTTGTTTTAGAAGGGCCACGTTCTCCACCTGAACCACAGAAGTGATTCTGGTGAGACATGGAGACTTGGAAAGTCACCTTGGTGGGTGTGCTGTGCTGTCAGCAGCGTTCAGGTGGGACATCCTGGTCTAAAAAAAGAGAAATTATGGCAAATTTGTTCTCTGTTGGCTCCGATGCATCAAGACTTGAGGTGACCAGAGGGGTTTAGTGATGCCAAACTCTCCCCTACGCACAAAACCGGGGTGGGGGTTACTCTGGCCTACGTCTCATCCACCCAAAGGGCGTTTCCAAATCTCATCGTACAAACAGGACTAGAAAATAAAACTCCAAAGATTTCCAATGGGGATTGAAATTCAGCTGGAGAAAGACCCAGTGTAGACACAGGTCCCCCCAGCCAGGATGGCCGATGAGCTCCGCTTGGGTTCGGAAGAGCTCCCCGACACGTGAGCAGCATTTGTTGGTGAGGTTGCAAAGGTTCTTCCACCAGCACAGGCTGGTGGGGCCACCCCGTTGGCCCCACCAGGAATATGACTTTGGTTGAACCGTAGGACGTTGGCACTCGTAACGTAAGCAGCAGGAAAACACCACGGAGCTGTGAGGAGAGGAGCGGCGGTGGGTCCTAACCCCAACCACATCTACCTCCAGGCGGTCACCGGTCTGTCCTCCAAGCTCCTACCTCGTGCTAAGGGGCTACCCCTGGCTGACACTAACGAGCGGCCCCCTTCGTTAACAGCTTACAGCAGTGCTAAGGCGAAGGTCACTGACTCACTGGCAGAACCATCCCTTGGGTAGCAGTGGTGAGAGGTTTCTCCAGCGATGGATGGTGAGATCTCCCCGGCAGCTCTTGGAGCAAACGAGGATTTCATTATAATCTATTTAGCAGTGTCATCAAACAGCGTGAGAAACACAAACCCAAGCTGCCCTCTGACCAACTCTCCCAGCTGCCAGGATCCTGCTCTGTTGGGATGTGAAGGGAACACCCCCCCAACCCCCCAAAAAAAGGAAAGCGACGTTCAACCACGAAGCCGGATTCCCGCGGCTCCCATCGTGCGCGTCGCGTGAGCGGTGACACCGTTCCACCTCCATCCCAGCCAGTTCATTCCATTTGGCTTCTGCCTCGCTCCTCCCCATCCTTCCAACCCCCCCAAAAAAAAAAGACAGAACAACAACCCAAAGAGGAGAAGAAAAAACAAATCAAATCCAATAAACCAAACCCCAAAACCAACAGAAAGAAAACCAGCGTCTCCCAGTCCCGCGGCAGGACGAACACCAGTGGCAGAGGCCGCATGAACAGTATTCTAATTTAATAAATAAATAACCTAAACACACTGTCTACTATGTGAGCAAGCCCAGCTCTAACTTAGGAAGCTGGCACTGTTTCATCCTGTACAGTAGTTGAGAAGAGACTTGGGTTCTTTGTTCTTGTTCCCCGTGATTCTCCGGGATACAGCAGCAGGAATTTAATATCTGTGGAAAAGGAGAAGGGAAAGGAGGGGGTTTGGTGAAGAAAAAATCAGGTTTTCTGCTGGGGGAGAGGTGTGAAGCTCTGACAGGGTGTGTTTTGGGAGGGGTAGACACCAAGGAAGGGAAGGATTGAGAAAGGGACTTGGTCCTCATCTCCACCTCCATAAATACCACATGATATTTAGCCACCTGCCCTCGCTGCTTCTGGTACGGGGAAGGGGGAAGTTCAACAGTGCCTGATGGATTCAGGGATCGAGTCACGTCAGCTTGGAGAAACAAGGAGGATGTGCTGGAGGTGGAAGAGGGAATGGGTCAAACCCCAAAGCCTGGCTCAAACCCCAAAGCCCGGCTCAAACCCCAAAGCCCAGCTCAAACCCCAAAGCCCAGCTCAAAACAGCTGGATTTGTCCAGGAAGGTTCTCGTTAGGCAGAGAACTAAAAGTGGATAAATCTTATTTTATCTTGGAAAAGAGAAGGGTCTGGAGGGACCTTCTAGCCCCTTCCAGCCCCTGGAAGGTGCCTGTAGGAAGCTGGGGAAGAACTGTTCCTGAGGGCAGGGAGTGATGGGATGAGGGGGGATGGTTTGAACTGGAAAAGGGGAGATTGAGGTTGGGGATTAGGGAAAAGTTCTTCCCTCTGAGGGTGGTGGGTCACTGGCCCAGGGTGCCCAGAGAGGTGGTGGAGGCCCCATCCCTGGAGACATTCAAGGTCAGGGTGGATGTGGCTCTGAGGGTCCTGCTCTAGTGAAGGTGTCCCTGTCACTGCAGGGTGGGATGAGATGGGCTTGGAAGGGCCCTTCCCACCCAACACACCCAATGATTCTGTACTGCAAATGAAGCTCCATGTAAGGAGCAAGGTGCTTGCTCTAAGGAAGCAAACTCTTCTCCTGTGCAGGGATGAAGACTAATTGCCTGCTGGGTCCAGAAAAAAGACACCAGGACATCTCCTCTTGCCTCCCATCCTACGGACCTGCACACCACCATTGGGAACTTTGGAGAACTTCACTGCCTTTCTTATCTGGAGGCTCAAATTCCTGCAGGTCAGCAAGACAAAGCTGTCCAAGAACATCTCCACCCCACGGGCACAGGGGATGCTTGAGTCACAGAATCCCAAGGTGGGAAAAGCCCTTTAAGATCATCAGGTCCAACTGTCCCTGTCCTGTGCTAAACCAGATCCCTGAGCACCTCATCTCCCCTCTGTTCAACACCCCCAGGGCTGGGGACTCAGCCCCCTCCCCATGAAGTTGGGACCACCAGAGGCTGAAACTGGGCAACGAGTGTTGAACCAGAGGAAATTCCCCCACGGGCAGGGACGGCCGCGTGGCAGCACTGTAAGAATTTTGCCTGTAACACAGAGGAAGAAAAAAAGGCTCATAGAATCCCAGACTGGGCTGGGCTGGGAGGGACCCCAAGGGTCACAGAGCTCCAACCCCCCTGACACAGGCAGGGACACCAACCTCCAGGCCTGGAGCTACACAAGGTTGCCCAGGGCCCCAGCCAACCTGGCCTTCAACACCCCCAGGGACGGGGCACCCACCCCCTCTCTGGGCAGCCTGTGCCAGCCCCTCACCACTCTCTCTGCAAAGAACTCCCCCCTAAGATCTCCTCTCCCCCTCCCCTCCTCCAGCTTCACTCCAGCCCCCTTGGCCTGCCAGGCTCTGCCCTTGAACAAGCTGATTCCCCTCCTGTTCCTCTGCTCCCTTCAGGGACTGGCAGGCTGCAATGAGGTCCCCCCGCAGCCTTCTCTTCTCCAGGCTGACCCAGCCCAGCTCCCTCAGCCTCTCTTCCTAGGGGAGCTGCTCCAGCCCCCTGAGCATCTCCATGGCTCCTCTGACCCCTCTCCAACAGTCCCACATCTTCCTTGTCCTGGGGCCCCAGCTCTGGACACAGGACTCCAGCTGGGGCCTCCCCAGGGCAGAGCAGAGAGGGACAATCCCCTCCCTGTCCCTGCTGCCACCCCTCTGCTGATGGAGCCCAGGATCCCATCGCCCTTCCCAGCTGCAAGAAGACACTGTTGGCTCATGTGAAGCTTCTCATCCACCAGAACCCCCAGATCCTTCATCACCTTTGTGGCCATCCTCCTCATGACCTTCTCCCCCTGTGATTCAGCCCGTGCTGGGGGAGGAACACCATCGAGCCGAGCGCACCCGAGCAGCACCCGAACACTGCCCCACACCATCTCCCCCTCCATCAAACTTTAAAAACAAAGCTGTCATTGGAGCTGGCTGGGTGGCATCATGCTGCCATTTGCCACCTCCAGGTGACAGCTGCTGCCAGACACCAAGGGCTCCTTCTCACCCTGCCAAGCCCTTAGCATCACCGCTCCACCCACACCACCCCCTTCCCCGTCCCCAGGGGCTTTCAACAGGGTGATGCCAGGAAGTTCACAGGATCTTCTCAAGGGGTGGGATTAAAGCCCATTCCCCCACCCCTGAGGTGTGCACAGGGGCCTCCTGGAAGAAAGAAGAGCTACTACCTGTAGTAGTTTGGTTTGAAAGGTCCATTCTTGTTCAGCCCCAGGTATTTGGCTTGTTCGTCCGTTAGCTCCGTCAGGTGAGCGTCGAACGTTGGGAGGTGAAGGCTTGCCACATACTCATCTGAAACAATTCCAAGGCTTGTTAGCAGGGGAAGGGGAAGGCAAGAAGTCCTCTCCAGGTCCCTTAAGCTCCTCACACCTCTGCTGCTCAATCACAGGGCTGATTTTCACCATGAGTGGGGAAAACCGATGATCCAAAGCTGGGAGGAGTGGGTGACAGGCAGGACACTGCGCTGCCATCCAGAGAGACCTGGCCAGGCTGGAGAGCTGGGCAGGGAGAGACCAGAGGAGGTTCAACTAAAGCAAGTGGAGAGTCTGGACCTGGGAAGGAAGAACTGCTGGAATCAGGACAGGCTGGGGGGAGCTGCTGGAGAGGAGCTCTGTGGAGAAGGACCTGGGGGTGCTGGTGGGTGACAGGGTGGCCATGAGCCAGCAGTGTGCCCTGGGGCCAAGAAGGCCAATGGGATCCTGGGGGCAGCAGGAGGAGTGTGGGCAGCAGGTCACAGGAGGGGATCCTCCCCTCTGCTCTGCCCTGCTCAGGCCCCACCTGGAGTGTTGTGTCCAGTGCTGGGCTCCCTGGGATAAAAAGGACAGGGATCTCCTGGAGAGAGTCCAGAGGAGGCTCTGGAGATGATGAAAGGCCTGGAGCATCTCCCCTGGGAGGAAAGGCTGAGGGAGCTGGGGCTGTTCAGCCTGGGGAAGAGAAGACTAAGGGGGGACCTAATTAATGTTTATAATTATCTTAAGCAGGGGATGCAGGGGGAATCAGCCAGCCCCTTCTCAGTGTCTGTGGGGACAGGACAAGGGGCGATGGGCTCACGTTGGAGCCCAGGGAGTTCCCCCCAATGTGGGGAAGAACTTCTTCCCAGTGAGGGTGAGGGAGCCCTGGGACAGGCTGCCCAGGGGGTGTGGAGTCTCCTTCTCTGGAGAGATTCCAGCCCCATCTGGATGTTGCCCTGTGTGCCCTGTCCTAGGGACCCTGCTTTGGCAGGGGGTTGGACCCCATGATCTCTGGAGGTCCCTTCCAACCCCTACGATTCTCTGATTCTATGAAAACTCAAGTTCTTGTGTATGAGGAGTTAGAGGAGAAAAACCTGTCTCTGAAATACTCTTCTAACAGGGCTCCTGGGTCTGCTGCTGGGCTACGCCGTAGCCTCAGTCAAGCTTGGATGCTCTACTGAACCAGGAGTCCCTGGACATTTCTGGCAGGTGACATCTCCTACAGGCTGTGTGTCCCGGAGGGAATTGGCCATGGCTTTATGCAGAGTGAATGAGATGAACCCCAGGTCAAGGAAGGAGATGTTTTTGGAGGAGGAAGGGTGTAGAATCACAGAATGTGTTTGTTTGGAAGGGGCCTTTAAAGGCCATCTAGTCCAACCCCCTGCAATGAGCAGGGACATCTTCTCTGGCTCAGGTTTCACAGACCCCATCAAGGCTGAGCTTGAATGTCTCCAGGGATGGGGCCTCTCTGGGCAACCTGGTCTCAAACCCAACAAATAACACACCACAAAAAAAGGACCAGCTCTGCAGCCAAAGCGTGGTCGGTATGGCTGTGTCCTCAGAAGAGGGTTCTGTTGGCAGAGCTGTTGGTCAAGGATGGCGTTGTCTTTGCAAGGAAGCCAGGTCTGCTGGCACAGGCCCTGAAAAACCTCCTGTTCAACCTCAAAGCCCAAGACAGAGAAGGCAACGAGTTCATCCTCACCCATCTTCTTCGGCAGCAAGTACACGTCTTGCTTGTAGCGGCCTTCGGGAGCGTTGTACAGCTCTATCAGAGCCAGCGCCTGGATGGAGAAGACATGGAGGTGAGGAACACCAGGGAGGGAGATGTTGGCCCAGCCCAAACCCTACTTGCCTGCGTGGTGGCCGTGATGGACAAGACAAAGGTGGGGACAGTGGAGCAGCTCAGGTTCAGCAGGCGGCCCTGGGAAGCAGAAACTGGTTGTTAGCTCAACGCGGCACTGAAACCAGTTTACAGCCCTGCAGATGGTACAAGGACCACTGGGACCCTTCTGGGACGAGACAATGTCTACACTGGCTGCCCCAAGAACTCTGTAAAACCTTCTAGAAGTGAAAAATCTGAATAAAACACCCTGCAGGAGATACCCTGCAAGGGGATGATGGAAAACAGAAGCCCAAGGTTGGAAAAGCCCTTTAAGAGCATCAAGTCCAACCGTCCCTGTCCTGTGCTAAACCAGATCCCTGAGCACCTCATCTCCCCTCTGTTCAACACCCCCAGGGCTGGGGACTCAGCCCCCTCCCTGGGCAGCCTGGGCCACAGCCCCACAACTCTGCCAGGGAAGAACTTTGCCCTCCCAGCTGAGCTGACCCTGCCCTGGCAAAGCTTGAGCCCAGTGCCCCTTGTCCCAGCTCCTGGCCCCTGGCTGAAGAGACCAGCGCCCACCTCTCTGCACCCTCCTGCCAGGGCAGGGGAGGGGGGAGAAGGTCTCCCCTCAGCCTCCTTCTCCAGCCTCAACACTCCCAGCTCCCTCAGCTGCTCCTCAGAGCATTTGCCCTCCAGCCCCTTCCCCAGCCTGCTTGCCCTTCTCTGCACTCGCTCCAGGACCTCCATGGCCTTCTGATGCTGAGGAGCCCACAACTGGACCCAGCACTCCAGCTGCAGCCTCCCCAGTGCCCAGCCCAGGGGCACAATCCCCTCCCCACACCTCCTGGCCACGCTGGCTCTGACACAAGCCAGGATGCCCTTGGCCTTCCTGGCCCCCGGGCACACTGCTGGCTCCCGGGCAGGCTGAGCTCCCCCAACACCCCCAGGTCCTTCTCTGCCTGAAAGAGTCATTCATCAGCCAAAGAGGCCAAAACACCCAGCCCTCCAAACCAGAGGGACCGCTGAGCTGTCATGGCCCAAGGAGATGTTTTCTGGGTGTAATTGGGCTCCCACCCCCCATCCAGCTCCCAATTTCTTCCTCCTCCAGCAAGGAATGTGTTGCAATTCCTTCTCCTTTGCAACTCACCTCTGCTAGAAGGACTATTCGCTTCCCATCTGGCCAGATGACATGATCCACCTGGCTCACCCTCTCCCAGGTCAGCTCGGGTGTACGCAGGCTTGCCTGGAACACAACATGACAACACCTAAAGCACAGGCAGAAATACAGGAAGAAAGAAATCCAGACACCAGAAGCTGTGGGATAGGAAGGAAAAGAGGAAGCAACTAGTGGACATTGCCCACAATTTATTGTTTCCTTTGGGTCCAGTCAAGGTCCCAGACCCATGAAACCTTTATGAATCATCCCCTGGAGCTATTTTTATGACTACAATCCATCAACCTCCCAGCAACACTCATTCTTCAAGCTCTTCTGGCTAAAGGAGGCTTCATGGTCAACAACTTAACTCCACACAGCTGCAGTCACATCTTTCCACCATTGGATTTGGCTTTAAAACCCAGGAGTTTGGCCAAGGAATTGTCCTCTGACCTCCTGGTTTTCTCATTGTCCCTAAGCAGAGATTTCGGTGCCGATCGGGGTTGAGCATGTTGTGTTGCTCCAGGATGAACTCCTGGCCAGGTCTTCACGGTGTAACACCACAAACCCAGAGGGACAGGGCTGGAGAGAGCAATTCACCAAGGCTCCAAGGGGAAGGAATGAGGCTGGTGGGTACCAGAGAAGTTTGTCAGGCTTGTTGGCACCCTTTGGGACCTCAGGAATGATGACGACGTGTCTGCTGTCACACCGGGGAGCCATGGGGCTCCTCCCAAGCAGATATGGCTACTGAAGGGTCCTAAAATCACTGTCACCCCCCCATACACACACACACACACACCCATCCCCACTCCCAAGGGGTGTCCCTGCACTCACCACATCGATCTCAGTGTTGGAGTGCCCCATGTTGCAGACGATGCAGCTGTTCTTCATCCGGTCCAGGTGTTCCCTGGTCACCACGTTCTTGTTGCCTGTTGGGACAGCAATACCCCCCCCACACACACACCCCCCACAAAATAAATCCCCACATTGATCATTTTGCCTTTTCCTTTGGGTAAAAAAGAATAGAATGGATGCAATTATGGGATGCACCTCCCTCAGGGGTCACCTACCTGTGCAGGTGATGACGATGTCAACTTGTCTGATGACTTCGTTGAGTTTCACGAGCCGGAATCCATCCATGCTAAGAGGAGAAATTGGGGGGGGGATGAAGGGGGATGGAGGGGGAAGTAGTCTGTGAAGCAGCAACCCCATCCCAAAAATAGAAACAACCCCCCACCCCCCACCCCATCCTTAAGATTTTATCTTTCTAGAGCCAAAGAGTAGGAAACAAGGTGGGAGCAGGTGAAGGACCACGTATCCCAAACCTCAGGAGGGTTTTCTGGAGCCAACCCAGGGGGATTTGGGACTGTTATGTGAAACAATAAAGGAGATTTTTGGGGTGTGTGTGTGGGGGGTGTTCATGTTTTCAGTCAAGGTCTCCACCATCTGCAAATCTCAATTTCTGACAGAGACAGCTTTTTAACAGCCACAAAGTACACCCAGAAGATGTAGCTACACCCTCCTGACTGCCAAATCTTTTCTGATACAGATTTAGCTCATCTTAAAACCAACCCCCCTAAAACCACCCCAAACCCACAGATGTCTACCAGGAACTTTGCAGTCCATATTTCCACACCTACTCCTGCTTTACAAGGGCAGAGCACCCCATGGCTCTCCTGGCTTCACCAAGCAAGGTGGATTCAGCACTTGGGGTACCAAGGGCAGGATTTTATATGTATTTTTTAAGGATCTGTTGACAGTCCTCCTGTGAACTTACTTCTGTGACTCTCAGAAGCTGCAAAAATCCAAGTTACTATGAAAAAAAATCATGTTCTTTCTTTTTTTCCTGCTGTATGACCCATTTATGGGTTTTGTTTTCCATCCCACCCCCCCACACACACACACTGCAAAGTCCTTATGAGGTGGGACACAAGAGGTCTTGCTGTTAGGACCTCTTTGCTGGGTAAAATGGGAGGTTGATCCTGGAGAGCTGGAGTCACAAGGGGTGTCCCCCAGGGCTTGGTCTTGGGGTTGGTCTTGTTTAATGTCTTTATCAATGGTCTGGGTGAGGGGATTGAGTGTGCCTGCAGTTGGTTTGCAGATGACACTGAGTTGGGTGGGAGTGTCCATCTGAGGGAGAGAAGGCTTTGCAGGGGGATCTGTACAGGCTGGATCGATGGGCTGAGGCCAACTGTGTGAGCTTGAACAAAGCCAAGGGCTAGGTCCTGCATTTGGGGCAAAAGAACCCCTGGCAGCGCTAAAGGCTTGGGGCAGAGCGGCTGGAGAGCTGCCCAGCAGAGAGGGACATGGGGGTGCTGGTTGTCGGCTGGCTGAACATGAGCCAGCAGTGTGCCTGGGTGGCCAAGAAGGCCAACAGCATCCTGGCTTGTATCAGCAATGGTGTGGCCAGCAGGACCAGGGCAGTGACCATCACCTGTACTGGGCACTGGTGAGGTCACCCCTCAAGTGCTGGGTTCAGGTTTGGGCCCCTCACTACAAGAAGGACATTGAGGTCCTGGAGTGTGTCCAGAGAAGGGCCACGGAGTGGGGAAAGGTCTGGAGCAGAAGTCTGGTGAGGAGCAATGAAGGAAACTGGGTTTATTTAGCCTGGAGAAGGCGAGGATGAGGGGAGACCTTATCGCTCTCTACAGGAGGGTTTAGTGAGGTGGGGGTTGCTCTCTTCTCCCAAGTAACTAGCAAGAAGACAGGAGGAAATGGTCTCAAGTTGCATCAGGTTGGATATTAGGAAGCATTTCCTCACTGAACGAGTGGTCAGGCCTTGGACCAGGCTGCCCAGAGAGGTGGTGGAGTCCCCATCCCTGGAGGGGTTCAAAGCACAGGTAGATGTGGCACTCCAGGACACGGTTTAGTTGACATGGTGGTGTTGGACTGATGGTTGGACTTGATGATCTTTGAGATCTTTTCCAACCTTAAAGATTTGATGAAGGGGCTGTGGGTTTAAGGATCCTGATGGGTTTGGGAACTTTGCCTGCCTGGTCACGTCCCATCTCACACCTCAGGATGCAGAAGCAGCATCCCTTCACCAAAACAACTTCTACCTGGAGGAAACAAGGTCGGGTATAATGCAAGGTGCCCTTGTGAGGGGAGAAGGTGCCTTCAAGCCCCACCTCAGGGTACCAGTGTCAGCCAGGAGGGGTTGTGAGGGGCTGTGTGATCACAGAAACCAAAATATTCCTGGGGTGAGATGTGTGTGCAGCACAGTGAAGCCCAAGTTTGCTCTCTAGAGGTCACAGTTCATCTCTGACATCCTTTCAAGCCACATCATTGAACTCTTTCAAGCTGTATCATTAAACTCCTAGCCACTGTGGTTACAGTCATACAAGCTGGGAGGTGGGGTACAGATAATTGAGGTGATGCTTTAGTGCAGGAACCCTTTTTCATGGCTGGAGGAGAGCGCCGCGGGTCCCTCTGAGCATGCAGGGACCCCTCAGCAGCATCCCTCCCAGGAGGGACCACTGCTGAACCATCTCTGCTCATGGTTTTCCTGGGAGAAAAGCCCCAAACTAAACCCTAAAAGAAGCAGCTGGGTTCCTGGTTACGACTGCTTACCAGGCCTGGAGGGCACAGATCGGATCGATCTCTGTCACGTACACTATGGAGCCCATGGCCTTCAAAGCAGCACAGCAACCCTTTCCAACCTGGGGAGGGAGAAGAGCACAGAGGAAGAGTGAGATGCTGAGAGCTCAGGGGACACTGAGCATCCCTACGGCCACGGGGAAGCGTTGGAGGGATGTACCACCAGGAGCATCTCTTCCACAGCGCTGTAGTAACCCCGTTTACACACACACAACTTTTGGATATATGAAATGCCTGGATTTGGAGTGATTTAAGACCAGAGTCAGGCTCAGCTTAGCTAAGAGAGGTGCTGAAAAGTACACAAGTGCCTTTGAGGAGTTCTCCTTACCCCTGAAGACATCCCAGGGAGAGATTGTGCTCAGCTCAGGCAAGCTTGAGAGCTGCTTGTAACCTTTACTCTACTTAGGAAGCTTAATGGCTTAATCTCTGAGGGTTAATGAGCTTTACCCTTAACAAAGCAGCTCAACAAGAATCCAGGGGAACAGTTAAATGGCCAAAGTTCCCCCCAACCCCCCAAAAAAGCAACTGCAAATGAGAAAAAAATCACCCAATTACAGCTCTTCACAACAGCAGCATCAAATCCCCAATTCCCAGTACAGCACCCACAGCACAACCCGCCAGCAACTGGTGTCAACTGGTCCCCACAAGAACTGCAAAGGGCAAATTCTCCCAGCTTTGCCTTGAGAGAGAGGATTCCTCCAGTTGGGGGTTGAGAGCACAAGGGGTAAGTCAAGAGGAACTCCTCTTTCTTGACCCCGCGTCGGCATGCAACAGTGCATCTGCAGGACCCAGCCTCTGAGTGGTTTCATGTTTAAATAGTGTATTAAATCAAATATAATATATAGTATGCAAACAGAATATAAATATAATATAGAAATAGAATGATAGGTGTTATTATACCCTATATACCACATTAAATTAGCACATTAATCCCTGGATATGAAGATATTCAGCTAATGAAGATATTCAGCTAATGAAGATACTCAGCCCACTTAATGGACATCTGTTTCAAGATCCAGATTTGAAACCTGAAGATTTCCTAATTAAGATTAAGAAATAAACTGGGGATGAAGAAAACCTTCAGGTTTGGAGACCCCCTGCAGATGCAGGTAAGGCTGTGAGGACAGAGAAGTGGGTAAAGCCATGTGAGGGATGAGCTGGTCCTACGTGCAGCAGCCACGTGGCAACAGACCCAAACTCCTTACCTCCCCGTAGCCACAAACCACCACTTGCTTTCCTCCAAACATCATGTCTGTTGTCCTCTTAAGGCTAAAGGGGGGAAAAAAAGAGGGGGGGATGAAAAACAAAAGGCAAGTTAGATACTGAGCCCGTTGATGACTCTGCGGTGGTCTTTCCCTGAGGACACACAGAGGTTCTGGGTGTAGAGAGAAGCTTAGAAGGTGTTGGGTGGGAAGGGAACTTCCAAACTCATCTAGTCCCACCCTGCAGTGACAGGGACACCTTCACTAGAGCAGGACCCTCAGAGCCCCATCCACCCTGACCTTGAATGTCTCCAGGGATGGGGCCTCCACCACCTCTCTGGGCACCCTGGGCCAGGGATCCACCACCCTCAGAGGGAAGAACTTTTCCCTAATCCCCAACCTCAATCTCCCCTTTTCCAGTTCAAACCATCACCCCTCATCCCATCACTCCCTGCCCTCAGGAACAGTTCTTCCCCAGCTTCCTACAGGCACCTTCCAGGGGCTGGAAGGGGCTAGAAGGTCCCCCCAGAGCCTTCTCTCCTCCAGGCTGACCCAGCCCAACTCTCCCAGCCTGGCTTCACAGCAGAGCTGCTCCAGCCCTGGGATCATGTTTGTGGCTCCTCTGGACACGTTCCAACAGGTCCATGTCCTTCTTGTGCTGAGGGCTCCAGAGCTGGACCCAGCACTGCAGGGGAGGTCCATTCAAGACCCAAAGGGCACCTAAAAATGGGTTTTTCCTTCACTACAGGTGGCTGCTATGGGTGAAACACAACAAAAGAGGAAAGATTTGAGGTTTGGATCCTCTTTTTGCTATTTATTTACTGATTTGTTTGTTGGATCCTTTGGTTCCAGTACTCAAAAATAAAAAAAACCCTTTAAAATCTTTCCCAGTAATATTTTTTCTTCATCTTTTGATAGTCAAAACAGCCCCAAGATTAAAAAAAAACAACCCCAAACCTACAGAAGGAGCTGGGAAGTGGTGATTTCTTGCCAGAATCCCAGTGTTTTCCACAAATAAAGCTCTTCCTTCAGCTCAGTTTCCTTCTGCTTTCTCCCTAAGAGTGCCCTACATTGGGGTTTATTTTTAGCAGGGAAGTAAATAGGTTAGCAGTGCAGGGAAGGTGAAATTCCCTTCCATTTCCAAGAGGATTCAGATAAAAGCCACCACTGCGTGTCTGCTCAGCTTCCCCTTGGCCCAGTTACTCAAGCCCCAACTCATCTCCCCGTGGTGAGGTCCATCATCCATCCCAACCCAAGATAAGAAGGTAAAAGAGGGAATTTTAAAAGATTTTAAGGGTTTTTTTAGCTGCTGGCAGCATCCACGACAGCAGAACATGGAGCTAAAAGGTGTGTTGCTCAAGGTTTGGGGGTGACTCATCATGGTCAGCCAACTGCCACGACAGAAGTTGACTTGAACCCCGTGGCCACAGAGCAGAGGCATGGCCATAGTAAAGAAGGAAGGGCTACTTCATCAGAAGAGTAAGTTCAGCAAGGTGTTTTCATAGAAACACAGCAGAGTTCGGGTTGAATGGGACCTTTTAAGGTCATCAAGTCCCACCTTCTTCCACAGGCAAGGTCATCTTCAACTAGACCAGGTTTGCTCAGAGCCCCATCCAACCTGACCTTGAGTGTTTCCAGGGATGGGGCATCTACCACCTCTCTGAGCAACCTGTGTGAGGTCTCACCAGCCTCAGTGTTGCCACTGTTGCTTCTAGCAAAGCCCAGAGAGTGATGGATCATGTCCTGGAGTAGTCTGCTTCACACCACTCTGCAGACTGTTCGTATTTTGGAGCCCAGATGGTGATTTTCATTGAATTTTTCTGGTTCTGATGGGCAGGAAGAGAAAGAAACCCCAGGTTGGTTGCAGTGTCAGGTTCTGTAACACAACATGGCATGGAAAAGCCAGATACCTTCTCTGCTCACTGCACAGGCTGGACAGGTAGGCCTGGGTGAACCTACTGAGGTTCAACACTGAGAAGTGTCAGGTGTTGCGCTTGGGCTGGAGGAATCCCAGCCAGAGATACAGACTGGGAGAAGAGCTCCTGGAGAGCAGCCCTGCTGAGAAGGACCTGGGGGTTCTGGTGGGGAGAAACTTCCCCTGAGCCAGCAGTGTGCTCTTGCAGCTGGGAAGGGTGATGGGATCCTGGGCTCCATCAGCAGAGGGGTGGCAGCAGGGACAGGGAGGGGATTGTCCCTCTCTGCTCTGCCCTGGGGAGGCCCCAGCTGGAGTCCTGTGGCCAGAGCTGGGGCCCCAGGACAAGAGAGATGTGGGGCTGTTGGAGAGGGGTCAGAGGAGCCATGGAGATGCTCAGGGGGCTGGAGCAGCTCCCCTAGGAAGAGAGGCTGAGGGAGCTGGGCTGGGTCAGCCTGGAGAAGAGAAGGCTGTGGGGGGACCTCATTGCAGCCTGCCAGTCCCTGAAGGGAGCAGAGGAACAGGAGGGGAATCAGCTTGTTCAAGGGTAGAAAATGGCAGGACAAGGGGGAATGGAATAAAGCTAAAGGAGGATGCCCCATCCCTGGGGGTGTTGAAGTCCAGGTTGGCTGGGGCCCTGGGCAACCTTGTGTAGCTCCAGGCCTGGAGGTTGGTGTCCCTGCCTGTGTCAGGGGGGTTGGAGCTCTGTGACCCTTGGGATCCCTTCCAACCCAGCCCAGGCTGGGATTCTGTGACAAGGACCCCAAGATTTAGTCTTTCAGAACAACATGTGATGGAAATGAGTATTTGGATACACAGGTTTGACAAACAGAAATCCCAAGGTTGGAAAAGCCCATGAAGATCATCAAGTCCAACCGTCCCTGTCCTGTGCTAAACCAGATCCCTGAGCACCTCATCTCCCCTCTGTTCAACACCCCCAGGGCTGGGGACTCAGCCCCCTCCCTGGGCAGCCTGGGCCACAGCCCCACAACTCTGCCAGGGAAGAACTTTGCCCTCCCAGCTGAGCTGAGCCTGCCCTGGCAAAGCTTGAGCCCAGTGCCCCTTGTCCCAGCTCCTGGCCCCTGGCTGAAGAGACCAGCGCCCACCTCTCTGCACCCTCCGGGCAGGGCAGGGCAGGGCAGGGGGGAGAAGGTCTCCCTTCAGCCTCCTCTGCTCCAGCCTCAACACCCCCAGCTCCCTCAGCTGCTCCTCAGAGCATTTGCCCTCCAGCCCCTTCCCCAGCCTGCTTGCCCTTCTCTGCACTCGCTCCAGGACCTCCATGGCCTTCTGATGCTGAGGAGCCCAGAACTGGACCCAGCACTCCAGCTGCAGCCTCCCCAGTGCCCAGCCCAGGGGCACAATCCCCTCCCCACACCTCCTGGCCACGCTGGCTCTGACACAAGCCAGGATGCCTTTGGCCTTCTAAACAAGTGTCTTCCTCACTTCTCCTGGTCAAGATGACCACTACTACCACAAAGACCACTTCAAAGCTCAGGTGATGAATGAGGTGCTCTACTCCATACCCGACAAAAATGTGGGAGAAAGATGCTAAAGCAGAGTCCACCATCATCAGGGAAGCCTACGCTGGGTCTCTGAGAACCTCTGGTGCTACCAAGCAGTGGTAGTGCAGCCAAACACCAACAGCACTGCCAGATGGACTTTGATTAAACAGAAGGAGACATTTCTCTGTGGTCAAGGAACCATGAACTGCAGATCTGGAGACTTGTTTTAGCCACATCAAGTTATCAACATGAAGAGTGTCTTTTCTCTTGAAGCAGGCTGTCTTCACCCTAGAAGGTTCCTCCTCCACACCACAGCGACCTGGCACAGAGCAATCTTTCTTTCTTCTGGTCTTCATCTCATCAGCATCAACGTCAGTCTGGAAAGTCCAAACTTCTGCTTGCTTTGGTGCTTAATTATCTACTGGGAACCCCCACAAGATGCAGCATGTCACAGTCCACCCATCTGAACTGCAAGAATAAAACTTGTCCTAACCTTACTTGGCTTTGACAGAATTTGGTGGTGGGGCCACAGACACCCAATTCCATCAAAATAAGGGGAAAAAAAAAACCAGAGAGAAAAAAAACAAACCCACTTTTGAGATTTACACCCTCTCTAGATCACAACTCCAAGTATTTTGCACTGCATCTCAAGACCAACAGCCTCAGAAGACACATCATGTTCCCAGTGCCCACGTATCCCTCAGCAACTCATTCCTACCCCATCCTAAAAAGCACAGCACCATCAAGATGCTGCTGAGCTGGTCCCAGTCCCACAGTTTGCCTGCTGGGATTTTTTTTTCTGGAGATGCTGGGGAGGGCACAGAGGGATGGGAACACTCTTCTGCTTGCCTATGTGGCTGTAAATCCTGAAGGACCAGGGCGGGGAGAGGTGGGTAAAGCATCAATCAGCCCCACCGTTCCCATCTTCTGCACCTATTTATTTATGCTTAGCTGAAGGGACAGGGTTTAATCCTCAGGCAGAATCTAAGTGATGTGCCCTACCCATCCTCATGGCAGGGTTAGAAATATTTGAGCCAGACTTCTAGAGGTGCCAACATCTCTGCTGCAAGATCATGACACCCTACATTTGGGACAAGCAACTGCTACAAGATGAAGTCTTGGTCTACCACAACCTCTTCTATTTTCTTTCAAGTTTATTGTATACCTGCAGGAGAGGATAAAAAAGGGAAAATAGAGAGGCAAAAACCATCATGATGAAGCAGCTGGTTGACTCTGCTGGAGGTTGTCCTTGCCCAGGAGCTAGATGACCAATAGCATCCCTTCCAACCCAAAGCGTTGTGTGACTCTGTGACTCACAGATGGGTTTTATCCCAACACCACCCAGGTAAGAGGGATGGAAGGAGTATTTGAGGACTCCTGAAGTCCACACACAGGGTTATGAGAAGCTGCAGGGCTTGAACGCAGCTCTGGCCACGTTCACCAAGAAGGGAAGATGCACAAGAGTGACCTACACACATGGAAGGGCACAAGGACTCGGGGTGGTCCCTTGAAGGGCACCACATCGTGGTGGTTAACAGAAGATTTGATGTCTTCCAGGCACTCTGGGAAAAGAGAAGACAAGCTCTCCACAAAAAGAGGAGCAGAGGCAGGATCTAAGTGATGTGCCCCATCCATACCTGTAGCAGGGTTAGAGGTATTGGATCCTGACTTCTAGGGGTGCCAACATCTCTGCTGCAAGGTCTTTATCCTGCAAGCACAGAACTCATCGCTTGTTGTCTGCTGTATGTGTGTGTTTGTTGAGCTTTCCGTATGTTGTGGGTTTGTGTGGCTGGGTGCTGGTGGAGGAGGAGGGCTGCAGGGGTGGCTTCTGCAAGGAGCAGCCAGAAGGTCTCTGCAGGCCCCACAGAGCAAACAACAGCCAGCTCAAGGCCAGAGTTGCTGCTGACCAAGGCTGAGCCCATCAGTGATGGTCACAGAGCCTCTGGGAATCATATTTAGGAGAAAAAACCCACAAGCAGCTGCTTTTTGCCCCCAGAGAAGGGAGTGAGAAGATGTGAGGAACTGTGCAGGCACCAAGGCCAGGGAAGAAGGGAGGGAGGAGGCACCCCAAGTGCTGGAGAGAAAGATGCCCCAGCAGCTCCTGGAGAAGTCCATGGTGAAGCAGGTGTCCCCCCGCAGCCCATGGAAGATGATGGAGAGCAGAGATCCCATCTACAGCCCATGGAGGACCCCAGGCTGGAGTGGGTGGAGACATAGAGAAGATGCTGCAACCCATGTTGGAGCAAGCTCCTGGTGAGACCTGCAGCCTGTGGAGAGGGACCCACACCAGAGCAGGTTTGCCTGGGGGGGCTTGTGACCCCGTGGGGGACCAGGCTGGAGCAGTCTGGGCTTGAGGGACTGTGATTGATGACTGCTGGAGCAGTCTGGGCTTGAGAGAATGAGAGACATTCTGTGATTGATGACTGCACCCACAGCAGTGACCCACGCTGGGGCAGCTGGGGAAGAGCTGAAGCTTCATGAGAAGGGACTCAGGTTGGAGAAGTTGGTGGAGGACTGTCTGCCATGGGTGGGACCCCATGGTGCAGCAGGGGAAGGGGGTGAGGAATACCCTCCCCCAGCTAAGAATGAAAACAACTTGTGAGGAACTGACTGAAACCCCCATTCCCCCAGTCCCTGCCCCTCCCTGAGCCACACTGGGGGGAAGAAGGGAGCAAAATCCTGACTCAAGTGGAGTCTGCTGAGAAGGGAGGGGTGGACTTTCACTGGAACAGTTTGGCCAGAGAGGCTGTGGAAACCCCATCCCTGGAGGGGTTCAAGGCCAGGTTGGATGGGGCTTTGAGCAACCTGGTCTAGTGAGGGTGTCCCTGCCCATGGCAGGGGGTTAGAACTAGATGATCTCTGAGGTCCCTTCCAACCCAAAACATTCTGTGGTTCTGTGTTTTAAGATCTGGTTGTACTTCTCATTATCTGACTCTGGTGTCACTGTGTGTGCAGCCCTGGAGTGTAAGGAATTAGGTTTCTTATTCCATGTTGAGTCTGTTCTGCCCGTGATGCTGATTGTGGAATGGTCTCTCCCTGTCCTTATCTCCACTCCTGAGCCTCTCAAGATCCATCTTCCCCCCTTCCAGCTGAAAAGAGGAGCGATGGAGTGGCTTTGGTGAGCACCTGGCCTCCACCCAAGGACCAAACCACCACAAGATACCACTGTACAAACAAGTCTTCTGACCCAGAGATCTAGAACGATCTCAAGTGACAGGTAGGAGAGAACCATGGAGCCAGCTCCTTGCTGGGTCCAACTCAACCTGAGCAAGGGATGTGGCCCTCTTTGGGTGGCTGTGTACATACCCATCCAGGATGGACTCTCTGCAGCAGTAGAGGTTGTCAAACTTCTGCTTTGTGACCGAGTCGTTGACATTCATGGCTGGGACACAGAGCTTCCCTGCTTTGGACAACTGGTACAGCCTGTGGTGAATACAGGAAGAAAGAGATGAACAGCAGTAAAACATATCCCTACACTCCACTGGTGTGTGCTTTCAAGGTCCTCGTTTGGCTGGAGTGAGCAGCAGACGTCTGGAGAGTCAAATGATCTCTCCCTAGGAGCTCCTTCATTTCAGGAGGAGCAATAACACTTCCTTCCACAGATCCCTGTGATCATTTCCCCTGCTGAAGGGCGACCAGGTTGGCCAAAAGCCTTTGATAAAACCAAGTGGCATAGATGAGAAGGTGCTTTAGACTCCACACCACAGAATCACCAGGTTGGAAAAGACCTTTGAAGATCAAGTCCAACCATTCCCATCCTAAGCTAAACCAGATCCCTGAGCACCTCATCTACCCTTTTTTTAAACACCCCCAGGGGTGGGGACTCAGCCCCCTCCCTGGGCAGCCTGTTCCATGCCTCATAACTTGATAGTCTGGCCATCCTCCAATGTCCTCAAAAGGACAAAACCCCCAAATCCTGCTTCAGACAACCCAAGATGAGGCCTCCTGAGTTCCTCCAGCTCTTACATCTCAAGGCAAATAGAAATGGCCACAGAACTGTAACACTCACAGCACAACGTGAAGCTGTTGTGGTCAACACCCACAGCAAAACATCCACTGGAGGAGCAGTAGAGTGCAATCACCAAGATGTAGCAACAGGAACAGGGAGGACATCAACCTGACCTCCTACTTCTGAGAGCAGACAACTCCCAGCAGCACAAAACCACTAAAAATTAACCCAAACGCTGCCCTACAGCTATGAAGAGAATCTGAAGGTCACCTCCCTGCTCCAGGCCTTGGGAAGGAGAACACACTCACAGAATGACCAGGTTGGAAAAGCCCTTTGAGATCATCAAGTCCAACCGTATCCCTGAGCACCTCATCTCCCCGGCTGTTCAACACCCCCAGGGCTGGGGACTCAGCCCCCTCCCTGGGCAGCCTGGGCCACAGCCCCACAACTCTGCCAGGGAAGAACTTTTTCCCTAACATCTCCCTCAGTTGGTCCCTACAGACCACCTCCAGGTTTCTCCTCACTCTCACTTTGCCATCTGGGGACTCACAGTCCCCAGGCTAAGCTCCCCTCACACCAGCATCAATACCACCAACCTCAGAAAACAGCCTTGCTCCTGGCACAAGACCACTGGGAGCAATTTTAAACCCTGGGACTTTTCCTTGTGTGTCTTTTGCCCAGATGGGGACCAAGTCCTGATGCTAAAAGTATCATCAGATCTCCTTTTTGTTGACCCCTCTGGCTGCAACCCGGTGTCGGTCGCTTCCTTGTTTCTAATCTTTCATTTCCCTGTTTCAGGGGCTTCCTGCACCTCTGGCCAAACTCCCAACCAGCTCTAAGAGCTGCAGCCAAGCCTCTGTCCCTGCAAAAAATAAGGAAATAAATGGAGTCTGCTGGTCTTCTCCTCAGGCCCCTGTTTTCTGTCACCCGTGATGCTCTTACCACCATCAGGAAAGCATCTCTGATACCTCTCCTAACCCTGGGAACCACCTCTACCATCACAATTCTGCTTCTCCCACCACAATTCTGCTTCTCCCACCACAATTCTGCTTCTCCCACAGACTGGTAGGTATCACACAGCCACATCTCTATGGGCCACCCTTTCCGGACTCCCACCCCAATGAGAGACTCATTTCCTCTTCCCAAATCTCACTTCTCCCCATAAATTTAGCTTAGGACTACACTTTTGACTTTCCTCAAAGCCCACCCTTTCTTGTGCAACACCCTCACCCCATTTTTTCTACCCCCAAGGTGAGATAACCACCACCCCTACTTCCTAGGTGGACCTTGGATGCTTCTGCCACCCACGCAACAGTCAGTAGGAGCTTCTCCTCCTTGTCTTGGAATTCAGGGTGGTAGTTCCAAGGTCCATGGCATCCCACAGCCTGGAGATCTTTTGCTACCAGTGCCTTGAGGGAGAAGATGCTTTTGAGCAAACATCTCCCATGCTCACAGCCCAGTCTGTCCCATTACCTGTGGACACCGGTCACGCTCTCCTCCACTATCCCCTTGATCTTCTTAAACATGTTGGGGTATTTCTTATAGATCCAGTGAGTGAGATCTCCTCCATCATCCAAGATCTGCAATAACAATAAGCACAGAATCACCGCTCTGAAGATCCAGTAAGACCTGCTGACCCCAGAAAAAGGTACAAGGGATAAACCACTCCTCATCAAGGCCAGGTTCTGGCACCTCAAATACCCCACCAGATTCAGCACAGGAGTCCTGCTTCATCCACGTGGTGCTGGAAAGGCAACAGGTCAGGTAAACGTGACAGACCTTGGTGTTGATGAGAGGAAACTTGGGATGGTTGCTGTGCAAGCTCCTGTCTTCCCATCACCCAGGACAGCTGATGGAAAAGCCTTTGAACCCCAGGCAGTCATCAGCTGCTAATGGAGGAGGATCATCACCATCAAACCTCTTTTAGGCAACAACTTTGGGTCTCTGCCCATTTGAGGCTTTGAACCTCAAACTCAGACATACAATGCTCTTCTTCATCTGGTCATGAGTCTCCTGAGACACTCATTTCCTCTCAGGACACATTCCAGGAGAACACCAGAGCCTCGTTGCTTCAATAAAACCAGTGAAGATGAAGGAGAGGCACCCTTTGAAGAAGTGCCCTGGGTAGGACAGACATGAAAAACAACCCAGCCACAGAAATCAACACATCTCTGGGAAAAGGAGATGTCCATGAGCTTGTCCTTTCTCTGCTGCTCTTAGAACCATCCAGCATGTGGAAACACACCCAGCAGTGGCTTTGGAGATGGAAGTTATAAGGCTGTGGAAGTCTAACATATACCTCCAGGTAGACCTTCACGTGGGTTGGTGTTACCATTGATGGTTTTGTGATGTGCTAAGGTGTCACCAAGACAATAAACAAACTACACCAAGGCTTAAACCCCACCTCTATGCAAAGACTCATGGTTTGTGTCCTACACACCTCCCTCTCAATGAACGTGGTTCCAATCCCAACCACTCTGGGTCATCCCCCTGCTACATCTCAACACAGACCCAAACCCCAGGAGGATGTTGAGCTCTGAACACCTTAAAGAGGGACCCAGGTATAAGATAAAAAAGGAACATGGGCGTTTCCCCAAGTCCTCCTGTCATCTGGGTGGCCCAAGCAGCACCCAAGCAAGGTGGGAAGCGTGACAAACCCCTGTGAGGCTCAAGACAAAGCAGGTGTCACTGAGTGGCAGGCCAAGTGCCAAGGACCCATATGGTTGTTGTCATCACCATCATCCTCTTTTGCATGTTCCCTCCATCAGTGTCAAAGACTTCTCACCATATCATCATCACCCTCTTGGACTGGTCCCTACATCAACAACTTCTGACTGCCTCATCATCCTCCTCCTCCTCCTTGCATGTTTCTTCCACCAACATCAGAGACTGCAGCACCATCCTCCTCCTCCTCTTTGCATGCTTCCTCCACCAACATCAGAGACTTCTGACTGCAGCATCACCACCATCACCCTCCTCCTCCTCTTTGCACATCTCCTACACCACCATTCAAGACTCCTGACTGCCACCCAGCCCTACTGGTATGGGGTGCAGGTGTCCTAAACTGCCCACATCAAACCTAGGCAGAAGCATCTCTGCTCACTGTCTGGTCATGAAGCCCAACAGGGACCCTCTACAGCTCTCCCACCAGCATCTGCAGCCACCCAGAAAAACTTCAAACTCCCACCATGCTCCCACAGCAGAAACCCCATTGTGGGTGCAAAGATGACGTTCCCAAGCTTTGTCACAACACAAGGTGTTGGCTGCATGGAGCCACCACCACTCTGACACCCATGGACAAAGGGTTGCTTGGAAATGCTGCATACACACAGACCCAACTCTGGAGTCCCCAGGGGACTCCCAGCTCCAACCTGCTGTTCAGAGGCTAGGAAACATGGGCAGGTAAGTGTTAAGAGGGCTGAGGAGCAGTCCCAGGCCAGCCAGAGGTAGGAATTCAAGCTCCCAAGACGTCTTCATTTCATTAATCCCCATTTAATAGAGCACTTAATCCTCTTTCTGAGAGAGAATTCTGAGGGTTGGCAGTTTCCTCTTTCCTAGGAGGGCAGGAGATGAAAAACACCTCAACACTTCAATGGAGGAACTCAGTTTAGATGAAAGGTCACCTTTGTGGAGTGACCCCAAGCAGTCAACAGCAAACCCCATGGCACATGCCCCATATCCCTGAGGTTTTCTCAGCTTCACACAAGTTCTCTGCCTTCATTCAAATTCTTCTCAGGTGGGTTTTTGGGTCTTTATTTTACACATCATTATTATTTGTATCCTGGGCTCCATCAGCAGAGGGGTGGCAGCAGGGACAGGGAGGGGATTGTCCCTCTCTGCTCTGCCCTGGGGAGGCCCCAGCTGGAGTCCTGTGTCCAGAGCTGGGGCCCCAGGACAAGAGAGATGTGGGGCTGTTGGAGAGGGGTCAGAGGAGCCATGGAGATGCTCAGGGGGCTGGAGCAGCTCCCCTAGGAAGAGAGGCTGAGGGAGCTGGGCTGGGTCAGCCTGGAGAAGAGAAGGCTGTGGGGGGACCTCATTGCAGCCTGCCAGTCCCTGAAGGGAGCAGAGGAACAGGAGGGGAATCAGCTTGTTCAAGGGCAGAGCCTGGCAGGACAAGGGGGCTGGAGTGAAGCTGGAGGAGGGAAGGGTTAGAGGAGATCTTAGGGGGAAGTTCTTTGCAGAGAGAGTGGTGAGGGGCTGGCACAGGCTGCCCAGAGAGGGGGTGGGTGCCCCGTGTCTGGGGGTGTTCAAGGCCAGGTTGGCTGGGGGTCCTGAGCAACCTTGTTAGATTTAGGTTTACACAAATATTGTGGGCTGCCAGGAGCAGCAGCTCAGCCTCAGTCCTACAACCTGGGGACTTTGGAGCACAAGGCTGATGGGGAGCAGCTGAAGGAACTGGGATTGTTCAGCCTGGAGAAGAGGAGGCTGAGGAGAGACCTCATTGCTCTCTACATCTACCTGAAAGGAGGTTGTAGCCAGATGGGAGTTGCTGTCTTCTCCCAAGTAACTAACAAGAAGACAGGAGGAAATGGTCTCAAGTTGCATCAGTTGAGGCTTAGGTTGGATATTAAGCAGCAGTTCTTCAGTGAATGAGTGGTCAGGCCTTGGACCTGACTGCCCAGAGAGGTGGTGGAGTCACTATCCCTGGAAGAGTTGAAAAATTGTGTAGATGTGGCACTCCAGGACATGGTTTAGTTGACATGGTGGTGTTGGATAGAGAGCTGGACTTGACCTTAGAGGTCTTTTCTAACCTTAAGGACTCGATGGTTCTGTGACTCTATGTATCTCCTTGTTTCAGGGGATCAGGGGAAATTCTCAGTCTCAAGGGGAGAGAAAAACAAGACATATGTTCTAGAAATTAGCCATCAGCACAGGGAGCAGTTTAGGTCCTTCTCACTTCCACCTTGGGACTGGGTGGACCAGAGAGGCAAATTTCCCCTTGTTTCTTTAACCCAAGTTTACCAGCTCCTCTCTTCTGAAAGAATCATTTGAAGATCTTCTCCATACCTGTTCTTCACTCAGCATCCAGCATCCTACTTCTGGTCCCTAAAACCATGGATCTCCTAAAATCAGGCAAGAAAATCTCTAGGAAGTCCTAGATCACAGAATCACAGGGGTTGGAAGGAACCTCAAGAGATCATCAGGTCCAACACCCTGCCAAAGCAGGTTCCCTAGGACAGATCCAAGGTGTTAGGCACTTCCCAGCAGTTACTTATGTGCTCCAGAAGCAGGGCTGAAAACTCACTGATGGATGGAGACACGTCACAGAATCAGAGGGTCCTGAGAAAGCCTAATATGCATATTCTGCTCTGCTGACTTCTTCAATTTCTGGCATTTGTGGATGGGAAATTATTCCTCCAAAGGAAGAAGAAAAGCAGCTATCGTGTCTAGACTCAGCCTCATAACTTGGGGGGGATGTTTTCCTGACATACACAATTCTTTGTAGGGTGACAGCAAGGAAACGAGCAGGAACAGACTGGAAGGGACCAAAAAACCCACCACAAAGAAGCCAATATTGGCAAACAGAGATTCACTAAGTTGGAAAAGACCTTTAAGATCATGAAGTCCAACCATTAACCCATAATGATCCACACCAACCTTCCACCTTTGATTACTTTTTCTGTCTAATTTAGCTCAAAAGCTCCAGGGCTCAAAACCTGTTGAGAAGCTCGATGAGAAGAGCACGTTTGACAGCTGAGAATTATTCTGCTCACCTAGTTCAGGGTTCTCTGTTTCCCCTAGAAATGAAGATGAGGTTCAACAAGGCCAAGGGCAGAGTGCTGCCCATGGGACACAACAACCCCCAGCAGCGCTACAGGCTGGGGCAGAGCGGCTGGAGAGCTGCTGGGAGAAGGACCTGGGGGTGTTGGGGGAGCTCAGCCTGACCAGGAGCCAGCAGTGTGCCCGGGGGGCCAGGAAGGCCAAGGGCATCCTGGCTTGTGTCAGAGCCAGCGTGGCCAGGAGGTGTGGGGAGGGGATTGTGCCCCTGGGCTGGGCACTGGGGAGGCTGCAGCTGGAGTGCTGGGTCCAGTTGTGGGCTCCTCAGCATCAGAAGGCCATGGAGGTCCTGGAGCGAGTGCAGAGAAGGGCAAGCAGGCTGGGGAAGGGGCTGGAGGGCAAATGCTCTGAGGAGCAGCTGAGGGAGCTGGGGGTGTTGAGGAGGCTGAAGGGAGACCTTCTCCCCCCCTGCCCTGCCCGGAGGGTGCAGAGAGGTGGGCGCTGGTCTCTTCAGCCAGGGGCCAGGAGCTGGGACAAGGGGCACTGGGCTCAAGCTTTGCCAGGGCAGGCTCAGCTCAGCTGGGAGGGCAAAGTTCTTCCCTGGCAGAGTTGTGGGGCTGTGGCCCAGGGGCCTGGGGCAGGGGCAGGGCCTGGAACGTGCCTGGAGCAGGGTCAGGGCCTAGAACAGGGTCAGGGCCTGGAAGAGGCCTGAAGCAGGGTCAGGGCCTGGGATGGGCCTGGAACAGGGGCCTAGAAGAGGGTCAGGGCCTAGAACAGGGGCCTCCTGCCCAGGGAGGGGGCTGAGTCCCCAGCCCTGGGGGTGTTTAACAGAGGGGAGATGAGGTGCTCAGGGATCTGGTTTAGCTCAGGACAGGGATGGTTGGACTTGATGCTCTTAAAAGGTCTTTTCCAACCTTGGGATTCTGAGAGGCCAAAACAAACCAGTAAAGAATAGATTTTGGCTGCCTGGGGTTTTGTGTTTGTACAGTAAGAGCATCACCTAAAATCTAGGTGATTTTTATTCCCAAACTGAAGCTTTGCCTAGATTAAAAAAAATAACAAATCACATCAACCAAAGGTGAGAATTTTATCAAATATGGTAAAATGAATGCAACCTCTTTTCAGACCATCCTGATTTTGTCTCTTTTTTTTTTTTACTGGCTAAATTTAAGTTTGGTTTAAACTGTAGGAAGCTACTCTGGAAGCAAAGTAAGCACCCTGTGAAGTTTGTGCTAACGCAGCTTAATTTAGAAAGCAGCTAAGCAAAACTTTGCTTCCCAGGCACGACCTACATCTGTGGAAAGACACACAGGAGTCAGTTAACCTGGAAGAATCCCAGACATGTTTACGGACTGGTAGAAGAGCTCCTGGAGAGCAGCCCTGCTGAGAAGGACCTGGGGGTCATGGGGGATGAGGAACTTCCCCTGAGCCAGCAGTGTGCTCTTGCAGCTGGGAAGGGTGATGGGATCCTGGGCTCCATCAGCAGAGGGGTGGCAGCAGGGACAGGGAGGGGATTGTCCCTCTCTGCTCTGCCCTGGGGAGGCCCCAGCTGGAGTCCTGTGTCCAGAGCTGGGGCCCCAGGACAAGGAAGATGTGGGACTGTTGGAGAGGGGTCAGAGGAGCCATGGAGATGATCAGGGGGCTGGAGCAGCTCCCCTAGGAAGAGAGGCTGAGGGAGCTGGGCTGGGTCAGCCTGGAGAAGAGAAGGCTGTGGGGGGACCTCAGTGCAGCCTGCCAGTCCCTGAAGGGAGCAGAGGAACAGGAGGGGAATCAGCTTGTTCAAGGGCAGAGCCTGGCAGGCCAAGGGGGCTGGAGTGAAGCTGGAGGAGGGAAGGGGGAGAGGAGATCTTAGGGGGAAGTTCTTTGCAGAGAGAGTGGGGAGGGGCTGGAAGGGGCTGCCCAGAGAGGGGGTGGGTGCCCCGTCCCTGGGGGTGTCCAAGGCCAGGTTGGCTGGGGCCCTGGGCAACTTTGTGTAGCTCCAGGCCTGGAGGTTGGTGTCCCTGCCTGTGTCAGGGGGTTGGAGCTCTGTGATCCTTGGGGTCCCTTCCAACCCAGCCCAGTCTGGGATCCTATGATTCTAACCCACTGTGTCCCCAGCTTCACACCTGAGAGAAGACAACATCCTGCATCGCACAGTAAACCAGAAAACACTCCAAAGGTGAGCGCTGCATTTATGCTGAGCCCTGCTAAGCTAGGTCTAAATTCAGCAGGAAAACACAAGCCAGCACTAAACCCTCCTTTCTTCTTTCAGGGTGGGGGCTATCCATGCCTCTACAGGACTCTCTCACCATATTGGGCTGCCATCCTTCCACGTTGACGCAGCGATCGATGCACCACCAGAAGTCGTCTTCGGATTCTCCCTTCCAGGCGAAGACGGGGAACCCTGGCACAGAAAGGGAGATGGGTGCTAACACAGCCTCAGCAAATCCCTTTGGAGACCACACATGATGAACCAGGCTCCCAGCACCGCTGTGGTTTTGCTTGCAGCCTGATTGTTCACCATCTACCTTCTAGAAGAAGCTTCAGAGATAGATATTGAAGACACAAGCTGAAGAGTCAGCTTCAGCCTTCCTGATGCCCTCCTCTCCCCCAAGAAGAAGCTCTAGCCACCACACAAGATGGCAGCACGCTCTCAAGAACAACATTTCTTTGCAAACTCAAGCTCCCACCACAAGTTAAGAGGTCCCACCTTCCTCTTAGGCTAGAAATTGTGACTCATGAGCAATTATGATCCTGCTTCAGCAAGCAAGACCAGCTAAGGGGCAAACCGTTGGGTTTAGCTGCTTCTGGGTCTCCCAGTTCTCCCAGTATAAAATCCCTGGCCTCACCCAGGTAAAAAAGGATTTGATTTAATGCATCTCCCAGGTGAGCAGCAACACAGACACCTTCCATGCTGTGAATTACCCACCCAGAAGTTCTCTGTCTCTCCCACCCCTTGTAGCCAAAGTGATGACTCAGCTTTACAGAACTCAAATTAAACTACATTTAGCTCCATTTCTTTTTGCAAAGTAACTTTTGGGTTCCCACAGCCCTGATGACTAATAAGGTGCATCACCATCATTTGTGTTTTTATACTCAAGAGAAAAATCATTCCAAGATTTTCAGACCACTGGGAGGGATTGATGTTGTGCTGGATTTATCCCAAATCCAAGAGAATGAAGGGGGAAAGAAAAAGACTGTAAGAGAGGGTAAATGAGCTAAATATGATGGGAAAGTTAAGAAATACTTTAAAAACTAGAAAACAAAAAAAAAACCCAAAGGGAGTGAGGTTTCCTACCACTCTCAGCAAGGGCAGCAGCCACCTCATTAAGAGTAGAGTAGATGTTGCATGCAGCCCATCGGCACTGAGCACCCAAGGCACCCAGAGTCTCCATCAGGACCTGGATTTAAAAAAAAACACAACACAAAACAAACAATAAACCCCAAAAGAAGAATCAAGAAGAGCAACACACACCAAAAAAATAAACAATATACAGGTGGGATTTGTATTTGCCAACTTCTGCAGCATCTAAAGTTGGTTTTAAGGAGATTTATGGGAGGTTGGAGACATGTCCAGAAGACAATTTGGTAATTAGTTGGGGGTTTTTTAAACAATTTTAAGTGTATGAAGTAAATGAGGGCTTCAAAGGATATTCTATATACAGCATGTATATCTGTGGGTGTATATAAATTATATATATATGCAGATTTTACTCAGTGAGGTCCCAGTTCTGGCCAGGAGAAAGCACTCCTGTCCCATGTTTGGAAGATAAACCAGAGCCCTTGTGTTGTGTAACTGTGCTGGTCAGTGACCACCACTCCATTGTAATTAAAATTCCATTTCCTTCATTAGTGCTACTCAAGTGATGCCTTACAGATCTGGGCCTCTCATCATCATGAAACACAGGTCTGTATCTAGAAAAGCATGCTCTTGTAGCTGGGAAGGGTGATGGGATCCTGGGCTCCATCAGCAGAGGGGTGGCAGCAGGGACAGGGAGGGGATTGTCCCTCTCTGCTCTGCCCTGGGGAGGCCCCAGCTGGAGTCCTGTGTCCAGAGCTGGGGCCCCAGGACAAGGAAGATGTGGGACTGTTGGAGAGGGGTCAGAGGAGCCATGGAGATGCTCAGGGGGCTGGAGCAGCTCCCCTAGGAAGAGAGGCTGAGGGAGCTGGGCTGGGTCAGCCTGGAGAAGAGAAGGCTGTGGGGGGACCTCATTGCAGCCTGCCAGTCCCTGTAGGGAGCAGAGGAACAGGAGGGGAATCAGCTTGTTCAAGGGCAGAGCCTGGCAGGCCAAGGGGGCTGGAGTGAAGCTGGAGGAGGGAAGGGGGAGAGGAGAGATTGGGGGGAAGTTCTTTGCAGAGAGAGTGGGGAGGGGCTGGAAGGGGCTGCCCAGAGAGGGGGTGGGTGCCCTGTCCCTGGGGGTGTTGAAGGCCAGGTTGGCTGGGGCCCTGGGCAATCTTGTGTAGCTCCAGGCCTGGAGGTTGGTGGCCCTGCCTGTGTCAGGGGGTTGGAGCTCTGTGACCCTTGGGGTCCCTTCCAACCCAGCCCGATTCTATGAAAAGCTGACAAAGTTGACCATTCTCTGTTGGTGTGGGGCACAGGACTCAACCTCTAGAACAGTTGGTAGAGATATGGTCTCAAGTGGTAGAAAATCCCTCACTAGAGTTTACTGATGGGGTCTTACAGCTGTCTGTGCCGTGATGTGTGTGCAGCCCACGATCTTGGCCCCAGCCAGTGGCTTCTCTCCCTGAGCTCTCTTCCTCAAAGCCATCAGCGCTGGCATTTCTGGAAGGCAAAACAAAGTCATCCATTAGTGGAATGGAAAGAGGGATGAGGATGTGAGGAGCAGCCAGCATCACTTCTCACCCTGCTACCTGGTACTCCCATGAACCTCTACAGCTCTGGCATCCTTTCCATCCCCCAAAACACCCCATATAAGTTCTCCTGTCTCTAGCAGGAATGCAATCAAAGATTGTAAGAAGAGAATTTGGAGGAAGGAAGGACCCCACATGACAGCCCAGGACCATGTGGAGCTTGACGATGTGAGGAGCAGCCAGCATCACTTCTCACCCTATCTGGCACTCCCATGAATGTCTACAGCTCTGGCATCCTTTCCATCCCCAAAACCCCCATAGAACTTCTCCTGTCTCTAGCAGGAATGCAATTGAAGATCATGAGAAGAGGATTTGGGGGAAGGAAGGACCCCACATGACAGCCCAGGACAACATGGAGCATGAGAACGTGAGGAGCAGCCAGCATCACTTCTCCCCCTGCTACCTGGTACTCCCATGAACGTCTACAGCTCTGGCATCCTTTCCATCCCCCAAAACACCCCATACAACTTCTCCTGTCTCTAGCAGGAATGCAATCAAAGATTGTAAAAAGAGGATTTGGAGGAAGGAAGGAAGGACCCCACATGACAGCCCAGGACCATGTGGAGCTTGAGGATGTGAGGAGCAGCCAGCATCACTTCTCACCCTGCTACCTGGTACTCCCGTGACTGTCTACAGCCCTGGCATCCCTTCCATCCCCCAAAAGAAGTTCTCCTGTCTCTAGCAGGAATGCAATTGAAGATCATGAGAAGAGGATTTGGGGGAAGGAAGGACCCCACATGACAGCCCAGGACCATGTGGAGCTTGAGGAAGGTGCCCCATTTACCTTGTTCAGCAATTTCAATCTCTCGGCGCCCGAATTCCGCCTGTTTGATGTTTTTCACACAGAAATCACTGCTGCCTTTGGAGTTCTTCTGCTGCTTCTCTCGGGGGGAGGTCTCATCATCAGAGCTGTCTGTGTAGGAGGCAGCTGGAGAAAGAAAAGGAGGTCAGAGACAGCACAAAATATTCCCTAAAGCCAAACCACCTGCACTGGAAGGGTGCAGATGATCTGTTGAACGTGTCCATGGACATTCTTCTCCACGTGCATGTACCAACTCCCATCTCCTGTTCTTACAGTGACCCCACAGTCAGCACTGACCTCCTCACTCTCATCTACCTCTACAGCAACACCACACCAGAACTAATGAGCTCCAGCACTGTCCGTGTCCCCCCCAACGGCACATCTCCTCACGCTCTGCAGCTCTTCTGTGGCCTTCTCCCATCTCTCTTCCCAAATGTTAAGTCTTAAACAGCCCTCAGAAAGCCAACAAAAATGCCTGGCAATGTTTTAAGTCCTTCCAAAACATGAAGAGCTGTAACTCAAGGCAGTATCGATACCAGACCCTAGTTAACTTTAAACACTGGCATGGTGGGGGCTGCTAGTCAACCATAGTTCAGTTAGGATGGTATTCCCAGTCCTTGGATTTGCCCAGTTTCAATCTTCTTGAAGGACTCCAGGAAAGCCAAGGGCATCCTGGCTTGTGTCAGAGCCAGCGTGGTCAGGAGGTGTGGGGAGGGGATTGTGCCCCTGGGCTGGGCACTGGGGAGGCTGCAGCTGGAGTGCTGGGTCCAGTTGTGGGCTCCTCAGCATCAGAAGGCCATGGAGGTCCTGGAGCGAGTGCAGAGAAGGGCAAGCAGGCTGGGGAAGGGGCTGGAGGGCAAATGCTCTGAGGAGCAGCTGAGGGAGCTGGGGGTGTTGAGGCTGGAGCAGAGGAGGCTGAGGGGAGCCCTTCTCCCCCCTGCCCTGCCCTGCCCGGAGGGTGCAGAGAGGTGGGCGCTGGTCTCTCCAGGCAGGGGCCAGGAGCTGGGACAAGGGGCACTGGGCTCAAGCTTTGCCAGGGCAGGCTCAGCTCAGCTGGGAGGGCAAAGTTCTTCCCTGGCAGAGTTGTGGGGCTGTGGCCCAGGCTGCCCAGGGAGGGGGCTGAGTCCCCAGCCCTGGGGGTGTTGAACAGCCGGGGAGATGAGGTGCTCAGGGATCTGGGTCAGCACAGGACAAGGACAGTTGGACTCGATGATCTTAAAGGGCTTTTCCAACCTTGGGATTCTGTGAGTTGGCCACTATCAGGCCCCACTAACCACAAACAATGATGAGTTCTCCTCTCTTTACACCAGAAAAGAATCTGTTACATCTTTACCTAGGAGATGTTATGCCATCAAACTCAACAGCTCTTGGTGTTGGGTGATGTGTTGCTCGGGTCAGCTTCTTCTCCCAAGCAGAGTCTCCAACAGGGAACAATCCCCAGCGAACACCCAAGCAAGTTGTTCTACCCAACAGTCCCAACTTCCTACTCCAGTTCTGTGCCAAAGGAATTTTGGAGCATGGAGGGTGAGAGTTTCTTACACTGTGTCACAGGAAGAATGGCATGGTTGAACCATGGTTTTGGGACCACTGGTGGGTTATCTCCACCCAGTAGTGATCCCAAAGAACTGTGTGTGTCCAGAAGCATCCAGACCTCAAAATGAAAGATTTATAACAGGGGAATCAGCTTGTTCAAGGGCAGAGACTGGCAGGACAAGGGGGCTGGAGTGAAGCTGGAGGAGGGAAGGGGGAGAGGAGATCTTAGGGGGAAGTTCTTTGCAGAGAGAGTGGTGAGGGGCTGTCAGGGGCTGCCCAGAGAGGGGGTGGGTGCCCCATGTCTGGGGGTGTTCAAGGCCAGGTTGGCTGGGGCCCTGGGCAACCTTGTGTAGCTGCAGGCCTGGAGGTTGGTGGCCCTGCCTGTGTCAGGGGGGTTGGAGCTCTGTGATCCTTGGGGTCCCTTCCAACCCAGACCACTCTATGATTCTGTATCAGGAGCTCCATTCACAGAACTTGCTAGTAAAGGCAAACCATTCCTCTACCCAGCATTTCAACATCTCTATTAGCATTTTCAGGCCAGAAAACCCAAACCAAGGAGTTAAGCCCTTCCCCCAGCCCAGCATGGCCACGGGTGTCTCCTACAGCACTCAGCAAGCTGATTACTTTCTCTTCTGGCTCATGTGAAGCTCCTTGAATGATCCCAAGGAGGAAAAAAAAAGCTTAGCATTGGCACAGCCTGCGTGCCAGGCTCCCCAAGACCTGCTGGGATCTTAATCTGCTTACAGAGGAGAATTAGACATTGCTGAAATTTCTCCTGAAAGGCTCCATCCTCAGCAGGGTGTGAAAGGCAAGTCCAACCCTGTGCACACAACCCCTTCACAGCAGCTCTTGAAGGACCAGGAGACTGGCTTAATAACCAAAGAGCACCTTATATAATACCAAGCTCTTGTTTATGAAGGACTCCAGAAGGATTAATTAGTTGGAGGATTATTTCCTTGAAGACAGCTAAGCTGTGCTGAGGTTTCTTTAAAACCATAGAGCTTGGTTCTGGGGGGGATGTAAAGTTAATTCTTTATTAAAAAAGAGCATCCCACCAAGACACTAGCCAATTTTTCATGGGCAGAAGGTTCTTTACTGCCACATACATGCAATATATAGTCGTGCATATGGTGCTAAGGTAATTAAGCTAATAACTGTTAGTGTAGTATAATAGCAAATCAATATATAACAGTGAATTTTGCCCTTGCTTTCCAGTAAAATAAAGAGCAGGGAAGGGATTCCTACCACCTGTAATCCCAGACTGGGCTGGGTTGGAAGGGACCCCAAGGATCACAGAGCTCCAACCCCCTGCCACAGGCAGGGCCACCAACCTCCAGGCCTGGAGCTACACAAGGTTGCCCAGGGCCTCATCCAAGCTGGCTTTGAACACCCCCAGGGATGGGGCATCCACCATTTCTTTGGGCAAATCTAGAATATCTGATTAAAGTCTCCTAAATATCAACCCAGAAGTTGATTAATGAAAGCTTCGTTAGCGGGGTCGGCGTTCCATAGAGCCACACGCCGATCTTATTCCAAGGAGAAAGACATGGGAAGAGCAGCAGGTGCTGTTATCCAGTGGAAAAAAACCACCACTGAGGGGAAAGGAGACACCAGCAGCTCATGTCCTAGTCAGAGCCTAACTTAGCAAAGACCAGGTCAGAGTTTAAACCCAGCAAAGTTTAGCTTTGCTAATACTTTAGAAGCAGATCCGCTTCCATCCGTAGGGTTGGCATAAATAAGGGCAAAACCAGGGCAACCCCAGGGCAACCAGCCCCTGTTTCTTTTCCCTACAACCTTTCCAAGTTATGAAACAGCATGAGGGTGAAGCCAATCGCCTTTAATTAAAGATATTACTGCTCTAATCTCAGTTCAGCACCCAGAGAAGGTGTCCATGGTGTGTACCACACGCCGCTGAGCGCTGAAGCATTCAGAGCGCTGGGTTGATAGAAACCAGCTGATCCCCAAAAGTGTTTGTCTGAGCAGGTAACAGTTTGCTGAGGTTTGCAGAAAGGGAGTTGCCAAAATTCAAGGGATTTGCCCAGCACAACACCAAAACATGCCACTGATCCAACGCTGGGAGGAGTGGGTGACAGGCAGGACACTGCGCTGCCATCCAGAGAGACCTGGCCAGGCTGGAGAGCTGGGCAGGGAGAGACCAGAGGAGGTTCAACTAAAGCAAGTGGAGAGTCTGGCACCTGGGAAGGAAGAACTGCTGGAATCAGGACAGGCTGGGGGGAGCTGCTGGAGAGGAGCTCTGTGGAGAAGGACCTGGGGGACCTGGTGGGTGACAGGGTGGCCATGAGCCAGCAGTGTGCCCTGGGGCTGAGAGAGACAATGGGATCCTGGGGGGCATCAAGAGGAGTGTGGGCAGCAGGTCACAGGAGGGGATCCTCCCCCTCTGCTCTGCCCTGCTCAGGCCCCACCTGGAGTGTTGTGTCCAGTGCTGGGCTCCCTGGGATAAAAAGGACAGGGATCTCCTGGAGAGAGTCCAGAGGAGGCTCTGGAGATGATGAAGGGCCTGGAGCATCTCCCCTGGGAGGAAAGGCTGAGGGAGCTGGGGCTGTTCAGCCTGGAGAGAAGAAGCCTGAGAGGGGATCTGATCAATGGTTCTCAATAGCTGAAGGGTGGGACACAGGGGGACATGGGCAGCCTCTTCTCAGTGTCTGTGGGGACAGGACGAGGGGCGATGGCCTCAAGTTGGAGCACAGGGAGTTCCCCCCAATGTGGGGAAGAACTTCTTCCCAGTGAGGGTGAGGGAGCCCTGGGCCAGGCTGCCCAGGGGGGTGTGGAGTCTCCTTCTCTGGAGAGATTCCAGCCCCATCTGGATGTTGCCCTGTGTGACCTGTCCTAGGGACCCTGCTTTGGACCTGATGATCTCTGGAGATCCCTTCCAACCCCTACAATTCTGTGAAAACATCTTCTCCAAACCCTTCCCTGGTTTGCAACAGCAGATGCTGGGAAACACCATGGTGCATCCTCAGGTGTGTAAACCACTCCCAAAGGGTGCAGACAGCAATTCATGTCATAGAATCATGGAATGGTCAGGGCTGGAAGGGACCTTAAAGATCATCAAGTCATGGGCAGGGACACCTCTCACCAGCCCAGGCTGCTCAAGGCTCCATCCAACCTGGCTGTGGTGGTTCAGCCCCAAGCAGTGGTTGAGCACCACACACTGCTCACTCACTCCCAGAGGAGAAACAGCCAGAGCCCCCTTGGGGTGGGATGAGGACAGTTACTGACAACAGCACAGTGAAAGGGGAACAATGACAGCCCACAGCAAATTCCACTCACACCCAGTGATAACACAGAGAACCTTACCAACCCAGTGGCAAGAGAGTACTGCACCACACAAGGACCAACTCAATACCCCAGCAGCAGCTGGGCTGCTCTGGAGGCACCCAGGAGCACCCCTCCCCAACCAGCTCCTTTTATGGGGGAGTGATGTCAGGTGGGGTGGAAACAGCCCAGGGTAACTCAGCTCACCTGGGCTGGTTGCTTGGGGAGGTGAACTCTGGCCTGGTCAGAACCAGGACACCAGCCTTGAACAGCTGCAGGGAGGGGGCAGCCACCACTTCCCTCCCTGGGCACCCTCTGCCAAGGGCCTCACCACCCTCAGAGGGAAGAATTTCTTCCTAAATCCAACCTAAATCTCCCCCCTTCCAATTTAACCCCATCCCCCTTGTCCTGTCACTCCAGGCCCTTCTAAAAAGTCCCTCCCAGCTTCCTTGTAGCCCCTTCAGGGACTGAAAGGTGCTGTAAGATCTCCTGGAGCCTTCTCTTCTCCAGGCTGACCCAGCCCAACTCTCTCTTCACAGTCATCAAGTCCAACCCCTTGCCATGAACAGAGACATCTTCAACTAGATCAGGCTTCTCAGAGCCCCATCCAACTTAACCTTGAGTGTTTCCAGGGAGGGGGCATCTTCCACCTCCCTGAGCAACCTGTGTGAGGTCTCACCACCCTCAGTTTTCCCACTGTTGCTTCTAGCAAAGCCCAGTTAGCAACACATGGAGTCTTGGAGTGCAGACTGCTCATGTTTTGGAGCTCAGCTGATGTTTTTGATTGAAGTTTTCTGGTTTTGATGGGCAGGAAGAGGAAGAAACCCCAGGTTGCTTGTAGAGATGCTGCTTCCACACCCAAGTGTCTCTCACATCACTGAAAAGACACCAGCACCTCCTCATCGTTTTGGGCAGAGATGCTGGGATGACTGCCTTCCCACCAAGGAAGAGTTAGGAGTTCTTGAGTTTTGCTCACTTCCTCACTCGTGCTCACCACCTCTAAACCATGGGGCTTCCAGGCACCTCTTGCGTGTCCAAAGAAGGACAGTGAGGCAGGTGAAGGGTCTAGAGCAGAAGTCTGATGAGGAGTGGCTGAGGGAACTGGGGTTGTTTAGCCTGGAGAAGAGGATGCTCTTCTACAAGAAGACCTGATTGCTATCTACAACTCCCTGGAAGGAGGGTGTAGTGAGGTGGGGGTTGGTCTCCTCTCCCAAGTAACAAGTGATAGGACAAGAGGAAATGGACTCAAGTTGCACCAGGGGAGGTTTAGGTTGGATATTAGGAGAAGTTTCCTTCACAAAAGGATTGTCAAGAACTGGAAAGGGATGGTGGAGTTACCATGGGGGGATTTAAAAGTGGTGCAGATGTGATGCTTGGAGACATGGTTAAGGTGGGCTTGGCAGTGCTGGGTTAACAGTTGGACTCAATAATCCCAGACTCACAGAGCTGTAGGGGTTGGAAGGGACCTCCAGAGATCATGGGGTCCAACCCCCTGCCAAAGCAGGGTCCCTAGGACAGGGCACACAGGGCAACATCCAGATGGGGCTGGAATCTCTCCAGAGAAGGAGACTCCACACCCCCGGGGCAGCCTGGCCCAGGGCTCCCTCACCCTCACTGGGAAGAAGTTCTTCCCCACATTGGGGGGAACTCCCTGGGCTCCAACTTGAGCCCATCGCCCCTTGTCCTGTCCCCACAGACACTGAGAAGAGGCTGCCCATGTCCCCCTGTGTCCCACCCTTCAGCTATTGAGAACCATTGATCAGATCCCCT
This sequence comes from Hypotaenidia okinawae, assembly GCA_027925045.1. Taxonomy (NCBI): domain Eukaryota; kingdom Metazoa; phylum Chordata; class Aves; order Gruiformes; family Rallidae; genus Hypotaenidia; species Hypotaenidia okinawae. The sequence goes on along the minus strand of BSDF01000001.1, from coordinate 1,617,922 downwards.
CTCAGGCTTCTTCTCTCCAGGCTGAACAGCCCCAGCTCCCTCAGCCTTTCCTCCCAGGGGAGATGCTCCAGGCCCTTCACCATCTCCAGAGCCTCCTCTGGACTCTCTCCAGGAGAACCCTGTCTTTTTTATCCCAGGGAGCCCAGCACTGGACACAACACTCCAGGTGGGGCCTGAGCAGGGCAGAGCAGAGGGGGAGGATCCCCTCCTGTGACCTGCTGCCCACACTCCTCTTGATGCCCCCCAGGATCCCATTGTCTCTCTCAGCCCCAGGGCACACTGCTGGCTCATGGCCACCCTGTCACCCACCAGGACCCCCAGGTCCTTCTCCACAGAGCTCCTCTCCAGCAGCTCACCCCCAGCCTGTACTGATGGATGACAGGTCACCCAGGTTGTCCCCAACCTTGCAGGGCTCCTCTAAGCTTCTAGAGGTTCTTCCCAGTGTGCAAGGCAGCACGAAAGAAGAAGAAAGTCAAGAGCCAACACAGGAGACAAAGACCAGTCACTCCTTCCACAGGAACATGGGTGAAGCCATCGGACAGCTTGCAGGTCCTCCTTGTGTTCTTCATGTAACATGGAGGTGTTGCAGTTGTGCTGAGTTGGGTGTTGAGGGAGAGACCAGGGGCTGCAGAAAATGGCTGCCGGAACGCTCCGCTGGCCTCAAAGTGATAAACACCAGACAATTCAAGGCCAGAGTCAACTCTGAGAATCACATAGAGGAGAAAAAGACCTGGAAGTAGCTGCATTTTGCCACCAGAGAACAGAGTGCCAACATATAAGCAGCTGCAGACACCAAAGGCCGGGAAGGGTGGGGGAGGAGGCGCCCCAGGTGCCTGAGAGAAAGGTGCCCCTGCAGCCCGTGGAGAAACCCATGGAGGAGGCAGAGACCCCACTTGCAGCCCGTGGAGAGGCTCCACGCTGGATGGAGCAGTGGAGACACAGAGAAGATGCTGTGACTGACGTTGGGATGAGCCCCTGCCAGCACAAGCGACCTCCAGAGATGAGCCAAACAGGTTTGCTGGGGGAGGCATCACAGCCCCGTGGAGGACTGGGCCTGAGAGACACTGGGATTGATTGCTGCCTGCCATGGAAGAGGTGAAGCCCGGTGGGAAGAGATTTGCATTGGAGACAGTTCCTGGAGGACTGGCTCTTATGGGTGAGATCCTAGGGTGCAGCAGGGGGAGGGGGTGTGGGATGGATGCCCCCATCCCAGCCGAGAAGGAAACCATCTTGCAAGGGACTGACCCAAGCCCCCATCTCCCAGTCCCTGCCCCCCGTCCTGTGCTGCGAGCAGGAGAGGGGAAGAAGGGAGCAAACTCCTGGCTAAAGGGCAGTCTGCTTTAGAATGGAGGGGTGGGGGAAGGTGTTCCCCAGACCCCCATTTCCCCAGTCCCTGCCCCTCCTGGGCTGCGACCGGGAGGGAAGAAGGGAGCAAACTTCTACCTCAAGCCTGCTGAGGAGGGAGTGCTGGGGGGAAAAGTGTTTTAAGATCTGGTTGCGTTTGTTTTAAGGTATTTGGTTGCACTCCTGACTGTGTATTCACTGTTTCTCTTTAGTGTAGTGTAATAAATTAGATAACTTTCTCTCCTGCACTCTGTGTTGAGTCTGTTTGGCCCGCGTCATTAATGACAGCATGATTTCCCTGTCCTTATTTTGACTCTTGAGCCTCTTAATGTATATTTTCTCCCCTGTCCAACTAAGAAGGGGTGTAATAGACTGATTTTGGTGGGTGTCTGGCTTCCAGCCAGGGCTAAACCACCACATAGAAGAGGCACCGCTCCGTGATGGGCAATGTCCAACTGCCACTTCAGATAGATCTCCTCAGGCATCCACCCCAACTGTGGTTCTGAGATAGAACTCCACCTCAACACTCCCTCAGCATGGCACAGTCTGCTCCTGTCCCAGCTCATTTCCAAAATCCTGCACATCGGGGAAATGAGTAGAGAAAGACAAAGGAGACTTTCCACCCCTGTGTTGGGAAGACGTTTGGCCCATGACCTAGACTCAGGCCCAAGTTCCATGCGTGGCATCTCTTTGCAGCAGCCAACCAGGAGCTGGAACCTGTGTTTGTGGACACTTTCTGCACTTAACAGAGCTACAATGTCTCTGTTTAAACCTCTCAGGCTTCTGCTGGCTCCTCAGCCTTCCACTACTAAAGCTGTCCTCCTTCAGCAATGGCATCTACCTTCTCCAGACAGCTCAAGAAAACACACATGACCTTCAGAGGTCACCACAGCTCTTCCAAAGACTCCCACCTCATGGGAGACCAATGGGATCCATGTGGATTTCACAGAATCACAAGGTTGGAAAAGCCCTTTAAGATCATCAAATCCAACCATCCCTGTCCTGTGCTAAGCCAGATCCCTGAGCACCTCATCTCCCCAGCTGTTAAACACACTTAGGGGTGGGGACTCAGCCCCTCCCTGGGCAGGAGGCCCCTGTTCTAGGCCTATTCCAGACCCTGATCCTGCTTCAGGCCTCTTCCAGGCCCTGACCCTGTTCTAGGCCCTGACCCTGCTCCAGGCCTCTTCCAGGCCCTGACCCTGTCCCAGGTCCCTGTGCCACAGCCCCACAACTCTGCCAGGGAAGAACTTTGCCCTCCCAGCTGAGCTGACCCTGCCCTGGCAAAGCTTGAGCCCAGTGCCCCTTGTCCCAGCTCCTGGCCCCTGGCTGAAGAGACCAGCGCCCACCTCTCTGCACCCTCCTGCCAGGGCAGGGCAGGGCAGGGGGGAGAAGGGCTCCCCTCAGCCTCCTCTGCTCCAGCCTCAACACCCCCAGCTCCCTCAGCTGCTCCTCAGAGCATTTGCCCTCCAGCCCCTTCCCCAGCCTGCTTGCCCTTCTCTGCACTCGCTCCAGGCCCTCCATGGCCTTCTGATGCTGAGGAGCCCAGAACTGGACCCAGCACTCCAGCTGCAGCCTCCCCAGTGCCCAGCCCAGGGACATTCTCAGTCTGTGCCCAGCTAATTTCCCCTCTTCCAGCTGCCTCTCACCTCCTTAAGATCATCAAGTCCAACCATCCCCATCCTGTGCTAAACCATACCCCTGAGCACCTCATCTCCCCCTGTTTCAGATGAGGTACTTAGGGATATGGTTTAGCATAGGACAGGAATGAAGATGAGGAAAGAAAAAGCAATGCTCCTCTTTCCATGGCTTCCCTCCAACACTACCAACTTCAGAGCAGATGTTGGAGCTCCTCATGGAGCCCTGAGGCCTGTGGAGATGCTGGGGCTGCAGCAGGCACGTACCTGAGCTGTAGCTATCTGTGGAGGACTGCGAGATGGAGCGGGAGAGCGAACGGCGGCCGATCTTCGTCGGGCGTTTGTTGAATTCTTGCTTTTGGTCAGCAAACTGGATCTGTGAAAAGAAATCAATGGTTTAGCAAGATGTAAAGACTCCACAGCCTGATACAGAAGCCTGATCCCAAGAACCCCAAAGCCTTGAGCTGCACAGACACCGTCTCAGCTACAGACTGGATCACAATTCCTATTATTAATTGCACACAGGGTCCACTAATTCACCAACTTTGCTTCATTTCAGGCCCTCCACCAGAAGAAGCAGGCACAAGCTTGTCTTTTAAACACCCTGAGGTACCTCTTGGACCCAAACAAATTAGGGAGCTTCTGTCCCCATCACACACAAAGTTATTTTTCCAAAACGCCAACAACGCAAGGGTTGTTTGTCACAGGAGATGCCCCACTGGGAGCTGGGCTGGTTCAACCTGGAGAAGAGAAGGCTGTGGGGGGACCTCATTGCAGCCTGCCAGTCCCTGAAGGGAGCAGAGGAACAGGAGGGGAATCAGCTTGTTCAAGGGCAGAGCCTGGCAGGCCAAGGGGGCTGGAGTGAAGCTGGAGGAGGGTGAAGTTGAAACAAGGGTGGGAGTGAAGGTGGCAAAAAGGTGGGAGTAGAGGTGACAAAAAGGCCAAATAACTGTTATTTCCTTATTTTAAACTCCCCAAACCCAGCCTTTCACATAAAAAACACCTGGTTATCAGTGATGTTACAGCAGAAACCCAACCCTTCTGTGACGTGCACCTTGAGCTGAACTTGGCTTGGCTGCTCCTCTGCTCACATTGGCCCCAGTCTTCAGCTGGTGACCCCAAAGGGCTTCACGAGCATCAGACACATTTGAAGAGGCAACTAAAACTGCTCAAAGCCCACCTGCCTTGCCCAAGGGTCATGGTGCATCTCAAAACCACACCAGCACCTCAACATCCTTCTTAAGTCTCTCTCCATGTGGCTACCACAGGCCATATTTAAGCACTCCAACCCTGCACCCCCCTGCCAAAGCAGGGTCCCTAGGACAGGGCACACAGGGCAACATCCAGATGGGGCTGGAATCTCTCCAGAGAAGGAGACTCCACACCCCCCTGGACAGCCTGTCCCAGGGCTCTGCTTAAATTAATTCCAAGTTGGGCACAAACCAACTGAGATCTGGTGCAACGGGGTTAAATATTTACATCTCCAAATTACCAAAAGCCATTAATTGAGTCTATTAACTAACCCCTTGGGGTGTTCTGAGAAGTTATTTTTGCTTAGAGCAGTCACCTAATGAGACAGAATTTGAACCCGTTCTGGGAACTCACATTCAAGTGGTTTAAGAACCAGCAGTCATGCTGTATGTGAGATGGGCTGGTGATGCTACAGAGCTGGTACCCAGCTTTTTGGGGCAGTAAGTGCCCTGCTCAGGCCCCACCTGGAGTGTTGTGTCCAGTGCTGGGCTCCCTGGGATAAAAAAGACAGGGATCTTCTGGAGAGAGTCCAGAGGAGGCTCTGGCGATGATGAAAGGCCTGGAGCATCTCCCCTGGGAGGAAAGGCTGAGGGAGCTGGGGCTGTTCAGCCTGGAGAGAAGAAGCCTGAGAGGGGATCTGATCACTGGTTCTCAATAGCTGAAGGGTGGGACACAGGGGGACATGGGCAGCCTCTTCTCAGTGTCTGTGGGGACAGGACAAGGGGCGATGGCCTCAAGTTGGAGCACAGGGAGTTCCCCCCAATGTGGGGAAGAACTTCTTCCCAGTGAGGGTGAGGGAGCCCTGGGCCAGGCTGCCCAGGGGGGTGTGGAGTCTCCTTCTCTGGAGAGATTCCAGCCCCATCTGGATGTTGCCCTGTGTGCCCTGTCCTAGGGACCCTGCTTTGGCAGGGGGGTTGGATCCCATGATCTCTGGAGGTCCCTTCCAACCCCTACAATTCAGTGAAGTGAAAGAAACATGTGTTGGGGCTCACAGGGGGCTTATTCAGAGTCCCCTGTGAACCCAAATCTGGGGACAGCCAGCCCAAGCTGCTGGGGAGGAAGAGGTGGGGGAAAAAACCTGAGAGAGGATTTGCAGCAGCACCTGGAAGCTCTTTTTATTTCCTACTAATCTTCAAGCAAGCAACAGAACGACACCAGATCAGGAAACACACAGGGGAGGAGAAGAAAAGCAGGGCAACCTCATATTACAGCCAGGAGTTGCATTGGGGATTAACACCTCTGATCCCATGGGACAGGGTTTTCTGCACACACACACACACACACACACACACATGGTTTTATATTCCTTTTCTTCTGTTGGCCTGAAAGAACTTCTTTTTTCTTAGTCATTTCAAAAGAAAACCCTCAGCAGCTGAGCAGCTCCATCACCCCACCAGGTGCTCCGGGCACAATGATACCCTCAGCAAAGGGAGGCAGACTGGAAGCCTAACAAAGGGTGAATAATTCCTATTAATTCTCATTATAATTAACATTTTCCTTTCCTACATCATCCCTTCAGGGGGTTCCATGCAGCTATTTCATGTCACATGGTCATACTGATGAACCCACTCAGAGCTCTTGAAGTTCTTCCACGTACAACGCCGACAGCCAAGGACATGTCAGTAAGTCATGAACCAAGTTTAGCAGAACTAGACTTCCTAATAAACCCTGTCCTAAGGGTTTCCAGCCTTTATACGCTGCCACAAGCTGGGTTTAGCTTTAGCTGAGCCAAGAGGTGGAAGGAGGCACCATAAGAGGAGAACATAGGGAAGATGTGTCTTCCAGGTCAAGGCTCCAGGCTGATTTTTGCTAGTGTTGACCCAACATTCTCCAAGGCCTTTTGACTTTATTCTTCAGATACTGGAGCAAGTGGGCAGGAAAGGATGCTGGAATTGATTTATGAAAGACATTTATGGTATCCACTTCCACTCAGGGATAGGTTGTGCATTACATGGACAGGTGAAAGGTGCAAAGAAATACACCCTTAAGCCAGTTTCATAGGATCCCAGACTGGTTTGATGGGGCTCTGAGCAACCTGGTCTAGTGAAGGTGTCCCTGCTCACTGCAGGGAGTTGGACTAGATGGCCTCTAAAGGTTCCTTCCAACCTTACACATTCTATGGTTCTATGATTCTATGATCATAGAAGCCCAGCCTGGTTTGGATGGGAAGGATCCTCAGAGGCCCCATGAGCAGGGACACCCCCGCAGCCCAAGGCGCCCCAAGCCCCATCCAACCCAGCCTTGAATCCTGTCAAGGATCCCAGAGCAGCCCCAGCTTCTCTGGGCATCCTGTGCCAGGGCCTCCCCCTCCCCAGGAAGGATTTCTGCCTCCCAGCCTCTCCTGCAGCTGAAGGCCTTGTCCTGTCCCCTTCATCCCTCAGCACCAGCCCCTCTTGCCCCCGTTGCCATAACACACCTTCATTCCAGAGCTTCCAGCCACCTGAGCTCGATCCAGCCAGGAGAAAGCCAGACCTTGCTCTCCCAGACCAAAGCTCTTGTTTGAATCCCCACCCAAGGGCACGAGGTGAGCGATGGCTCAACACGCCGCGTTCAGGGGGGATTCAAGACTGGGGATGTGAACAGTGATTTGGTGCCAGGTGGAACTCAAGGTTCAGCTCAAACTGAAACACCTCTGAAGGTCACAACCAACTCTCCATAGGGTGAAGCTTGAAGGAGCTTTGGGAGCCACAGCTGCTTGGATTTAGGAGTCCAACCTGCTCTGTAGCAACACAAACGCGGCGGTTGTTAACCTCCACCGGTGAAAAAAAGCCCCAACTCAAGCTGAAACACCTCATCTCTGAGGGTACAAGGGGGTTAACAACTTCTAAATGCAAGTGTGTGCTCACTGCATTTCAAAGGAGCTACATACATCTCACTTCACTCTGGGCTTTCCACCACCAGGAGCCACTCTAGGCTACTACACCAAGGAGAAAAGAAGTCAAGTTTTTCCTGGGTCATAGAATCACAGAATCATAGAATTGTAGGGGTTGGAAGGGACCTCCAGAGATCATGGGGTCCAACCCCCTGCCAAAGCAGGGTCCCTAGGACAGGGCACACAGGGCAACATCCAGATGGGGCTGGAATCGCTCCAGAGAAGGAGACTCCACACCCCCTGGGCAGCCTGGCCCAGGGCTCCCTCACCCTCACTGGGAAGAAGTTCTTCCCCAGGTTGGTGTGGAACTCCCTGTGCTCCAACTTGCAGCCATTGCCCCTTGTCCTGTCCCCACAGACGCTGAGAAGGGGCTGGCTGATTCCCCCTGCATCCCCTGCTTAAGATAATTATAAACATTAATTAGGTCCCCCCTTAGTCTTCTCTTCTCAAGGCTGAACAGTTCCAATTTTCTCAGCCTTTCCTCCCAGGGGAGATGCTCCAGGCCTTTCATCATCTCCAGAGCCTCCTCCGGACTCTCTCCAGGAGATCCCTGTCTGTTTTACCCCAGGGAGCCCAGCACTGGACACAACACTCCAGGTGGGGCCTGACCAGGGCAGAGCAGAGGGGGAGGATCCCCTCCTGTGACCTGCTGCCCACACTCCTCTTGATGCCCCCCAGGATCCCCTTGGCCTTCTTGGCCCCAGGGCACACTGCTGGCTCATGGCCACCCTGTCACCCACCAGGACCCCCAGATCCTTCTCCACAGAGCTCCTCTCCAGCAGCTCCCCCCAGCCTGTCCTGATTCCAGCAGTTCTTCCTTCCCAGGTGCCAGACTCTCCACTTGCTTTTGTTGAACCTCCTCTGGTCTCTCCCTGCCCAACTCTCCAGCCTGGCCAGGTCTCTCTGGATGGCAGCGCAGTGTCCTGCCTGCCACCCACTCCCCCCAGCTTTGGATCATCATCACTTGCTGAGGGTGGATGCTGTTCCCTCATCAAGGTCTCAATGAAGATGTTAAACAGGACTGGACCCAACACCGAGCCCTGGGGAACACCGCTGGTCACAGGCCTCCAGTCATCTCCCTGCTCCCAAAACCCATGGACTCCCTCCATCACAGTGCTCTGAAGAACAAGGTCAGGGCAACATGTTTGGCTCAACGCTCCATCATTTCAAACCTCCTGATCCTGAGAGACAAGAAAAGTTCTCTGGAGATCAGGAAGTCTCCCTGAGCAGTGAAGGGATGGAACCAGCTCCAGCAATAAATGACTGGGGCGGGGGGAGAGGACAGATGATGAACAAGAAGGAAAGTGGGGGGGGGGGGGAAGGAAAAAGAAAGGGGGTGGGGTAGGGAGAAGTAAATGTAATTTTTAAGTAGAAAACTGGTATTATGGAACTAAAGGCTGCCCTCACCTGGGCTTTAATCCCTGAATCTCCGTTCACGTTGTATTTCTTCTTGTTCGGCATCACCGACAGCCCCTCCGCAGCCTCTCCAGCCAGGGCAGGAGCTGTGTCCAACCACCCCCCCCACCCCATTTATACCTCCCAACCCCTTGTCGATCCTGATCCTGCCTGCTCTGGTTTCAGCTGCTGGGAGGAGTGAGAGGGTGGGTGGGAGAAAAGGAGGGAGGGAGGGAGGGAGGGAAAGAAAAGGAACCGTGGGGATTTTCAAGCTCCCTTGGGTTTTTTTGGCAGGGAAGGACCCCAAGATTTAATGAGGCGTCCCACCAAACAAGCCCCACTTCTGTTTCATGTTGAATTACAGCATTTACCTGACCTCTGGACAGTTAGAAGCAGTTTTGAACGTGGCCAGGCTTGTGTGTGCATAACAATGGCTTATTTATATAACCAGAACATTTCCCTTCTCTCTATAATTAACTTGCTAATTAGACTCTTTTTAACTTGGGTTCTCCCCTCCCCTTTCATTCCCCCCCCCCAATGTTAGATGATTATGTTAACAGAGCTTCATTAGAAGAAAATTAACTAATGAGCAACTAAAACAAGGGAGGTATTTGTTAGATGGTGAAGTGGTTTTTAATGATGATGGTCCCTGCTCCATCCCCTGAGGCAGCAAGTGCGTGCAGTTCGTCCTTGGAAAGGTCCAGACCCCAACATCCAGCCTGCTATTCCCACATCAGACCATTCCACTTGGAATCCCAGGCTGGTTTGGATGGGAAGGGACCTCAAAGCCCATCCAGTGCCATCCCTGCCATGGGTAGGGACACTCCCCACCAGCCCAAGGTGCCCTAAGTCCCATCCAAATTGGTCTTGAACCTGCCAGGGATCCAGGGGCAGCTCCAGCTTCTCTGGGCACCCTGTGCCAGAGTCTCCTCACCCTCACTGTAAAACATTTCTTCCTTATATCTCATCTCTTCCCTCCTTTCAGGTACCTACTGCAGCAGGAAAAGGGCTGTGGGTGACCCCAGGGGACGCTGGTGCAGCAGCAGGATTTGGGGAGCACAATGCTTTTGCCACCAGTGACAGTGCAGACCCAATGCCCAGCATTATGTTTTTTAATTAATAAGTGGTTGGAACCATTATCCAACAAGTTTTCTCCCTAACAGTGGAGAATCATAGAACCATAGAATGATTACGGTTGGAAAAGACCTTCAAGATCGAGTCCAACCATCTATCCAGCCCTACTAGGTCCAACACTAGACCATGTCACCAAGTACAACATCTGCTCTTCTTTTAAGCACTTTTTAAAACACATTTTTAAACTTTAAAAAAATTAACTAAGACTATTCCTGTAGAGAAGAACCTCAACATTTTTTGTTAGAACCTCAACATTGATGGTGGAGGCTTCATCTCTGGGAAGTGTTCAAGGCCAGGTTGGACGGGGCTTTGGGCAACCTGGTCTGGTGGAGGATGTCACTACTTATGGCAGAGGGCTTGGAACTAGATGATCTTTGAGGTCCTTTTAACCTCAAAACGTTCTGTGACACTATGATTTGCTCCTGAAGGAGAGGGAGTTGGGAAGTGATGGAGTCATCACCAATTGACCTCCACACCCCTTCTGAGTGAACGTGAAAGAAAAAAGCTCCCCCCAGCTCCATGTATTATTAGATAGTAAAACAATTTACCACTCATCTGAGATAACACCCCAATAATTTGTTCTAATATTGCTCCTCAATAGTTGTCACCGTTGCCTGGTGGATGGTACATCATGATGAGGAACCACTGCTTCAGAGCGTTACTCCAGAATGTTCCTTCAGGCAAGCACGAGCCATGAGAACCTTCTACATCTTCAAGCAGGTTTCAAGGAATCTTCTACAAGACTTAAAAATTCCTGAGGGGGAAAAAACCCCACCCCAAATTCCCAACTTTAATATATCTGTGGTGATTGGCAAATGGAAATATGGATTATTCCCAATATGTCAGGAAAGAGGAGACTGGGATTGGCATCATTCACCTCAACTGATACTAAAGCTGAAGTTGTGTTTTCAAGGTAAGTTTTCAATTTCAATCTTTGCCCCTCTGCCCTGCCCTGGTCAGGCCCCACCTGGAGTGTTGTGTCCAGTGCTGGGCTCCCTGGGATAAAAAAGACAGGGTTCTCCTGGAGAGAGTCCAGAGGAGGCTCTGGAGATGGTGAAGGGCCTGGAGCATCTCCCCTGGGAGGAAAGGCTGAGGGAGCTGGGGCTGTTCAGCCTGGAGAGAAGCAGCCTGAGAGGGGATCTGATCAATGGTTCTCAATAGCTGAAGGGTGGGACACAGGGGGACATGGGCAGCCTCTTCTCAGTGTCTGTGGGGACAGGACAAGGGGCGATGGGCTCACGTTGGAGCCCAGGGAGTTCCCCCCAATGTGGGGAAGAACTTCTTCCCAGTGAGGGTGAGGGAGCCCTGGGACAGGCTGCCCAGCGGGGTGTGGAGTCTCCTTCTCTGGAGAGATTCCATCCCTGTCTGGACACTGACCTGTGTGCCCTGTCCTAGGGACCCTGCTTTGGACCTGATGATCTCTGGAGGTCCCTTCCAACTCCTACGATTCTGTGATTCTGTGATTTTTGACATTAACAATCACCCTTTTGATGCCAAATCCTACAGGAGGTGCTACTTCAGCTTAGTGTAAGCTAAGAAAAGCCTGGAAGCTCACACCACCAAAGCACAAGTGACTTTTCCCAGTAGGTTATCCCATCAAAACAAAAGCAAAGCCTTTTTAAAAATTATTTTTTCAGTGAAAACCAACTTTAAGACACCAAAATAAAGAGCCCTCTAGTCTGTAAATATACCAAAACCAAAATTCTTCCCTACCAACTCCAGTCCACAGCTCAGGTATCTTCCTCAATCATACATCAGTTATAATCTGGCTCCATCTTCAACTAAAACCAGGGGGAGAACTATACTCAATCCTCATTAAATCCAAGTAATTGCTATCATTTAATATACCACACCTGATTAACATCTGCTTTTTCATCACAGCTGGAGACCAACGTTACTACAGCCTCCTCTGTGCCCGTCAAGTCTTCTACTCTCCTTGAAGATTCCTAAATGAAACCTTAAAATATCTTAAAGAGTTCTTAAATCCTGGAGAGCTTGTGCAAAGCACAGGAGGAACTACCCATGGAAATTCTTGGAACTCCTAAAATCTTGTAAGCAGGGTGTTTTTGTCACGCTAGCATCTTAACTGTGTTCTTAGCTCTGGATATTTGGATTTCTTGAAGGAAAAAAGGGAGAAAACCAACAGTTTTTTCCATGCCATTCAGTCACACGAGCACTCTGGAGTTGTGAATCCACCTGCAACAAACTTGGGAGCTAAAAATTAAGTTATGGAGCTAATATCCAGCCATTTATAGAATCCCAAGGTTGGAAAAGACCTTTAAAATCAAGTCCAACTGTCCCTGTCCTGTGCTAAACCAGATCCCTGAGCACCTCATCTCCCCTCTGTTCAACACCCCCAGGGCTGGGGACTCAGCCCCCTCCCTGGGCAGGAGGCCCCTGTTCTAGGCCCTGACCCTCTTCTAGGCCCCTGTTCCAGGCCCATCCCAGGCCCTGACCCTGCTTCAGACCTATTCCAGGCCCTGACCCTGTTCTAGGCCCCGAGCCTGCTCCAGGCCTCTTCCAGGCCCTGACCCTGTCCCAGGTCCCTGTGCCACAGCCCCACAACTCTGCCAGGGAAGAACTTTGCCCTCCCAGCTGAGCTGAGCCTGCCCTGGCAAAGCTTGAGCCCAGTGCCCCTTGTCCCAGCTCCTGTCCCCTGGCTGAAGAGACCAGCGCCCACCTCTCTGCACCCTCCGGGCAGGGCAGGGCAGGGCAGGGGGGAGAAGGGCTCCCCTCAGCCTCCTCTTCTCCAGCCTCAACACCCCCAGCTCCCTCAGCTGCTCCTCAGAGCATTTGCCCTCCAGCCCCTTCCCCAGCCTGCTTGCCCTTCTCTGCACTCGCTCCAGGACCTCCATGGCCTTCTGATGCTGAGGAGCCCAGAACTGGACCCAGCACTCCAGCTGCAGCCTCCCCAGTGCCCAGCCCAGGGGCACAATCCCCTCCCCACACCTCCTGGCCACGCTGGCTCTGACACAAGCCAGGATGCCCTTGGCCTTCCTGGCCTCCCGGGCACACTGCTGGCTCCTGGGCAGGCTGAGCTCCCCCAACACCCCCAGGTCCTTCTCCCAGCAGCTCTCCAGCCGCTCTGCCCCAGCCTGTAGCGCTGCTGGGGGTTCTTGTGTCCCATGGGCAGCACTCTGCCCTTGGCCTTGTTAAACCTCATCCCGTTGGGCTCAGCAGTATGAAACAGGTCAAGTTTGCAGCCTTCAAGAGCTGCCATGACTTGGTGATTCGTGTTGATAAACTGCCTGGAAAGTCTTTTCGTCTTCAACTTCTCATCTAGCTGTCATGCCAGGTGAGAAAATCGATTTACTCTCTCTCTTTTTTTTTAACAAAGGATGGAAATAATTTTCTTGCTGTGACTAGAACAGAAAGTATCACAGAATCACAACATCACAGAATCATAGAGGTTGGAAGGGACCTTGAGAGATCATCAAGTCCAACCCCCCAACATGATTATTCTATGTCCAGAGCCCAGGGCTTGCAGCTCCCAGATCAACCCTCCTCCTCCTGCCTTCTCATCCCTATTCATGAAGGAAAAGCTGGTTTCCTCCAGCGATGGACCTGCCAAGCTGGATACTTCATCTCCTGCTCTGCTTTCCCCAGTGAAACCAGAGACGTAGACACCAGGTGTTGGCATCTGAAAGGCACCTGAGAAAAGACCAGATCCCCTTCTGCAGTATCAGTGATGCCTTCCCCTCTCTGTGCTCAAATCCATCTGCAAACCCTCAGCATCAACGTTTCAGCTGGCTTCTGTTCTCCTAAACCACCTCCTGGACCTGGATCATATCACTTCAAGAAAGGGACTGTCCAAACCCATTTATTCCATAGTTTTATGTGCCTTAAATTAATATGTAAATCCTAATGAGGCTGCTCACTCAGCCAGAACTTTAACTGGAGCTCCAAGGATTTCAGATTCCACTTCTCCAGCCAAAAGGTCACAGAGAGATGGAGATCAACTTCCAGGATTAACACACAAGTTTAACCCTTTGGAGTCTTCCTTTTGAAAAAGGTTAAGGTTGATTTTGCTTACAGGGTTTGGGATAAAAAGGATGGGAATGAAGAGTCACCCACCTGGGCTAAGGTGGTTTCCAAGTCCATCAGAAATGCCAGCCCTTGAAGAGCACCCACCCGTGATGGATCCACCCTGCTCAACAAACTCTCTGCCCAGCGTATTTCTAACTCAGGTTCAGCACTGGGCTGAGGTTTAATACAGTCCAAGTCTCAGACCACAGCCCCAAACACCTCAATTTATTGTATGTTACTAGGACAGAGACTCATTTTGATCCTTGGACCTTCAAGACTGCTGCTAAATCATAGAATCATAGAATGGCATGGGTTGGAAGGGACCCCAAGGGTCACAGAGCTCCAACCCCCTGACACAGGCAGGGCCACCAACCTCCAGGCCTGGAGCTACACAAGGTTGCCCAGGGCCCCAGCCAACCTGGCCTTGAACACCCCCAGGCACGGGGCACCCACCCCCTCTCTGGGCAGCCCCTTCCAGCCCCTCACCACTCTCTCTGCAAAGAACTTCCCCCTAAGATCTCCTCTCCCCCTTCCCTCCTCCAGCTTCACTCCAGCCCCCTTGGCCTGCCAGGCTCTGCCCTTGAACAAGCTGATTCCCCTCCTGTTCCTCTGCTCCCTTCAGGGACTGGCAGGCTGCAATGAGGTCCCCCCACAGCCTTCTCTTCTCCAGGCTGACCCAGCCCAGCTCCCTCAGCCTCTCTTCCTAGGGGAGCTGCTCCAGCCCCCTGAGCATCTCCATGGCTCCTCTGACCCCTCTCCAACAGTCCCACATCTCTCTTGTCCTGGGGCCCCAGCTCTGGACACAGGACTCCAGCTGGGGCCTCCCCAGGGCAGAGCAGAGAGGGACAATCCCCTGGCCAGTGGGGATGCAGAGGGATGCAGTAGGATGCACCAGTCTGGCAGCCAGGGTCCCCATGCAGCTCCTGAGCTCTCCAGGGGCTTCGGTGGACAGATCTCCTCGCTGAGGTCTTCATTATGAGCCACCCTTATCAGACAAACATTCAGGGATGAGATAGGGAGCTTGGTTCCTCATCTCTGTTCAAAATCCCCTTTGGACCCAGCCCATTTTTGCAGGCCTGATTTCTTGTTGACCCCAGCTCCGCTCAACATCTGAGCCAAGAGCAAATGAGAACCTCACCGTGGAACGGAAGAGACATCCATCCATCCTTCCATCCATCCATCCATCCATCCATCCATCCATCCATCCATCCATCCATCACCTACCCCTGTCCCTAGCCCTATGTCACCAAAACATCCATACCTTGATCAATAAACCAGCCAGGTCAAAGATGCACACTCAGATTTAGAGCTACTGGTCTCCTGCAAGGAGAACGATAGGTGGTACCATCAAAAGTTGAGGCAACTTCCAAAAGAACCAGCCTATGGACACCTCCACCATGGAACAGCTTTCAGCTTCAGACTCAATAGAGGTAGGAATGAACTTCCTAGTCCTGCAGCCATGCACACAACCACCAGAGAAAGATTGTTAAATGACTTGGGAAAGCAGAGACAGAGCTGGTTGATGGGCTGCAGCTCCCTCTGCTGAGCACGCCCAGCCCTGGCTCTGCAGACAGGGAAGAGGATGGAAATGAAGACCCTGTAGGCAGAGCGATTGCAAAGGGATCACAGAATCACAGAGCTGTAGGGGTTGGAAGGGACCTCCAGAGATCATGGGGTCCAACCCCCTGCCAAAGCAGGGTCCCTAGGACAGGGCACACAGGGCAACATCCAGATGGGGCTGGAATCTCTCCAGAGAAGGAGACTCCACACCCCCCTGGGCAGCCTGTCCCAGTGCTCCCTCACCCTCACTGGGAAGAAGTTCTTCCCCACACTGGGGGGAACTCCCTGTGCTCCAACGTGAGCCCATCGCCCCTTGTCCTGTCCCCACAGACACTGAGAAGAGGCTGGCCATCTCCCCTTGTGTCCCACACTTGAGATATTGGATCTCCTCTTCCTCCTCCAAAGGCAGTTTCCAGGGCCAGCAGCTTCACAATGGTCCAAGACCGGGATACAAATCAAATTTCACCACTTTGCAGCACTGAAGACTTGAGTTGAGGCTTCAACCTCTCCTGCTGACTCAAAATAACGAAGGATTCCACCCTCAGGAATTAGTGAGCCATCTGTGACCACGTGCTGAGCCCGCTTTGGTATTTGATCAGTACGTTTCCACCAGCAAAGCCACCAGGGAGAAGCGAAGGTGGGGCTGGGAGCATCTTGATGGAGATGGTCCTGGACACCCCCTTCACTGCCAGGAAGGTTGGGCAGCTCATCAGCCTACACAAATGTTTTCCTTGGTTTACTTCTCCTCACACTTGGGGCAATCACTGACACAAACTCCCCCTTCACCAACTTCATCCTATTATGGAAGCCAGGTGAGGAACTTGGCTTGTGAACCACATGTAGACACGTCCCGTTGGGCTGCCAGCACAGATATCCCCAGGTTCCTTTCCTCCTCCATTCCCTCATCAGGTGAGCACCTTAAATTTTGGAGTTTGCCATTTCTGTCTAAGACAGGAGGCTATGGATGACAACAAGTGGAAGAGGTAGCTCAAATCTTCTGGGTTAAGACCATGCAAGACCCAAACCAATAGATACTTTTATTTTGGGGTGGTATTTTCACACTGTTGGCAAGCTCACCCTTCCAGATTGAAAGAAGCTTCTGTTCAGCACTGCCTCCAAGCCATTATATTCCCATCTCCAAGCAACGTTAAGGTTAGCTTGAGCCAGCAAGCACCTCTTTATCTATCTAGGCAGCCTCTGGAGCAGCAAATCAGCCAGCTGTGGAGGCTGGTAAGGTCCCCTCTTGCCCACGATGATAATTTTGACTGATCTCTTCCCCCCACACCCAGTTGTTGGTGTTTTTCATGGAAGATGAACCTAGTGCAAACCCATAAAGTCATGGAGAATGTCTTGGACTAGGAATTTAGCAACACATTTCTCTGCAGAGAGCACGCTGTGTTCCAATTGCTTCTCACAACGGGTCCTACAACCTTGTTCTTGCAAAAGAAACCAAGAAAACATGGGTGAGTTGGTTTTGAGATGAAATGAAGTTTGAGCCCAGAATGAGTAAGGAAGCACCTGTTCTCATCTTCGTTCACAGAATGACCAGGTTGGGAAAGGCCTTGAAGATCATCAAGTCCAACTGTCCCTGTCCTGTGCTAAACCAGATCCCTGAGCACCTCATCTCCCCGGCTGTTCAACACCCCCAGGGCTGGGGACTCAGCCCCTCCCTGGGCAGGAGGCCCCTGTTCTAGGCCCTGACCCTCTTCTAGGCCCCTGTTCCAGGCCCATCCCAGGCCCTGACCCTGCTTCAGGCCTCTTCCAGGCCCTGACCCTGTCCCAGGTCAGCCTGGGCCACAGCCCCACAACTCTGCCAGGGAAGAACTTTGCCCTCCCAGCTGAGCTGAGCCTGCCCTGGCAAAGCTTGAGCCCAGTGCCCCTTGTCCCAGCTCCTGGCCCCTGGCTGAAGAGACCAGCGCCCACCTCTCTGCACCCTCCTGGCAGGGCAGGGCAGGGCAGGGGGGAGAAGGTCTCCCCTCAGCCTCCTCTGCTCCAGCCTCAACACCCCCAGCTCCCTCAGCTGCTCCTCAGAGCATTTGCCCTCCAGCCCCTTCCCCAGCCTGCTTGCCCTTCTCTGCACTCGCTCCAGGACCTCCATGGCCTTCTGATGCTGAGGAGCCCAGAACTGGACCCAGCACTCCAGCTGCAGCCTCCCCAGTGCCCAGCCCAGGGGCACAATCCCCTCCCCACACCTCCTGACCACGCTGGCTCTGACACAAGCCAGGATGCCCTTGGCCTTCCTGGCCCCCCGGGCACACTGCTGGCTCCTGGGCAGGCTGAGCTCCCCCAACACCCCCAGGTCCTTCTCCCAGCAGCTCTCCAGCCGCTCTGCCCCAGCCTGTAGCGCTGCTGGGGGTTCTTGTGTCCCATGGGCAGCACTCTGCCCTTGGCCTGGTTGAACCTCATCCTGTTGGGCTCAGCCAAGTCCAGGGGCACAATCACCTCCCTAATTCATGAACACGATCCCTTCACTTGAGAGGTGAATTTCCAGCAAAGCCCTGATGGGAGATCAAGAATGCATAATTATCCCTCAAACACACAGCAATAGGTGGTCTGCCACTCCTGATGAAAATCTGGGTGTAATTTAATGATGGTTGGGCTTAATGATCTTAAAGGTCATTTCCAACCTTGGGATTCTGGGATTTCCTTGAGAGTTGTTGCAACAGAAGCACAGGATGGACCCCGATGATCTCTTGAGGTCCCTTCCAACCCCTCTGATTCTGTGAATCTACAAGGTGCCCTGGGAAACCTGCCAGGCTGCTGAGAGGAGAAGACAATGAAAAATGAAGGCAAGGAGAAATGAAGGCTGCAAAAGCCCTGAGCTGACACGAGGGGGAGCGAGAGCCCACGGATAAAGAAAATCCCAGAGTTTAAGACTTGACCCGATGCTAAAAAAGAGGTAAAAACCAGAACAGCTTTTGAGGACCACCCAGGTTTATGTTCAGGCATTTGTAGAAACTTCTTCCAACCTGTGATGAGACAAACCCAGTGGTGTCTCGACCTGCCTGGGCATGATCAGGAGATGTCCACCTTGTTCTCATCTAAGTATCCTTTCACAGAGTCAGAGAATCATGAAAGGTGGAAAAGACCTCCAGGATCATCCAGTCCAATCGTCCCTCTACCACCTCTATCACTCACTAACCCATGTCCCTGAGTACCTCATCCAGCCTTTCCTTGAACACCCCGAGGGACAGCGACTCCACCACCTCCCTGGGCAGCCCCTTCCAGTGCCCAACTGCTCTTGCTGAGAAGGAATCTCTCCTCATGTCTAACCTGAACCTCCCCCGGCTCTGACACAAGCCAGGATGCTGTTGGTCTTCTTGGCCACCCAAGCACGCTGCTGGCTCATGGTCAGTCTGAAGTCACCCAACACCCCAGATCCAACATCCCAACGTTCCTCCAGGAACACCAACATCACAACACCCCCCAAAAAAACCCCTAAAAATCTTTTTAATTCCCTATAAACTGGGAAACAGAAAGGGCACTGGTATCACTGTGATCTTTGCCAGCAAGCTTCATTCCAGGGCACGGATGACAAAGGGCTCTCTGTGGCTCAGCCAGGAGCGGGGAGAAGATGAATGAGGAGCTCCAAAGAGAAAAGCCATTTACACATTTCTGAAGGCAACGTTGTCATTCAGGAACAGAGACACCAAACAATTCGAGTCTGTATGTGCCTGGTACTGGTGATTTGGGGAGCCCAGAGCAGTAGGTTCATGCCATCCCCTCCCATCCACAATACATCCACGTACGTCGTGTCGCAGGATGACAGGTTGCTTGGCTGGGAGAAGCACCATGGAGAAGATGGATGGATGCATGGCCACAGCAAGACAAGTCCTAAACCTTTGAGTAACTGGTTTGAAAAATCAGCCTTCAAATGGGTGGATGATTAATTTTGATCACAAACAGAAAGCCAGAAAGCCTCCTGTGTCCTGGGCTGCGTCCCCAGCAGGGCTGGGAAAGGGGGTTCTGCCCCTCTGCTCTGGGACACAGACCCCCCTGCAGCTGCCTCCAGCTCTGGGGTCTCCAGGACAAGGAGGACATGGAGCTGTTGGAGTCCTGAGGAGTCAGAGAGATGATGGGAGGGCTGGATGGAGCCCCTCTGCTCTGGAGCCAGGCTGGGAGAGCTGGGCTGGTTCAGCCTGAAGAAGTTCTACACCAATCTGGGGAAGAACTTCTTCCCAGTGAGGGTGAGGGACCCCTGGGACAGGCTGCCCAGGGGGTGTGGAGTCTCCTTCTCTGGAGAAGCCCCATCTGGACACCAACATTTTGTGTCCAGTGCTGGGCTCCCTGGGATAAAAAAGACAGGGATCTCCTGGAGAGAGTCCAGAGGAGGCTCTGGAGATGATGAAAGGCCTGGAGCATCTCCCCTGGGAGGAAAGGCTGAGGGAGCTGGGGCTGTTCAGCCTGGAGAGAAGAAGCCTGAGAGGGGATCTGATCAATGGTTCTCAATAGCTGAAGGGTGGGACACAGGGGGACATGGGCAGCCTCTTCTCAGCGTCTGTGGGGACAGGACAAGGGGCGATGGGCTCAAGTTGGAGCCCAGGGAGTTCCCCCCAATGTGGGGAAGAACTTCTTCCCAGTGAGGGTGAGGGAGCCCTGGGCCAGGCTGCCCACGGGGGTGTGGAGTCTCCTTCTCTGGAGAGATTCCAGCCCCATCTGGATGTTGCCCTGTGTGCCCTGTCCTAGGGACCCTGCTTTGGCAGGGGGTTGGACCCCATGATCTCTGGAGGTCCCTTCCCACCCCTACAGCTCTGTGATTCCACCAAAGCCAAGGAAATCAGCCACACACACACACACACACAGAGAACTGTCACCCTGAGGAACCCATCCCCACCAGCAGTGAGACAACAGCAACAGACTGACGAGGTTGCCTGACTGCAGAGTCACTCCAGCTCTCAGCATCCCCCAGCGATCCCACCTCCCACGCGCGGTACCCAGGACGACAGGGCTGTCAGCCAACCAGGGGAAAATGAAGTTAATGAGCAAAAAGCTTTAATCAGCAGACCTTAATGTAATCAGAGCCCCTGGAATCCTTAAGGACAGCCCACCTCTCTCCCTGACTTGCCATTTTCCCATGGGAAGAAAGTGAGGGTGTCTCACATGGGAAAGAAAAAGCCTTCAAAGAAGAGATTAAAGATTTGTGGGTACAAATCCAGCTTTTCACCAAGCACCAGGTCATCCCCAGGGCACAAAGCAACTGGACCACAGAAGATCCAAGATGAGGATCAGCAACGGCCTGAGTAATGAGATGAAACACCTCTGCTCCCATAATATTGCAGAGGAACTAAGACAGAGTTCTTGTGAACTGAGGAAGGGTTTTACTCCTGTCTGGGGCAATTCCAACCAAATGCTTATCCAAAATGTACCCAGAATTATGAGGGTTCATCCCCAGGTCCTCACTTCACCTCACTTCAACTCACCACCACTCCAGCTGCAGCCTCCCCAGTGCCCAGCCCAGGGGCACAATCCCCTCCCCACACCTCCTGGCCACGCTGGCTCTGACACAAGCCAGGATGCCCTTGGCCTTCCTGGCCACGCTGCTGGCTCCTGGGCAGGCTGAGCTCCCCAACACCTCCAGGTCCTTCTCCCAGCAGCTCTCCAGCCGCTCTGCCCCAGCCTGTAGCGCTGCTGGGGGTTGTTAATCACCATCAGAAGGGCCAGGCTCACCTGGACACCCCTGTGCCCAGCCCAACAGCAATTTGGCTACCCCAGAGCGGGAGCCCTGGCAGGGATCACTCCATCACCCTCTCCAGCTCCAACCAGAAGGACACAAGTCAGAAAGAACTCAGCCAGGACGTGCAACCCTTGAGCAGCCACCAAGGGTGCCCATCGGTCTCAGAGCAGCCCCCTCCGTGCATGTCAGGGGAGCAGGGCCCTGCCTGGGCTCAGAAGGTGCTCGGAGAGGGAGATGGTTGGGGGATGAGCTCTCCCTGCCCTTATGTCCCTCCTGAGTCTCCCAATATCTATTTTCTCCCTTGTCCAGCTGGAAAGGGGAGTGATGGAGCAGCTTTGGTGGGTGTCTGGCCTCCAGTCAGGGTCAAACCACCACCCAGTTCAGAGCAGACTGGGAGCTGCTGGGGAGGGGCCGGGGAGGGTACGAGGATGAGGAGGGGCTGGAGGGGAGGGAAGGCTGAGAGAGCTGGGGCTGCTCAGCCTGGAGAAGAGAAGCCTGCAAAGGGATCCCATCGACACCCACCCCTATCTAAAGGGGGGGCAGGGGAGGGGCCAGACTCTACCCAGTGGAGCCCAGCAACAGGACAAGGGGCAACGGGCACAAACTGGAGCAGGGGAAGGTCCATCCCAGCTCTGGGACCCAGAGCTGAGCCATGGGTCCTTCTGCCAGCCAAGATGTTCCCAGGTTTTACTCTGCTGAACATCTAGACCCCTCCCTGGTTCAAGGGTCTTTACTAACCCTTGGAGATCACAGTGGTTGGCCAACCAGCTGATGGGTCTTCACTTGACCATGGGGTCAATGAGCACAGGTTGAGTTTGAACAACCTCTGGACACTGTTTGACACAATTAATGGGCATTAAACCCAAGGGACCACCAAGCCTGACCTCTGTTGAGAAGACCCAAGCCAAGTCTACAAACTTGAATGTGGCCAATGGATGACTTCCTCAGGCCACATTAAGGATGCTTTTTACCAAGTGCAAGAGCTCCCCAGATGTTAGAAGTCAGGCAAGGAAGGCAAGAGGCAAGATTGATGACTCTGCCCCTCTGCTCTTCTGCTCTGCTCTGGGGAGACCTCCCCTGCAGTGCTGGGTCCAGCTCTGGAGCCCTCAGCACAAGAAGGACATGGACCTGTTGGAGTGTGTCCAGAGAAGCCACAAACATGATCCCAGGGCTGGAGCAGCTCTGCTGTGAAGCCAGGCTGAGAGTTGTAACTGGAGACAAACAGAACATGATGGGTGTTCTTCATCCTTTGAGTAATGAAGGAGCTCGGTGCCTTTTTCCCTTCAGAATAAATAACATACTTGAAGTGATTTTAACCTTCCTGCACCAGCAGCAACGTTTTAATCCAACCTAAGCAGCCACCTTTTCCTTGGGGGATGTCTTTTTGCCATGAAGGAGAAAATAGTCCATCACAGGCGTTAGCTACATGAGTCATTAATTGCATTCTGCCTTCTGTAGATGGATCCTAACGACATTACCTGGCTACCAAGCTTTGAGATGAGCCTGAAGGTTCACTAAGAGTAGCCCTGCTGAGAAGGAATCACACAATCACAAGGTTGGAAGAGACCTTGAAGATCATCAAGTCCAAAAAGCTGGGTGTTCTGGTGGGTGAGAAACTTCCCCTGAGCCAGCAGTGTGCTCCTGCAGCTGGGAAGGGTGATGGGATCCTGGGCTCCATCAGCAGAGGGGTGGCAGCAGGGACAGGGAGGGGATTGTCCCTCTCTGCTCTGCCCTGGGGAGGCCCCAGCTGGAGTCCTGTGTCCAGAGCTGGGGCCCCAGGACAAGGAAGATGTGGGGCTGTTGGAGAGGGGTCAGAGGAGCCATGGAGATGCTCAGGGGGCTGGAGCAGCTCCCCTAGGAAGAGAGGCTGAGGGAGCTGGGCTGGGTCAGCCTGGAGAAGAGAAGGCTGTGGGGGGACCTCATTGCAGCCTGCCAGTCCCTGAAGGGAGCAGAGGAACAGGAGGGGAATCAGCTTGTTCAAGGGCAGAGCCTGGCAGGACAAGGGGCTGGAGTGAAGCTGGAGGAGGGAAGGGGGAGAGGAGATCTTAGGGGGAAGTTCTTTGCAGAGAGAGTGGTGAGGGGCTGGCACAGGCTGCCCAGAGAGGGGGTGGGTGCCCCGTCCCTGGGGGTGTTGAAGGCCAGGTTGGCTGGGGCCCTGGGCAACCTTGTGTAGCTCCAGGCCTGGAGGTTGGTGTCCCTGCCTGTGTCAGGGGGGTTGGAGCTCTGTGATCCTTGGGGTCCCTTCCAACCCAGCCCAGTCTGGGATTCTAAGAGGCAGCTGGAAAGAAGAGCACAGCCTGAATTGGAAGCATAAAGTCAATTTATTACTCTAAAGTTATTGGAGGGGGGCAGAACAAACCAAAACCCACGTGGTAGAGAATAAACTTGCTCCAAGCAGGAGGGAAACTGGGAATGAAAGAACCTGGCTGGGTGCTTCGTGCTTCAGCCAGGTTAATCAGGCTTCCACGAAATCAAGTTTGACAAGAGCAATTAACATCCATTCATTGATGCATTTTAATCATTGAGCATCCAGAGGAACACAGAGAGCTTGATGTGTGTTGGCTACAACCGGTCCTGGGCTGAAGGGGGACAATAGTTGGTGGTGAGTATTTCTGCTGAGTGCACCACGTTCCACAAAAAGCCACTGGAAAAGTCCAACCCTGGATTAACCATGGAATTTTTGTACCAACCTCCCAGTTCCAAGAGCTGACATGGGCTCACCAGACTTCTCCAGGGCAGAAGGGTTTTATTTGGTTTCCTCATCTCTTGGTCCAAAATGGTTATGAACCCAACTGTAACCACCATCGATGGTGCAATACCCCAGTCTGAACCTACCTAAAATCCTGTTTCATTCCATGGGCTGAATATACCCCCTGGGCAGCAAGCAATGACCCTCAGGGGTCCATACTGGGACCAGTGCTGATTAATCTCTTTATTAATGACACTGGCAGTGGGGTTGAATGCACCCTCAGCAAGTTTGCTGGTGACACCAAGCTGGGTGGAGAGGGTGACATGCCAGAAGGACAGGATGGCATCCAGAGGGACCTGGAGAAGTGGGCCCAGGGGAACCTCAGGAGGTTCAACAAAGCCAAGAGCAGGGTCCTGCCCCTGGGTCAGGACAACCCCCGTTATCCACACAGGGCAGGAGATGATGGGCTGGAAAGCAGCCCTGAGGAAAAGGACTTGGGGGGACTCGTGGGTGAGAAGCTGGACAGGAGCCACCAGTGTGCATCTGCAGCCCAGAAGGCCAACCCCATCCTGGGCTGCATCCCAAGGAGTGTGGCCAGCAGATCAAGAGAGGGGATTGTGCCCCTCTGCTCTGCTCTGGGGAGACCTCCCCTGCAGTGCTGGGTCCAGCTCTGGAGCCCTCAGCACAAGAAGGACATGGGCCTGTTGGAGCGTGTCCAGAGGAGCCACAAACATGATCCCAGGGCTGGAGCAGCTCTGCTGTGAAGCCAGGCTGGGAGAGTTGGGCTGGGTCAGCCTGGAGAAGAGAAGGCTCTGGGGGGACCTTCTAGCCCCTTCCAGTCCCTGGAAGGTGCCTGTAGGAAGCTGGGGAAGAACTGTTCCTGAGGGCAGGGAGTGATGGGATGAGGGGTGATGGTTTGAACTGGAAAAGGGGAGATTGAGGTTGGGGATTAGGGAAAAGTTCTTCCCTCTGAGGGTGGTGGGTCCCTGGCCCAGGGTGCCCAGAGAGGTGGTGGAGGCCCCATCCCTGGAGACATTCAAGGTCAGGGTGGATGTGGCTCTGAGGGACCTGCTCTAGTGAAGGTGTCCCTGCTCACTGCAGGGAGGGACTAGATGTCCTTTGAAGGTCCCTTCCCACCCAATGCATTCCATGATTCTACAGTTTTAATAACAGATTTATGTTAAGCTAGCTGCATTGCTTCAGCACATTCCTATCAAGTCCACGGTGATTTTCTCTTCCACCCCATTTCCCATCCATGGCTCTCAAGGTCCAGGCTGCAAACTCAACAGTTTCTCCTTCACCACAATCACCTCTCCCATTAATTAACTCAATTAAAACAGAGCAACCCAATGCTTGAGGAGATACCTTCACCAAAAATCAAACTGGAATCAAACAGACCACGATGGGTGTTCTTCATCCTCTGAGTAATGAAGGAGCCATTAGCCAAATCCACCTCATCAAGAAGCCCATTAGTGAAATCCACCTCGTCAAGAACCCCATTAACGTTCTCATGGAGCCATCACCCCAAGTAGGAATTAATGGGAGCTCTGACTCACCCCACTGCAACCAGTAGTCCCAAGAGCTCTAATGAGGTTAATAAACCCAGCGTTCAGCACACAATGGCAATCAGAAGTGCAGGTAAATCAATTAAGCATTCTTCATTTGTATTGAAAGATCAAGAAGAACATTGAAATACATGGGAGCTACTTAAAATTAGACTAATGAGGGATTACTAACAAGCTCTCCCTCTGGAAGCAGAGCGCTCTGACAGTTGAAAAGGCAAATGCTTTATTATCTCATACGTGGGCTTTGCATTAACTCCCACACTTGGGGATGGAATCCACGGAGGTGAGAGGCAGCTGGAAGAGGGGAAATTCGCTGGGAACAGACTAAGAATGTCCCTGTACTTGGCACTGGGGAGGCTGCAGCTGGAGTGCTGGGTCCAGTTGTGGGCTCCTCAGCATCAGAAGGCCATGGAGGTCCTGGAGCGAGTGCAGAGAAGGGCAAGCAGGCTGGGGAAGGGGCTGGAGGGCAAATGCTCTGAGGAGCAGCTGAGGGAGCTGGGGGTGTTGAGGCTGGAGCAGAGGAGGCTGAGGGGAGACCTTCTCCCCCCTGCCCTGCCCGGAGGGTGCAGAGAGGTGGGCGCTGGTCTCTTCAGCCAGGGGCCAGGAGCTGGGACAAGGGGCACTGGGCTCAAGCTTTGCCAGGGCAGGGTCAGCTCAGCTGGGAGGGCAAAGTTCTTCCCTGGCAGAGTTGTGGGGCTGTGGCACAGGGACCTGGGACAGGGTCAGGGCCTGGAAGAGGCCTGAAGCAGGGTCAGGGCCTGGGATGGGCCTGGAACAGAGGCCTAGAACAGGGTCAGGGCCTAGAACAGGGGCCTCCTGCCCAGGGAGGGGGCTGAGTCCCCAGCCCTGGGGGTGTTTAACAGCCGGGGAGATGAGGTGCTCAGGGATCTGGGTTAGCACAGGACAGGGACGGTTGGACTCCAGGAGCTCAAAGGGCTTTTCCAACCTTGGGATTGATTCTGTGTCCTTGCCCAGAGCTTTCCCTCATCCCGTGGTCCCTTCCATCTGTGAAACTATCCTGCTGAAATGCTACTACCTACTTAACTAAGGAATAGTAAACAAACTGAAGCTCAAGCAGGTGCTACGGTGAGAGCTCAGCCCATCCCTGTGCTTACACCGTTTCCATTGCACCACACCCTTTGATTTCCACACAATTCCTTTGCTTTTATCAAAAAAACATGTTAAAACCCACAGTTTTGGCAGATATGGGGACACACGCTCTGCTGACTACAGCTCCAAGCACATCCTACTACCTCTAGCAACCTGCTAGTAACCACTGTGGTA
Organism: Hypotaenidia okinawae; assembly: GCA_027925045.1. Lineage (NCBI taxonomy): Eukaryota > Metazoa > Chordata > Aves > Gruiformes > Rallidae > Hypotaenidia > Hypotaenidia okinawae. The sequence continues at coordinate 1,591,494 of BSDF01000001.1, read as the reverse complement.
AAACCCAGCAGCTCCTCCACTCTCCCCAGTGATTGGGGGGGGGTGGGTTTTTGCTGTGTTCCTAATCCAATTTAGACAAAATGAGCCAAAGTGATTTCCATGGCAGGTTATTGCTCAACATGTCCACTCTGCCAGACGCCAGTAGGGTCAGAAGAAGGTATCTTCAACCCAGGGTGACATACCAGACCCTGGGGGAACCTTGGGGACATGGTTTTCTTTAAGCAAAAAGTGGATGTTTTCTAGATGTGTATTGGGACTGGCTGAGATGGAGTTAATTTTCCCTGGAGCAGCTCTCAAGGTGTTGGTGACACCCCGTGGGGTTGGCACAACACCAAGGCCATCTCTCCAACATCCCTCTCCTCACCAGGGGAGCAAAACCATGGGAGGGGACACATCCAGGCTGGCCAAAGGGATATCCCATACTGTGTGGCGTCCGCTCAGTGATAAAGGAGGAAGAGGAAGAGGAGGATGTGGGGAGCAGTCATTATTTACATCATTTCTCTTCCAGAGCAGCCACGAAGCCCTGCTTCCCAGGAAAAGGCCGGACATCTCCTGCTGATGGGAAGTGGAGGATAAATATTTGGCTGGGTTTCTTTCCTTTCCTTCACAGACAGCCTTTTGCTGTATTAAACTACCTCTGTCTTCACCCTCAGAGGTTTTGGGGGTTTTATCCCATTTTCCTTTTCTCCCCTCTTGGTCCTGCTGAACAGGGGAAGTGATAGAGCATCTTGATGGGCAGCTGGTGGTTGGCCAAGGTCAACCCACCATCAGAAGCATAAAACTTCCAAATCCTACAGAACTGTAAGGCTTTTAAACTAACTGGATCCTCCATAGGATCAAAGGAGTAACTCAGAGGATCTACTTGGAGAGGATCTACTTGGGATCAAGACTGAGATTTTGCAGACAGAGGATGAACTCAATCACCAGCTTGGCAATCACCTTGGTTCTCCTCCTGGCATTACCAAGCACATTGGAACACATGTGACATGGTTTAGTCCTTCTAATGGTCAACGTGTTCCCCACTCATCATGACCTGCATGGAAGTAGTGGATCTGCTTCAGGAAGATCTCCAACCACATCAGCTCTTCTCACGTTACCTTCTCAGGAGGTGCTGGGGAGCGACAGCCACTCAGACACCAGCAGGAGAACCATGAAACGCCCCAAAATGTGAGAAAATAAAAAAGTTGAAGAGCTCTTTGAGGTTCCTACCCAACGGGGTGTCTTAAATATGGATCAGGGAACGTTGCTGACACCAATGGGATGAAGTTTAACACGGCCAAGGGCAGAGTGCTGCCCATGGGACACAAGAACCCCCAGCAGCGCTACAGGCTGGGGGAGAGCGGCTGGAGAGCTGCTGGGAGAAGGACCTGGGGGTGTTGGGGGAGCTCAGCCTGCCCAGGAGCCAGCAGTGTGCCCGGGGGCCAGGAAGGCCAAGGGCATCCTGGCTTGTGTCAGAGCCAGCGTGGCCAGGAGGTGTGGGGAGGGGATTGTGCCCCTGGGCTGGGCACTGGGGAGGCTGCAGCTGGAGTGCTGGGTCCAGTTCTGGGCTCCTCAGCATCAGAAGGCCATGGAGGTCCTGGAGCGAGTGCAGAGAAGGGCAAGCAGGCTGGGGAAGGGGCTGGAGGGCAAATGCTCTGAGGAGCAGCTGAGGGAGCTGGGGGTGTTGAGGCTGGAGAAGAGGAGGCTGAGGGGAGCCCTTCTCCCCCCTGCCCTGCCCTGCCCTGCCCGGAGGGTGCAGAGAGGTGGGCGCTGGTCTCTTCAGCCAGGGGCCAGGAGCTGGGACAAGGGGCACTGGGCTCAAGCTTTGCCAGGGCAGGCTCAGCTCAGCTGGGAGGGCAAAGTTCTTCCCTGGCAGAGTTGTGGGGCTGTGGCCCAGGCTGCCCAGGGAGGGGGCTGAGTCCCCAGCCCTGGGGGTGTTGAACAGAGGGGAGATGAGGTGCTCAGGGATCTGGTTTAGCTCAGGACAGGGACAGTTGGACTCGATGATCTTAAAGGGCTTTTCCAGCCTGGTAGTTCTGTGATGCTGTGAAAATGGGAGGCTGAAGAAAACACACGATTCGGTGACTGAATAAACAGCAACAGTTCCAAGTGACCCATCCACACCTTCCTCTGCCTGAGGAGGAGGAGGAAGGGAAGAAGCCTAGGACATCCCAAGCACCGAAGAGGAAAAGCTTTGGCAATGCTCCTCATCTGCATGCAGAGCAACGTCTTCTGAAGCACTAATCCCTCAGCAGCATCTCAGTTGCATTAGTTACGGATACATTTAGAACTGGTTGCACCAGAAGACTTTGTTCCAGCTGCTGAGGGATAAAAATATCAAGCAAAATCAAGACATCGACTCGATACAGCTTTCAGAACCTTCCTGATCATCAAACACCGCCCGAATAGGACAATCTAGGTTCCCCCATAGGGAGTATTACACTAAATGTTAAAATCCCAGAATCCCAAGGTTGGAAAAGCCCTTTAAGAGCATCAAGTCCAACTGTCCCTGTCCTGTGCTAAACCAGATCCCTGAGCACCTCATCTCCCTGGCTGTTCAACACCCCCAGGGCTGGGGACTCAGCCCCCTCCCTGGCCAGGAGGCCCCTGTTCTAGGCCCTGACCCTCTTCTAGGCCCCTGTTCCAGGCCCATTCCAGGCCCTGACCCTGTCCCAGGCCCCTGTGCCACAGCCCCACAACTCTGCCAGGGAAGAACTTTGCCCTCCCAGCTGAGCTGAGCCTGCCCTGGCAAAGCTTGAGCCCAGTGCCCCTTGTCCCAGCTCCTGGCCCCTGCCTGGAGAGACCAGCGCCCACCTCTCTGCACCCTCCTGGCAGGGCAGGGCAGGGCAGGGGGGGAGAAGGTCTCCCCTCAGCCTCCTCTGCTCCAGCCTCAACACCCCCAGCTCCCTCAGCTGCTCCTCAGAGCATTTGCCCTCCAGCCCCTTCCCCAGCCTGCTTGCCCTTCTCTGCACTCGCTCCAGGACCTCCATGGCCTTCTGATGCTGAGGAGCCCACAACTGGACCCAGCACTCCAGCTGCAGTCTCCCCAGTGCCCAGCCCAGGGGCAAATACAAACCCTGAGGGTGCTGCAGACTCTCCCCAGTTGCTGCCACACACCTTCCCTTCCCGAACCACCTCCTCCCAGTACAAACACACAACGGGGCTGTTGGATCTTGGTTAGGGGCTTTTTCTTTCCACTTTACCCCCTCCCACCCCTAAATCCAGCTTCAAAACCCTACAGTATACATAGACATTTTTTCCCCCAGTCTCAAAGTTTAGAAGATCACATCACTGAACTAAATCTGTATGTGGTTGGGGGGTGAGGGGTGCATTTGTATTTTACTGGTTTTAACAGTTTTCCAGCTTCCTTTTTATAATTGTAATGGATTTTCCCATCGGTTTTCTTCCTTTCTACCTTGTTTTCTTCCATACAACTCTCTGGGAGTTTGCAGGGCTCATCAGACACATCAAAACTGGGTCCAGCTCTGGAGCCATCAGCACAAGAAGGACACAGACCTGTTGGAGCATGTCCAGAGGAGCCACAAACATGATCCCAGGGCTGGAGCAGCTCTGCTGTGAAGCCAGGCTGGGAGAGTTGGGCTGGGTCAGCCTGGAGAAGAGAAGGCTCTGGGGGGACCTTCTAGCCCCTTCCAGCCCCTGGAAGGTGCCTGTAGGAAGCTGGGGAAGAACTGTTCCTGAGGGCAGGGAGTGATGGGATGAGGGGTGATGGTTTGAACTGGAAAAGGGGAGATTGAGGTTGGGGATTAGGGAAAAGTTCTTCCCTCTGAGGGTGGTGGGTCACTGGCCCAGGTTGCCCAGAGAGGTGGTGGAGGCCCCATCCCTGGAGACATCCAAGGTCAGGGTGGATGTGGCTCTGAGGGTCCTGCTCTAGTGAAGGTGTCCCTGCTCACTGCAGGGAGGGACTAGATGTCTTTTGAAGGTCCCTTCCCACCCAAGGCAGCCTGAGATTCTGTGTTTCTACCAGACAAGCTGAGACCTTCCCAATCTGTTGTGCTACCGGTCTCAGGGCAGCGAAACTTGGGCGCAGTCACCGTGTTCAGAAGGTTGGTAAGAGCTCGTTGGGAAGTGGGATTTAATGAGCATGGCAGAAGCAGAACTGAAAGGAACAACTTCAAAACCCCCAAATCTCTAAGTAATCCCCGTTCTAACAAAGAATTTCCACGTGTTTGAATGCAGCCCACTGGGATAATGGAAGAAGGAGCCTGAAGAATGAAATGTGGGTGGGCTTAAAAGGACAATTTCAAAAAAAACATAAAATAGGAGAGCCTGGTGAAAAGTCCAAGCTAATGGAGAACGTGGGAAGGGAGGTAATCAAGGCTGCCTTCAGCTGCCTCTGCACAGGAAGGTTAATAGCTGAAACCTTTGGAAGCTCAGCGAGGTTCTGTCTATAATTTGTGTAATGGAAGAGAATCATGGAATCATAGAATCATAGAATTGTAGGGGTTGGAAGGGACCTCGAGAGATCATCGGGTCCAACCCCCTGCCAAAGCAGGCTCCCTAGGACATTTCACTGAGATAGGCATCCAGACGGGTCTTGAATATCTCCAGAGAAGGAGACTCCACCACCTCCCTGGGCAGCCTATTCCAGGGCTCCGTCACCCTCACTGTGAAAAAGTTTCTCCGCATGTTGGTGCGGAACTTCCTATGCTCCAACTTGCAGCCATTGCCCCTTGTCCTGTCTCCACAGACCACTGAAAAGGGGCTGGCTGATTCCCCCTGCATCCCCTGCTTAAGATAATTGTAAACATTAATCAGGTCCCCCCTTAGTCTTCTCTTCTCAAGGCTGAACAGTCCCAATCTTCTCAGCCTTTCCTCCCAGGGGAGATGCTCCAGGCCCTTTATCATCTTCAAGAATGCACCTGACATTTATGAGCTCGACTCATGTTCAGACTCAAGAGAGAGAGAGGTTTGCAGACTGATTCCAGGCCTTGGAGTTGAAAAGAAAAAGGGCTGATGAACTGTTTGTAATACACACAACAAGGCAGCGGTGTTAGGCAAGTGATAGTGGCTTGTGTCAGAGCCAGCGTGGCCAGGAGGTGTGGGGAGGGGATTGTGCCCCTGGGCTGGGCACTGGGGAGGCTGCAGCTGGAGTGCTGGGTCCAGTTGTGGGCTCCTCAGCATCAGAAGGCCATGGAGGTCCTGGAGCGAGTGCAGAGAAGGGCAAGCAGGCTGGGGAAGGGGCTGGAGGGCAAATGCTCTGAGGAGCAGCTGAGGGAGCTGGGGGTGTTGAGGCTGGAGAAGAGGAGGCTGAGGGGAGACCTTCTCCCCCCTGCCCTGCCCTGCCCGGAGGGTGCAGAGAGGTGGGCGCTGGTCTCTTCAGCCAGGGGCCAGGAGCTGGGACAAGGGGCACTGGGCTCAAGCTTTGCCAGGGCAGGCTCAGCTCAGCTGGGAGGGCAAAGTTCTTCCCTGGCAGAGTTGTGGGGCTGTGGCCCAGGCTGCCCAGGGAGGGGGCTGAGTCCCCAGCCCTGGGGGTGTTTAACAGCCAGGGAGATGAGGTGCTCAGGGATCTGGTTTAGCACAGGACAGGGACGGTTGGACTTGATGATCTCAAAGGGCTTTTCCAACCTTGGGATTCTGGGATTCTGAGATACTGCTCCACGACCACCTTAGACAAAGCCCAGCTTAAATATAACTCCTGGCCCTCTATGTGTTCTACCATCTCAAGAAGGGAAGAGCAGAAGCATCCCAGCACATACAGATCCATCAGCCCAGCAGGCACCACTGCATTCAGGAACTCAGCTCTGATCTGGGTGATTTGTGTCCAAAATGGTCCAATGAGATGATCTTCAAGATCCCTTCCAACCCAAACTATTCTATAATTCTATGATCTTAAAGGTCTTTTCCAACCTAAATGATTCTGATTTCACAGCACAGGGCGGCGGGTGACAGTCACCTACCTCTGCCCCAGGGTGGCACCAGCAGAAAAGGTCAGAGCTCAAGGAGCTGTTGGCCACCTCCAAGCACTTTATCCACACAGATCCCATCAGCTGAGCTGTGTCTTTGGAGGAGGCTTCAGCCCCTGAGCCAGGTTACCTCTTCAGAAGCTCACAGTGAACCTTTGTGAAGGAAACAAGGTTTCCCTCAGCATCTTCTGGATTTCAGCAGAGCCAAAAACCACTTTATCATGGAATCATAGAATCCCAGACTGGGCTGGGTTGGAAGGGACCCCAAGGGTCACAGAGCTCCAACCCCCCTGACACAGGCAGGGACACCAACCTCCAGGCCTGGAGCTACACAAGGTTGCCCAGGACCCCAGCCAACCTGGCCTTCAACACCCCCAGGGACGGGGCACCCACCCCCTCTCTGGGCAGCCTGTGCCAGCCCCTCCCCACTCTCTCTGCAAAGAACTTCCCCCTAAGATCTCCTCTCCCCCTTCCCTCCTCCAGCTTCACTCCAGCCCCCTTGTCCTGCCAGGCTCTGCCCTTGAACAAGCTGATTCCCCTCCTGTTCCTCTGCTCCCTTCAGGGACTGGCAGGCTGCAATGAGGTCCCCCCACAGCCTTCTCTTCTCCAGGCTGACCCAGCCCAGCTCCCTCAGCCTCTCTTCCTAGGGGAGCTGCTCCAGCCCCCTGAGCATCTCCATGGCTCCTCTGACCCCTCTCCAACAGCCCCACATCTTCCTTGTCCTGGGGTCCCAGCTCTGGACACAGGACTCCAGCTGGGGCCTCCCCAGGGCAGAGCAGAGAGGGACAATTCCCTCCCTGTCCCTGCTGCCACCCCTCTGCTGATGGAGCCCAGGATCCCATCACCCTTCCCAGCTGCAAGAGCACACTGCTGGCTCAGGGGAAGTTTCTCCCCCACCAGAACCCCCAGGTCCTTCTCAGCAGGGCTGCTCTCCAGGAGCTCTTCTCCCACCTTAAACAACCCCAAAAAAAAAGGAAGGTGGACCCTTAATCTTTGGGGCAAAGGAAAAGAAGGGTAAGAACCAACGTGGGCAGCACGGCTCCGTTCATGAAGAACTGTGAATAAAGTCAAGCTCCAAAGGGTTATTTCTAGATTTTTAGCAAACTTCAGGGGTTTTGAAAACACTGCTGGGACCTTTTAATTCTTTACTTCCTACAGATCTGATCAGCAGGTTGCAAGGGTTTCCTGGAAAGAAAAAGCAAAAGCAGCTCAAACCACTTCTCACCCTCATTGTTCGTGACTTTTCCAGCAGCTCTTGTTCTGGAGAGGAACCCAGGAGGCAGAGCAGCTCTTTCAACAGAACAACCTCCCCTAATTACACCTCTGAACAGCAGCTCTTAATTACACTCCGCTCCCCAGCTCTTGTTCACTTCATTCAGGGCTGCTGCAAGACCTTGACAGGTCAATTTTCATAGCCAAGGAGGAAAGGTTTGCTCCAAAGGCTCCATGAATAAAGCAGACCAGGCTTTGGTTATGTCCTAGGACATCCTTCAGGTCACAGCAACATTGGGAGCTGGAAGGGACCTCCAAAGCTCATCTAGTCCAACCCCCTGCCAGAGCAGGATCCCCCAACCTAAATCCCACACTCCAAGCTGAAGAGGTCCAGCTCCCTCAGCCTCTCCTCGTAAGGAGGCTGTTCCAATCCCTTCATCATCTTGGTGGCCCTTCTCTCTCACCTGATGAAGAACCGTTTCTTACTTGGATAGAAGTTATTGGAGAGGAGCTGGTGCCCAGGGCAGGGAGGGCCAGGCCCAGGGGAACGGCCTTCAGCTGCAGGAGGGGGATGGAGAGGGGCTGGGAGGCAGAAATCCCTCCTGGGGAGGGGGAGGCCCTGGCACAGGGTGCCCAGAGAGGCTGGGGCTGCCCCTGGCTCCCTGGCAGGGCTCAAGGCCAGGTTGGATGGAGCTTGGGGCACCCTGGGCTGGGGGGGGGTCGCTGTCCATGGCAGGGGGGCACTGGGTGGGCTCTGAGGGCCTTTCCCCACCCCCAAACTGTTCTGTGATTCTATATGAAGCTTTGCAGCCAGAGTTTCCACTAGCAGGCAAGCCAGGTATGGCTTTTCAAGCTTCAGAACAGTCACCTCTTCCCTCCAGGAAGGTGACCTGTTTTCTGGATGCTCTCTTCAACAGCTCATTTCCTCCTAATTTCTCTTGATTTAAATAAAAAGGGAAAGGATTTCCATCTCCATGGGACTCTTTACAGTCCTGTATCCCTGCTACAGGATGCTGTCCAGCCACAGCAGGATTTCCCTCATCCCATTTAACTCCTTACTCCCAGCTGGATCTCAAAGACTTAATTTTCACTCTACAAATCCTCTGTCCTCTCTCTGTGTCTGGGCTTCCTTCTGCTCATCCCCCAGGCAAGATACTGGTCCTGTAAGGTCATCCTCCAGCCAATACAGTGATCCATCCTTCATCCCCCAGCCAACACAGTGATCCATCCTTCCCAGATCATCCTGCTCTTTGATAAACTTCATCAACTACCAAGTAGGTGTCTTCCAACATGAAAATATAGGAGTAGCTTAGCACAATGATCCAAGAAACATCTTGAGTGGTAAGGAAAAGCAGCCCTTAGCTGGTGTACTTGCATGAACTGGAACGGTTCTGGTGGCTCAGTGAGCCCACAGCATCTCAAAATCATGGGCACTGAGCCCCCCAGTCCTTCCCATCATCTGCTTGAACTCATCATCTGCTTTGACCTTCTCGCCACCTCCCCTGCCCTGCCAGTCCAACGGTCCCCCTACTAACCCATGTCCCTGAGTGCCTCATCCAGCCTTTCCTTGAACACCCTGAGGGACAGCGACTCCACCACCTCCCTGGGCAGCCCCTTCCAGTGCCCAACTGCTCTTGCTGAGAAGGAATCTCTCCTCATGTCTAACCTGAACCTCCCCTGGTGCAACTCCCAGCCATTCCCTCTTGTCCTCTCACTGGTTACCTGTGAGAAGAGGCTGAGCCCCAGCTCCCCACAACCTCCATCAGGGAGCTGAAGAGAGCAAGAAGGTCTTTCCTGAGCCTCCTCTTCTCCAGGCTCAACACTCCCAGCTCCCTCAGCCGCTCCTCATCAGACTTGTGTTCCAGACCCTTCCCCACCTTCATGGCACTAATTACTTTAATTATTCCCTACAATCACTTCAGTTGTCACTCAGATTCCTTAAAATGTTGACATTCATAATTCTTCTACGATTAAAGCCTGAGGAGTTCCTGTCCTTGGGGTTTTTTTTTAGTATTTTCACTATTCCAAAGCACAAATGTTACCCTGAAGTGAGGAGATGCCTGGAAAGACAGGGAAGAGAAATGAACGTTGGGAGATCATAGAATCATGGAATGGTAGGGGTTGGAAGGGACCTCCAGAGATCATGGGGTCCAACCCCCTGCCAAAGCAGGGTCCCTAGGACAGGGCACACAGGGCAACATCCAGATGGGGCTGGAATCTCTCCAGAGAAGGAGACTCCACACCCCCCTGGGCAGCCTGGCCCAGGGCTCCCTCACCCTCACTGGGAAGAAGTTCTTCCCCACATTGGGGGGAACTCCCTGAGCTCCAACTTGAGCCCATCGCCCCTTGTCCTGTCCCCACAGACACTGAGAAGAGGCTGCCCATGTCCCCCTGTGTCCCACCCTTCAGCTATTGAGAACCATTGATCAGATCCCCTCTCAGGCTTCTCTTCTCCAGGCTGAACAGCCCCAGCTCCCTCAGCCTTTCCTCCCAGGGGAGATGCTCCAGGCCTTTCATCATCTCCAGAGCCTCCTCTGGACTCTCTCCAGGAGATCAGGCATTACTGGGCTTTCCAACCTGCTGGAGCAGTAACGCCCTACGAGCTGTTGGCAAGTCTCACTACGCTTCGCTGTCCTCCTGCCCCTCCACATTCACAAGAGGAATGGGACTCCAGCACACCACTCAAAACAAACCTGGCTCTAAATAAACCCAGCTCTAAATAAACCCAGCTCTAAAAAACCCAGCTCTAAATAAACCTAGCTCTAAAAAAACCCAGCTCTAAATAAACCTAGCTCTAAACTAACCTAGCTCTAAACAAACCTAGCTCTAAAGAAACCCAGCTCTAAAAAACCCAGCTCTAAACAAACCTAGCTCTAAACGAACCTAGCTCTAAACTAACCTAGCTCTAAACGAACCTAGCTCTAAAGAAACCTAGCTCTAAAGAAACCCAGCTCTAAAAAACCCAGCTCTAAACAAACCTAGCTCTAAACTAACCTAGCTCTAAACAAACCTAGCTCTAAAGAAACCTAGCTCTATATAAGCCCATCTCTAAACAAACCTAGCTCTAAAGAAACCTAGCTCTAAAGAAACCTAGCTCTAAACGAACCTAGCTCTAAACGAACCTAGCTCTAAACAAACCCAGCTCTAAATAAGCCCAGCTCTAAACAAACCTAGCTCTAAACGAACTTAGCTCTAAACGAACCTAGCTCTAAATAAACCTAGCTCTAAATAAACCTAGCTCTAAATAAACCTAGCTCTAAATAAACCATACTACTCAGGGTGAAGCACCTCATTTAAACAAGTCCTGAGCTGTCAACAGGAAGAAGCCAGATTTTGGGGTGAGACATCTCAATCTGGTTCTTCCAAGCATCTAGGAAACTCTGATCCCCAAACATCTCTGGACCTAATTTGCAGTATTTCCTAGCAAAAAATGTAGGTCACCTGTCAAGCCTTAAGTCAGCTGTTATTTTAAGACCCAGATATTACACATGCTGCCTCTACGTTAAAGGTGTCACCTGAGTCCCCAACGTCACCGCAAACTGATCCCTCAAGACAGGCAGGGTTCCTACTGCCAAGTGATGACACAGAGCTTGGTGGCATTGGAAAAAAAAACAGGAAACACTCACATTTCTGACCTTTCTTCTGTCTGTTGGGACAGGACATGAGGAGGGTTCTGCTGGGTTCTCCTCCTGACTCGCATCCCAGAATCCCAAGGTTGGAAAAGCCCTTTAAGAGCATCAAGTCCAACTGTCCCTGTCCTGAGCTAAACCAGATCCCTGAGCACCTCATCTCCCCGGCTGTTCAACACCCCCAGGGCTGGGGACTCAGCCCCCTCCCTGGGCAGGAGGCCCCTGTTCTAGGCCCTGACCCTCTTCTAGGCCCCTGTTCCAGGCCCATCCCAGGCCCTGACCCTGCTTCAGGCCTCTTCCAGGCCCTGACCCTGTTCTAGGCCCCTGTGCCACAGCCCCACAACTCTGCCAGGGAAGAACTTTGCCCTCCCAGCTGAGCTGAGCCTGCCCTGGCAAAGCTTGAGCCCAGTGCCCCTTGTCCCAGCTCCTGGCCCCTGGCTGAAGAGACCAGCGCCCACCTCTCTGCACCCTCCTGCCAGGGCAGGGCACGGAAGGCGGGGAGAAGGTCTCCCCTCAGCCTCCTCTGCTCCAGCCTCAACACCCCCAGCTCCCTCAGCTGCTCCTCAGAGCATTTGCCCTCCAGCCCCTTCCCCAGCCTGCTTGCCCTTCTCTGCACTCGCTCCAGGACCTCCATGGCCTTCTGATGCTGAGGAGCCCACAACTGGACCCAGCACTCCAGCTGCAGCCTCCCCAGTGCCCAGCCCAGGGGCACAATCCCCTCCCCACACCTCCTGGCCACGCTGGCTCTGACACAAGCCAGGATGCCCTTGGCCTTCCTGGCCCCCCGGGCACACTGCTGGCTCCTGGGCAGGCTGAGCTCCCCCAACACCCCCAGGTCCTTCTCCCAGCAGCTCTCCAGCCGCTCTCCCCCAGCCTGTAGCGCTGCTGGGGGTTCTTGTGTCCCATGGGCAGCACTCTGCCCTTGGCCTGGTTGAACCTCATCCCCTTGGGCTCAGCCCATCAGTCCCATCTGTTCAGGTCTCCAGCATTCCTGGTCTAAATGCACTTTGCATGGAGAAAATAAACCAAAGGAACTGGGCTGGTGAAAACCTCCAGAGAAACAGGGGCTCAAAATCTGTACAGGGACAGACTCCTGTTCCACTCAGAACAATACACTCCTGAAGTGCCTTTTAAGAGGCTTCCAGCAGCTGTTCTCTCCATTTTATTGCTGAAACATGTTCTAGCACATTCCTTTACCTCTGCTTAAAAATTACTCAGAGACTGAATAGAGACAGGGAAGTTCATGGAATCACAGAACGTGTTGGGTGGGAAGGGCCCTTCCAAGCCCATCTCACCCCACCCTGCAGTGACAGGGACACCTTCACTAGAGCAGGTCCCTCAGAGCCACATCCACCCTGACCTTGAATGTCTCCAGGGATGGGGCCTCCACCGCCTCTCTGGGCACCCTGGGCCAGGGATCCACCACCCTCAGAGGGAAGAACTTTTCCCTAATCCCCAACCTCAATCTCCCCTTTTCCAGTTCAAACCATCCCCCCTCATCCCATCACTCCCTGCCCTCAGGAACAGTTCTTCCCCAGCTTCCTACAGGCACCTTTCAGGGACTGGAAGGGGCTAGAAGGTCCCCCCAGAGCCTTCTCTCCTCCAGGCTGACCCAGCCCAACTCTCCCAGCCTGGCTTCACAGGAGAGCTGCTCCAGCCCTGGGATCATGTTTGTGGCTCCTCTGGACACGCTCCAACAGGCCCATGTCCTTCTTGTGCTGAGGGCTCCAGAGCTGGACCCAGCACTGCAGGGGAGGTCTCCCCAGAGCAGAGCAGAGGGGCACAATCCCCTCTCTTGATCTGCTGGCCACACTCCTTGGGATGCAGCCCAGGATGGGGTTGGCCTTCTGGGCTGCAGATGTACATTGGTGGCTCCTGTCCAGCTTCTCACCCACGAGTCCCCCCAAGTCCTTTTCCTCAGGGCTGCTTTCCAGCCCATCATCTCCTGCCCTGGGGGTTGTCCCAACCCAGCAGCAGGACCCTGCACTTGGTTTTGTTGAACCCCTTCCTCCTCTTCTTCTGACCACGTGGTACTTAGCTCTGCATCCCCCAGATCCTCCTGTGAACCCATCTGACCCAGCCCAGCCCCACATCCACCCTCCTCACCAACTTTAAGACAGGATTTTTTTTTCCAAGGCCACCTAGTAACACCAAAGACCAGCACAACAAGGAGGAAGGGTGTGGAACCACCTGAGCACAAGTGAGATCTCCTTCAGGCAGCGCAAAGCGGTTGAGATGATTCAACAGTCTTGCCCAACTTGAAGACAAAGAGGGAAGAAGGCTTTGACTGACAGGAGACAGGGGTTATTAGACACAGCTTTCTACCTCGCCCTTCTGCCCCAGGTCACCATTCCCACCAGAGACTCAGCAGAAGCCAACCTTCAGCAGCCCTTGGAGCAGCACGCTAAATTAAACCAGAATCTAGGTGCTGCCAACTTAACCTATTGAGTCATAGAAGTCAAGACACATCCACTCTTTCATGGCACCTCCAGCAAGGGAGAGGGATGGCCAGTTGAAAGGAGTCATGTGTCTACATGAGTCAGGAAGAAAGGCAGAGCTGATCTAACAGAAAACATGGATGCTCATTTCTTGGTAGGTTGAGGAAAATGTAAAATACAAAGAAAAAACAACAAAAAAACCTCCAACTTCTTCCTAAACCCAGGTCACCAAGTCCAGAGACACCAGCAGAAGAGCATCTTCTCTCAAAGGCAAGAGGAAATGGCTTCAAGTTCAAGGGGGAATGGGCTCAAGTTGGGCCAGGGGAGGTTGAGACAGAAAATCATTTCTTGGTAGGTTAAGAAAAATGTAAAATACAAAGAAAAAAACAACAAAAAAAATCCCAACTTCTTCCCAAACCCAGGTCACCAAGTCCAGAGAAACCAGCAGAAGAGCATCTCCTCCCAAAGACAAGAGGAAATGGCTTCAAGTTCAAGGGGGAATGGGCTCAAGTTGGGCCAGGGGAGGTTCAGATTGGAGATTAGGAAAAATTCCTTCACCAAAAGAGTGGTGAAGCGTTGGAACAGGCTGCCCAGGGAGGTGGTGGAGACACCATCCCTGGAGGTGTTCAAACAATGGGTAGATGAGGCGCTTTGGGACATGCTTTAGTGGTTACGATGGTGTAGGGCTGATGGTTGGACTTGATCTTGAAGGTCTTGATGATTCTAGGACAAGGTGAGAGGATACAACCCATAACACCTTTCATCTGCTGGATAAAAGGCAAATTTCATGCCATTTCCAAAGGTTTTTCTAGTTTTTAATTTGTTTGGGGAGAAAATAAATTCCACTTGATGAAAGCCTGAGGTTGCACATGTCCATCTACAGCTGCCTCCCTGCAGTTGAGTAACAAGACCCTTTAATCAGTGTCACCAGCACCAACTTGCTCTTCCTTGAGACAGATGACAAAGAGCAGGAAACAAGGAACAAATAAACAAGAATTAAAAAAACCAGCTCACAATCCTTAAAGTCTAAAAAAAGGATCATTGTCTGGGTTTGGGTTTGGCCAGGAAGCTTAGGAGGTCCATCCACACCTACAGAGCTTTGCCACTGGGTTATTTAAGGAATCAGGGATCAGAACAAGTTGCCCAGGGAGGTGGTGGAGTCATCATCCCTGGAGGGATTTCACTGGAGCGTGGATGAAGTGCTGAAGGACATGATCTAGAGGTGGCTGGGCAGGGTTAGGCTGTGGTTGGACTCAATGATCTTAAGGGTCTTTTCCAACCCAGGTGATTCTATGGGCAGGAACACCCTCACTAGACCAGGTTGCCCCAAGCCCCATCCAACCTGGCCTTGAACCCTGCCAGGGATCCAGGGGAAGCCCCAGCTTCTCTGGGCACCCTGTGCCAGGCCCCTCAGAGTAACCTACCCCTGCCCTCATTCAGCTGGAAGGCATCACCCCATGTCCTGTCCCTGCACTCCCTGGTGACCAACCCTCTTCCACCTTTCTGTAGGACCCCTTGAAGGATTGGGTACACCACAATTAGGGCTCCTCAGAGTCTTCTCCAGCCTGAACCAGCCCAGCTCTCCCAGCCTGGCTTCATAGCAGAGCTGCTCCAGCCCTCTGACCATCTCCGTGGCTCCTCTGGACTCACTCCAACAGTCAGAGCACCACTGTTGGAACTCCAGTTCCTTCTCCCATAAGTTTCTACCTCATACTTTTGTCAGATTTTCATGTGACTGACCAGAGCAGCAGCTCTCCTCATGGTTTACATTCCCTGTACTAGCAGGTAACTTCTTGCTAAGATCAGATGGACCATGGAAAACGCAGCATGGAAGTGAGATCATGAAGAACGTTGGGTGAAAATGCTCTGCATGTTCAGGCAGCCCAGTGACTCATTTATGGTCATCTGGCTGCTTCTGCCTCAGAGAAACCAGAAAGTCTTCTGGCTTCTTTACACTGAAGAGAAGCCCAGAATGACCAGGTTGGAAAAGACCTTTGAGATTATCAAGTCCAACTGTCCCTGTCCTGAGCTAAACCAGATCCCTGAGCACCTCATCTCCCCTCTGTTAAACACCCCCAGGGCTGGGGACTCAGCCCCCTCTCTGGGCAGGAGGGCCCTGTTCTAGGCCCTGACCCTGTTCTAGGCCCCTGTTCCAGGCCCATCCCAGGCCCTGAACCTGCTTCAGGCCTCTTCCAGGCCCTGACCCTGTTCTAGGCCCTGACCCTGCTCCAGGCACGTTCCAGGCCCTGACCCTGTCCCAGGCCCTGACCCTGCTTCAGGCCTCTTCCAGGCCCTGACCCTGTCCCAGGTCCCTGTGCCACAGCCCCTCAACTCTGCCAGGGAAGAACTTTGCCCTCCCAGCTGAGCTGAGCCTGCCCTGGCAAAGCTTGAGCCCAGTGCCCCTTGTCCCAGCTCCTGGCCCCTGGCTGAAGAGACCAGCGCCCACCTCTCTGCACCCTCCTGCCAGGGCAGGGGGGAGAAGGGCTTCCCTCAGCCTCCTCTTCTCCAGCCTCAACACCCCCAGCTCCCTCAGCTGCTCCTCAGAGCATTTGCCCTCCAGCCCCTTCTTAAGAAGGAAAAAGGCAAGGGAAAGTGAAAAGCAAAGCACAGGAAGATCTTGGTGTTCAGCATTACCCAGCAGAACCTTCACTGCAGTGACCACATCACAGACACACAGAGCTGTAGGGGTTGGAAGGGACCTCCAGAGATCATGGGGTCCAACCCCCTGCCAAAGCAGGGTCCCTAGGACAGGGCACACAGGGCAACATCCAGATGGGGCTGGAATCTCTCCAGAGAAGGAGACTCCACACCCCCGTGGGCAGCCTGGCCCAGGGCTCCCTCACCCTCACTGGGAAGAAGTTCTTCCCCACATTGGGGGGAACTCCCTGTGCTCCAACTTGAGGCCATTAAATCAGTAGCTTCCCAACCCCAAAGGCTCCCGCAGACAACGTGTGGGCACCACCTCCCCAAAACCATCAAAGGGCACGAAACCCAAAGCAATTCTTCCCCCAGCCCAGCCAAGCTGGGTGCTGCCCAGCACCAGAAACACTCTGAAATGTTTCAGAGCCTCAGCTCCTTCTCCAAGAAACTGATTTAAGAGTCCCACAAAAATGACTTTATAAGCAATATGGAGCAGAAGTTCAGAGCTGGAGTTTTCAGCCAGAGACCTTTCTGGGTGTTTGAGTCATCAGCAATATAAAATTAAGTCAAAATAACTGGTTTAGGACTAATTAAACCCTTTTTCTTTTGGGGGGTGGGGGTTTGGGGGGCTTCTCCCTTTTAAAGGCTCACCAAGATATCCTCTAACAATGTGAGCAGGGTGGAGCTGGGAGCAAAGTCCACACCCAACCGTTCCTTGCTATCCTTTCAGGATCCCTTGATGTCTTTGTGTGGCTGGAAACGAGTCCCCAAGACCAGTTAGGATGGGGATGTATACTGGGGGGTGGAAGAACATGGGTGTAAGAACCAGTGGGTCGACTGGCCAACATCTAGGTAGGAAACGGTGTGGTGGGTGGAATAGTGTGGTGGGTGTAAGAGGAGACACACAAGTGTTTCAGGAGACAGGGCTGGAAAGGCACGAGGAGCTACAGCAAGACAGGAGACAGTAAGTTCTCCTGAAGCATCGTGTGGATTATTGTTTCATCTAAATGGTTTTCAAACAGAGCACAGGATGAAGTGTCAGGTGATGCACTGGGGCTGGAGGAATCCCAGCCAGAGATACAGACTGGGAGAAGAGCTCCTGGAGAGCAGCCCTGCTGAGAAGGACCTGGGGGTTCTGGTGGGGAGAAACTTCCCCTGAGCCAGCAGTGTGCTCTTGTAGCTGGGAAGGGTGATGGGATCCTGGGCTCCATCAGCAGAGGGGTGGCAGCAGGGACAGGGAGGGGATTGTCCCTCTCTGCTCTGCCCTGGGGAGGCCCCAGCTGGAGTCCTGTGTCCAGAGCTGGGGCCCCAGGACAAGGAAGATGTGGGACTGTTGGAGAGGGGTCAGAGGAGCCACGGAGATGCTCAGGGGGCTGGAGCAGCTCCCCTAGGAAGAGAGGCTGAGGGAGCTGGGCTGGGTCAGCCTGGAGAAGAGGAGGCTCAGGAATCAGCTTGTTCAAGGGCAGAGCCTGGCAGGCCAAGGGGGCTGGAGTGAAGCTGGAGGAGGGAAGGGGGAGAGGAGATCTTAGGGGGAAGTTCTTTGCAGAGAGAGTGGGGAGGGGCTGGCACAGGCTGCCCAGAGAGGGGGTGGGTGCCCCGTCCCTGGGGGTGTTCAGGGCCAGGTTGGCTGGGGCCCTGGGCAACCTTGTGTAGCTCCAGGCCTGGAGGTTGGTGTCCCTGCCTGTGTCAGGGGGTTGGAGCTCTGTGACCCTTGGGGTCCCTCCCAACCCAGACCAGGCTGGGATTCTATTCTATGATTCTATGAACAATCATCCACCCTCAGATCTCCTTGGGAGGCACAACTGACACTGTCTCGCTCGGTAAATAACAGAAGGGCACAGGCAGCTGAAGCAACGTGACCAAGGTCATCTCATAACCATGAGATAGCTCAGTTCAGAGTCACATCAAGATTTTTTCCCTTCCTCTCTTCCCTACTTCCCCATTTCTGAGAGCCTCTTCCTACCCCAGAGATTAGCAAAAGATTTCCTGACCAAACATCCCTTTTTCTTCTCTCTGCCACTCAGGTTGGAGCCTCTGCTTGCTCAATCGCTCCTAAACCAGAGCCAACTACTGACCACAGAATCACAGAGCTGCAGAGGTTGGAAGGGACCTCCAGAGATCATGGGGTCCAACCCCCTGCCAAAGCAGGGTCCCTAGGACAGGGCACACAGGGCGGTGTCCAAACAGGGCTGGAATCTCTCCAGAGAAGGAGACTCCACAACCCCCTGGGCAGCCTGTCCCAGGGCTCCCTCACCCTCACTGGGAAGAAGTTCTTCCCCACATTGGGGGGAACTCCCTGGGCTCCAACTTGAGCCCATCGCCCCTTGTCCTGTCCCCACAGACACTGAGAAGAGGCTGCCCATGTCCCCCTGTGTCCCACCCTTCAGCTATTGAGAACCATTGATCAGATCCCCTCTCAGGCTTCTTCTCTCCAGGCTGAACAGCCCCAGCTCCCTCAGCCTTTCCTCCCAGGGGAGATGCTCCAGGCCTTTCATCATCTCCAGAGCCTCCTCTGGACTCTCTCCAGGAGATCCCTGTCCTTTTTATCCCAGGGAGCCCAGCACTGGACACAACACTCCAGGTGGGGCCTGAGCAGGGCAGAGCAGAGGGGCAGGATCCCCTCCTGTGACCTGCTGCCCACGCTCCATCAACACAGTGATTCTGGTTTCCTTCTCTGTTGGCTTCATTGTGGGGGCAGTTCTCCCCAGGGTCAGAAACCAGCTTCTCCTTCCAGCACTACTTCTACTGCTTGGCCACCTGAACCTACCTGGAGGTCTCTAAACCAGAGTAGACTTAGGAGTCCTCATCTGCAGTCGGGCAGCTCTCCTCCAGCCTCCATAGGCAGAGCCTAATCGCCACTAAGGCCTCCTGGGCTCTCTTCCCCCTACTGCCTTTGCCTGAGCTTGTTTGTTTGGTAACCACAGAAACAGGATTGAAAAATCTCACTGAGCAGCCACCCAACCTTCAGAGACCAAAGCAGCTGGGCTTTGTTGGCTTTGTTTGTGGTTAGAAAGACCCATCTGGCACCCACTCATCTGTTCCTCTCTCTGTCAAGGCTGCTGGAGGATGAAGGATGCGCTTACCTCTCCTATGCATCCTGCACAAACCTGCTTAAAGGGAAAATGCTGCTTGTTTTCCCCCCTGGCAGCATCCCAGCTCCCTTGTGATGGCTTCTACAGCAGGTCTCCAGCATCACTCAGACCCACCAGGGCTTCAAATAGAACCTCACACTATCCTACTGCAGGATTTATTCACCAGCGGTCACACAGGGGTCATAAATTGGGATACTGGGTCCAGTGCTGGGCTCCCTGGGATAAAAAAGACAGGGTTCTCCTGGAGAGAGTCCAGAGGAGGCTCTGGAGATGGTGAAGGGCCTGGAGCATCTCCCCTGTGAGGAAAGGCTGAGGGAGCTGGGGCTGTTCAGCCTGGAGAAGAGAAGCCTGAGAGGGGATCTGATCAATGGTTCTCAATAGCTGAAGGGTGGGACACAGGGGGACATGGGCAGCCTCTTCTCAGGGTCTGTGGGGACAGGACAAGGGGCGATGGGCTCAAGTTGGAGCCCAGGGAGTTCCCCCCAATGTGGGGAAGAACTTCTTCCCAGTGAGGGTGAGGGAGCCCTGGGACAGGCTGCCCAGGGGGGTGTGGAGTCTCCTTCTCTGGAGAGATTCCAGCCCTGTTTGGACACCGCCCTGTGTGCCCTGTCCTAGGGACCCTGCTTTGGCAGGGGGTTGGACCCCATGATCTCTGGAGGTCCCTTCCAACCCCTACAACTCTGTGAGTCTGGGATAAAACCAAAGGAGGAAAGCCAAGTGGCCAGCACATCATGCAAGAAACACCACGGATGAAAGCCAGCTCTCCTCTAACTGTGGCTTCCCCTGTGACCAAGTTCTTCAGGCACCTGTGAAACGCTCCTTCGATACCTGCAGCAAGAGCGGATCACAACTGTATGGACACATCTCTTCTGTCTCTTCTCCAGCCTCAACACCCCCAGCTCCCTCAGCTGCTCCTCAGAGCATTTGCCCTCCAGCCCCTTCCCCAGCCTGCTTGCCCTTCTCTGCACTCGCTCCAGGACCTCCATGGCCTTCTGATGCTGAGGAGCCCACAACTGGACCCAGCACTCCAGCTGCAGCCTCCCCAGTGCCCAGCCCAGGGGCACAATCCCCTCCCCACACCTCCTGGCCACGCTGGCTCTGACACAAGCCACGATGCCCTTGGCCTTCCTGGCCACCTGGAAGAGGCCAGCTGGCCACAACAGGACAGCTACTGTTAAAAGAGCCTTCACTGCACTGGTGGCTGCTCCAGGCTTCTCCTCTGCCCCTCAAGAGAGACTGAAAACTGGTTTAGATTATTTTTTGTGTTCCTTTTCCTTCTACTCCTACTGCTGAATCTGTCTGCATATTCAGCTTCAAAATGATGGGCTACAGTCTGTCTGAGAGATGTTCCAACACAAAGGGGGTGTAAAGCATTTCCTGGAGACAACAGCTGCGTTATCATGTCCCTACGGTGTAACCACAGGGACCAGTATAGGTTGGGAACTGGGCTGTCGGAGAGCAGTTGGGGAAAGGGACCTGGGGGACAGCAGGATGACCACAACCAGCACTGGAGAAGAGGAGGCTGAGGGGAGCCCTTCTCCCCCCTGCCCTGCCCTGCCCTGCCCGGAGGGTGCAGAGAGGTGGGCGCTGGTCTCTTCAGCCAGGGGCCAGGAGCTGGGACAAGGGGCACTGGGCTCAAGCTTTGCCAGGGCAGGCTCAGCTCAGCTGGGAGGGCAAAGTTCTTCCCTGGCAGAGCTGTGGGGCTGTGGCCCAGGCTGCCCAGGGAGGGGGCTGAGTCCCCAGCCCTGGGGGTGTTTATCAGACAGGGAGATGAGGGACCCAGATGCTCCAACAGCACCTGGACTCCATGGAGAGAAAAGCAAAACACCTTGAAGAAAGGAACTGGAAGGAGGGAGCAGGTTTTGCTTTGAGGAGAAGAGGGAACAGGCAAAGAGCAGGTTGGTGAAGCTCAAGGCTCAGTAAATACCAGCTCAGAAACCACTATGGTCACGCTGGGGCACTGAACAGGAATGAATGCAGCAAGTGTGGACACAGGGACACACACACAGAGCCCTGCTTCCCAAGGAAGCCTATTTTAATGACAATGGTTGCCATGGTTACTCTAATTCCATCATAGCTCCCAAGTAGCCTCACAAGTCCAACTCCACACCACTAATCAGGAATCTTGCATAACATTAGGACTGAATAACCCCATTTAAAACCAGTCTGGATTATTGCAGGGGGATGTTGAGGTAACAAAAAAAAAGGAGAAAGAAGAAGAAAACCAACCAACCCCGGTTTGTTTTAGGGAACCACTTCTCCTGGGTCTCTTCCCAACAAGTGCTTGGCCCTCCCACCCAAGTGGGAGCTAGGAGATGAGGCTGAGGAGAACCCAAATCAACCACTATTTTGCTTAGGCAAATGTGGTCCCTTCGTGTTTTCTTCCAAGGGAAAAGGAAAACAGGCCCAATGATGTCATATCCAGTCAAAAGGCATCAAAAATAAAGCACTTCTAGTTAGTGGGAGAATAAAACAATGCAGCAATCCCAGAGGATCAAGCATGGGAAGATTGGTGTTAAGTCTACACGCCGCAGGAAGAGGTGTCAGATGGGAGCTTTGAAGTTCTTTCTTTAAGCACTGTCAGTAGAATCCCAGACTCACAGAGCTGTAGGGGTGGGAAGGGACCTCCAGAGATCATGGGGTCCAACCCCCCTGCCAAAGCAGGGTCCCTAGGACAGGGCACACAGGGCAACATCCAGATGGGGCTGGAATCTCTCCAGAGAAGGAGACTCCACACCCCCTGGGCAGCCTGGCCCAGGGCTCCCTCACCCTCACTGGGAAGAGGTTCTTCCACATACTGGTGTGCCTTCAGGACACCCAGGTCCCTCTCCATTACTGCTCTCTAACACTCACACCTGGAGTGCTGGGTCCAGTTCTGGGCTCCTCAGCATCAGAAGGCCATGGAGGTCCTGGAGCGAGTGCAGAGAAGGGCAAGCAGGCTGGGGAAGGGGCTGGAGGGCAAATGCTCTGAGGAGCAGCTGAGGGAGCTGGGGGTGTTGAGGCTGGAGAAGAGGAGGCTGAGGGGAGACCTTCTCCCCCCTGCCCTGCCCTGCCCTGCCCTGGCAGGAGGGTGCAGAGAGGTGGGCGCTGGTCTCTTCAGCCAGGGGCCAGGAGCTGGGACAAGGGGCACTGGGCTCAAGCTTTGCCAGGGCAGGGTCAGCTCAGCTGGGAGGGCAAAGTTCTTCCCTGACAGAGTTGTGGGGCTGTGGCACAGGGGCCTACAACAGGGTCAGGGCCTGGGAGAGGCCTGGAGGAGGGTCAGGGCCTAGAACAGGGTCAGGGCCTGGAAGAGGCCTGAAGCAGGGTCAGGGCCTGGGATGGGCCTGGAACAGGGGCCTAGAAGAGGGTCAGGGCCTAGAACAGGGGCCTCCTGCCCAGGGAGGGGGCTGAGTCCCCAGCCCTGGGGGTGTTGAACAGAGGGGAGATGAGGTGCTCAGGGATCTGGTTTAGCACAGGACAGGGACAGTTGGACTCGATGATCTTAAAGGGCTTTTCCACCCTTGGGATTCTGAACTTCCTGTGCTCCAACTTGAACCTGCAGTCCGACCAGCAAAGCTGTGTGGAAAATCCTCCTGTGATTATAGCTGCA
The DNA here is from genome assembly GCA_027925045.1 of Hypotaenidia okinawae. Taxonomy (NCBI): domain Eukaryota; kingdom Metazoa; phylum Chordata; class Aves; order Gruiformes; family Rallidae; genus Hypotaenidia; species Hypotaenidia okinawae. The sequence continues at coordinate 1,568,991 of BSDF01000001.1, read as the reverse complement.
ATAAGCCAAGCTGCCCTTAGGCTGGACACAGAAAGCCCTAGAAAGCTCTCCTAGCAATCCTTTCAGGCTTCAGGTCTATAAAATGAGGTGAGAGGCACGGGTACAGCTAATCCAGAGGAAGGGAGAAACACTGTGCTGCTCCATCACAGTCCTTACACAAACTCCTCAGCGTTGGATGAGTCTGATCCCTCCCCATGTGCTGGCTAACAGGTGAAAAATGAAATCTCTTCCTGCTGAACAAAGCTGGGCTGGATCCTCTCCCCAGGAACTCCAGAAGCAGGAATACTCAAGACTGGGGGCTTTCCACAGCCAAGTCCAGTGGCTAATTATAAAATTATCAATTATAAAGCCAAATAGAAACTTTCTCCCTATTAAAATACAAATTATTTTGGTTTTCACTTCCTTTTTATCTCCTTCAGAACCTCTGCTCTCTGGAATTTCTCCTGGACCTACAGCACTCAGGTCTGTATGGATGCTTTCCAAGGTATGACAGGATGAAGATCCATTTCTTATTACATTTCTCTTTCTCTTATTACATGTTACATTTCTCTTTCCCAAACTTAAATGCCCCAAACCCAGCAGGTTTGGTTCCTAAAGGCAAAATAAGAGGCAGCAAAAACCTGGTATTTAGTGGTATCAGCTTTGGAGATCCACCCTGCAGACTCTTTCCTGGGAAGTCACACAGGATCCTGTGTTGCCTTTAAATGGGGGAGCAGAAAGAGAAATTAAAGAGAGAAAGAAGGTCCAGAAGCAGCATACAGGGTCCTGAAACATTACCACCACTTCAGCCTGGGAAGCCTTTGAGATCTAGCTTGTGAGCACTGGAAGCCTTTGAGATCCAGCTCTCCACATGCTCCTTTGACTTAATTCCTTTGCAGAGAACAATGGAGGCTTTCAAAAAGCTTTAGCATCCCAGAAAATTCCAACTCACGTGGCCAGTGACAAAGCCCAGGGATCAAAACCCAGCAGGATGGAGCAATCAAAATACTTCATCCTACCTGGATAGATCAGAGAGCTGAAGCACCACCAGCCTGAAGGTTAACCAGGGCAAGTGCTGGATTCTGCCCCTGGGAAGGGGCAGCCCTGGCTGCACACCCAGCCTGGGGGATGAGAGGCTGGAGGCCAGCCGTGCTGAGAGGGATTTGGGGGTCTTGGTGGACAGTGAGGTACCCATGAGCCAGCGGTGTGCCCAGGCAGGCAGGAGGGCCAACCCCATCCTGGGGTGCATCCAGCACGGCACGGCCAGCCGGGCCAGGGAGGGGATTGTCCTGCTCTGCCCTGTGCTGGGGTGGCCTCACCTGGAGTCCTGGGGTTTTGCTGCCTGTCCCCATCCTTCCTCTGCCTCCTTATTGCTCCTACTCCTACTACTTGGGGGGCTTCCAGGGGGCTCCCCTTCTTCTCCCACTGCTCCTCATCTCACAGCTGTTGCACATCTCTGCTTTCCAGGCTCTGCGATCACCTTGCCTTTGGCATCACCAAACTGTCCCTTTGCTTCTGGATGGCCCAAAGTGTCACCTGCCAGATCCAGTCCCTCAAAGGAGCTGGGAATGTTCTGCTCCATGAAACACATGGAAAACCAAACCTAATTTGGGGTGCATCCAACACCCCAAACAGTCCAGGGAAGAGATTGTCTTGCTCTGCCCTGTGCTGGGGTGGCCTCACCTCGAGTCCTGGGGGCAGGTTTGGGTGTCACAGGACAAGAGGGACAGGGAACCCTTGGAGAGTGTCCAGAGGAGGCAGCGAGGATGGGGAAGGGTCTGGAGGGGAAGTGTCCTGAGGAGAGGCTGAAGGCCCTGGGGTTGTCCAGCCTGGAGAAGAGGAGGCTGAGGGGAGAGCTCCTGGGGGTCTGTGGCTCCCTGCCCAGGGCAGCGAAGGGGCAGCGCCCATCTCTCTCCTCTCTTTGGGGCCCAGGGACAGAACCCCAGGGAACGGCGTGAAGCTGCCAGGGGAGGGGTAGGTTGGCTGTTAGGAAGAGGTTCTGTGCTGAGAGGGGGTCGGGCACTGGCACAGGCTCCCCAGGGAAGGGGTCCCAGCCCCGAGCTGGGCTGAGGGCAAGAAGCATCTGGCCGATGCCCTCAGTGCCCTGCTCTGCCTGGGCTGGGCCTGTGTGGAGCCAGGACTGGGACTCCATGGGCCTTAGGGGGCCCTGCCAGACCAGGAGATGCTGGGATGATTCTGATGGGAGCTACAACCAGCACCATGGGGGGGTCACCCAAAGAGGGGGCACCCTGCTCCAGCACAGAGATGCAGCAGCGCTTCCATCAACTTCCCCTCTCCCAGTTCTCATTTGGAAGCTGCCTTTGCCCTGTGCTCATGTGCACGTGATTCAAACACATCCCAAGGGAGACAAGAAAAACCAGGGTCTGGCTGGTATTCCACACTTCTCCCACTGTTTCCCTTCCTGCTGGGTCATTGTCCTCACTGGAGCTGTTGGGGTTAAAGCACCTCAGCCTGAAATACCTTCATCCCATGGGGTTAGAGCTCCACATCAATCAGAGCCTGACTGAAAGAGCACAGAGATCCCAGGAAAGGAGAAGGAGAGGAAGCAGCTGATATTCTGGTGGAGCTCCAGCTTTGGCAGCCAGGGATCCTTGAGGGCTACGGAGATGATGAAGGGCCTGGAGCATCTCCCCTGGGAGGAAAGGCTGAGGGAGCTGGGGCTGTTCAGCCTGGAGAAGAGAAGCCTGAGAGGGGATCTGATCAATGGTTCTCAGTAGCTGAAGGGTGGGACACAGGGGGACATGGGCAGCCCCTTCTCAGTGTCTGTGGGGACAGGACAAGGGGTGATGGCTTCAAGTTGGAGCCCAGGGAGTTCCCCCCAATGTGGGGAAGAACTTCTTCCCAGTGAGGGTGAGGGAGCCCTGGGACAGGCTGCCCAGGGGGTGTGGAGTCTCCTTCTCTGGAGAGATTCCAGCCCTGTTTGGACACCGCCCTGTGTGCCCTGTCCTAGGGACCCTGCTTTGGCAGGGGGTTGGACCCCATGATCTCTGGAGGTCCCTTCCAACCCTTAGAGTCTGTGATTCCTAACCAGTTGATATGAAACCCTGGAAATTATCCCAGGAATCTCAGATCCCAGAACCTAGAATTATTTTTTTAATACAAAATCCCCATCTGCACACTCTGGTGCCTTCTCCAACCAATAAAACCCATCTTGGCCATAACCAAAAGGGATGTAAGCACATTTCCCCACCTCCATAAACCCTAAAGTCGTGGAGAGAACACCTAACCTAAGTCAGCAAGCTTTGGGGGAGCTGGGATGAAGCAAAGCTTGCTGGAAAGAGACACCAGCATGACCTGCACTAAGCTTCTGCACTTCTCCTTGAGTCATGGGTGCCTGACACAGGGTTCAGGCACCCTCCCAGAAAAGAAGTTCCTCCTCACACTGAGGTGGACCTTCCTGTGTTCCAGTTTGTGCCCATTGCCCCATCACTGGGCACCACTGAGAAGAGTCTGTCCCCATCCTCTTGACACCCTTCCTTTGGATGCTGTATTGACCACATCCCTTCTCCATCATTCTTCTCCAGGCTAACCAGCCCCAGCTCTCTCAGCCCTTCCTCACATGAGAGATGCTCCAGGCCCCTCATCATCCTCATACCCTCCTCCAGACTCTCTCCACTAGTTCCCTGTCTGTCTTGAACTGGGGAGCCCAGCACTGGACACACAGATGTGGCCTCACCAGGGCAGAGCAGAGAGGGAAGAGAACAGAACCTCCCTGGACCTGCTGGCCACACTCTTCTTGATGCACCTCAGGTCCCAAAAGCACACTGCTGGTCATGGAGAGCTTGTTATCCACCAGGACTGCCAGGTTCTTCTCCACAGCTCTGCTTCCCAGCAGCTCACCCCTAACTATACTGGTCCTTGGGGTCATTCTTCTCAAGGAGCAGGACCATGCACTTGCTGGATTGCCCAGCTCTCCATCCTGTCCAGGTCTCGCTGGATGGCAGCTCAGCCTTCCAGCGTGTCACCCACCCCTCCCAGCTTGGCATCACCAGCTACTGCTTTTGGAAGAACCTGTCTCCATCTCTGGGCAGGACACGGTTTCAGGGTTGGGCTTCACTTCCCCACAGTTGGGATGCTGCAGCCACACAGAGGAAGAGAGACTTGCAGAAGAACCAGGGCTTTTGGTTGGGCTGTTCAACGCCGCCCTACGTGATTAAACCCTCTGTTTGTCTTCACCCAAGCTGCTGGAGGCAAGCCTACCCAGGCAGGTGTAGACAGCCCAGAGCTTGAGCTGGATGGACAGAAGCCAGCTCTGGTCCAGGAGCTGCAGGGTGGTTGTGTTGGCTCAGGCATGGTGCTGTGCTGATGCATCCCAACAAGAACAAGAGTTGAAGTGACTCATGTCTGACCGACTCGGCTCTGCTGCAGCACGTCTTGGGCAACTCCAGGCAGAACGCCCTGAGGAACACCTGGCCATAGCTGGAAGAGGGTAACTTTACCACAGCTCCTGATCCAGAACATAGAGAAGCGCTGAGCATAGATCACAGGGTGGTTTGGGTTGGAAAGGACCTCAGAGATCATCTGGTTCCAACCCCCTGCCATGGGCAGAAACACCCTCACTAGATCAGGGTGTCCCAAGCCCCATCCAACCTGGTCTTGAACCCTGCCAGGGATCCAGGGGCTCCCACAGCTTCTCTGGGCACCCTGTGCCAGGGCCTCCCCACCCTCAGAGTACAGAATTCCTTCCTAACATCTAACCTACCCCTGTCCTCATTCAGCTGGAAGCCATCACCCCATGTCCTGTCCCTGCACCCCCTGGGGAACAGCCCCTCTCCCACCTTCCTGCAGGACCCCTTGAAGGGTTGGGATGCTGCAATTAGGTCTCCTCAGAGCCTTCTCTTCTCCAGGCTGAACCAGCTCAGCTCTCTCAGCCTGGCTTTATAGGAGAGATGCTCCAGCCTCTGATCATCTTCATGGCCTCCTCTGGACTCACTCCAACAGCTCTACGTCTTTCCTGTCCTGGGGACCCCAGAGCTGGACCCAGCACTGCAGGGGAGGTCTCCCCAGAGCAGAGCAGAGGGGCAGAATCCCCTCTCTTGATCTGCTGGCCACACTCCTTGGGATGCAGCCCAGTGTAGAGGTGGCCTCCTGAGCTGCCACCACTCAGAGCTCCAAGGGAAGTCAGGGGGAATGATGCATCAATAATTGGTGAATAACGACACGAGACATCCAGGGAAAAAGGTCAGATCATCTCCTCTTCCCAGCAGAACCCCCAAATACCTGGATAATCAGTCTTAATTCCCATGTGTGGCTACCCCAGCTACAAACCCAAGACAAAGTGGTGCCAGGAAACAGCCAAAAAACACCCTACAGAGCGTTCCAGTGCCACGGTGACCTTCAAAGGAGCAGGAGAACATCAATTCCCAGCTCTCACCTACCCTGATTCACTCTACAGTGCTCCAACACCAACATCTGCAGGAAAGCCTTTCATCCCTGGCATGGAGACAACAGGCACAACCATGTCATGTGTCATTCAGGGAAGTGTTGGTGCTGGTCATGGAGTCTTCTGGAAAGGGACATGAAAGTCCCTCCTCTCTAACCACCGTTTCACCTGAGGGTACAGAATTTCTGCTCCAATCACAAGTGAAACTCTTTCCATGCACAGTTAGAGGATCAGACATGGTTCTTCCCAATGGCAATCTGAGAAGAAGTCAAAAACCAGTTCAAGGTTCTGTCTACAGCACAAGCTGGATGAAAGCTCAGCACCCAACGATGAGGGTTGGAAGGAGCTCTGGAGATCAGCCAACACAAGGAGGGCAGGGAGAGATGGGATGAGGGATGATGGTTTGAACTGGGAAAGGGGAGATTGAGGTTGGGGATTAGGGAAAAGTTCTTCCCTCTGAGGGTGGTGGGTCACTGGCCCAGGGTGCCCAGAGAGGTGGTGGAGGCCCCATCCCTGGAGACATTCAAGGTCAGGGTGGATGTGGCTCTGAGGGACCTGCTCTAGTGAAGGTGTCCCTGCTCACTGCAGGGTGGGACTAGGTGGGTTTGGAAGGTCCCTTTGTCACCCAGCTTTTGCCTGCAGCTCCTCTCTCCACAGGGAAACTTAACAGGACATCAAGGAGGCCATCTCCCTCACGCGACTGAGGTTCTACTCTTGGACCTCTCCAGCATGAATCTGCAAAACTGGAGAAGAAAACAAATGCCACAGCTGAAAATGAAGCATCTGGGGGGGGTGGTGGGGGGGTTGTACTCTACTGCTGCACAGTGTCTTGGAGAGATCCTACTCTTCCAGGCTCCAGCCTTCTCCAGTCCCACCACCGCTGCAGGTCGCTGGGTGAGAAACCTGCCCATCAACTCCATGCTCCCTGGCTCGTTGTTCCTTTCCCTTTCCTTTCCTTTTCCCTTTCCTTTCCCTTCCCCTTCCTTTTCCCTTTCCCTTCCCCTTCCTTTTCCCTTTCCCTTCCCCTTCCTTTTCCCTTTCCCTTCCCCTTCCTTTTCCCTTTCCCTTCCCCTTCCTTTTCCCTTTCCCTTCCCCTTCCTTTTCCCTTCCCCTTCCTTTTCCCTTTCCCTTCCCCTTCCTTTTCCCTTTCCCTTCCCCTTCCTTTTCCCTTTCCCTTCCCCTTCCTTTTCCCTTTCCCTTCCCCTTCCTTTTCCCTTTCCCTTCCCCTTCCTTTTCCCTTTCCCTTCCCCTTTCCTTTTCCCTTTCCCTTCCCCTTTCCTTTTCCCTTTCCCTTCCCCTTTCCTTTTCCCTTTCCCTTCCCCTTCCTTTTCCCTTTCCCTTCCCCTTCCTTTTCCCTTTCCCTTCCCCTTTCCTTTTCCCTTTCCCTTCCCCTTTCCTTTTCCCTTTCCCTTCCCCTTTCCTTTTCCCTTTCCCTTCCCCTTCCTTTTCCCTTTCCCTTCCCCTTTCCTTTTCCCTTTCCCTTCCCCTTTCCTTTTCCCTTTCCCTTCCCCTTTCCTTTTCCCTTTCCCTTCCCCTTCCTTTTCCCTTTCCCTTCCCCTTCCTTTTCCCTTTCCCTTCCCCTTTCCTTTTCCCTTTCCCTTCCCCTTTCCTTTTCCCTTTCCCTTCCCCTTTCCTTTTCCCTTTCCCTTCCCCTTTCCTTTTCCCTTTCCCTTCCCCTTTCCTTTTCCCTTTCCCTTCCCCTTTCCTTTTCCCTTTCCCTTCCCCTTTCCTTTTCCCTTTCCCTTCCCTTTCCCTTTCCCTTTCCCTTTCTCTCTCCTTTTTCCTTTCCCTTCCTTTTCCCTTTCCCTTTATCCTTTCCCTCTCCTTTTTTCCCTTTCCCTCTCCTCCCCTCTCCTTTCCTCCCCTCCCCTTTCCTCCCCTTCCCTTTCCCTTTTCCTCCCCTTCCCTCCCCTCCCCTCCCCTCCCCTTCCCTTCCCCCTCCCTCCCCTTCCCTTCCCTTTCTTTTCCCCTTCCCCCTCCATCCCTTCCTCATTCAAGTTAAATCCTCACCTTGTTCTACAATTCCCTAGGTGGAGTTCAGAAGGAAACCTTTAAAGGTCAGCCAGGGCTGCAGGAGTCCTTCTTGCTTTGCCCTGCTCATCTTTCACGCGTCACTCGGGGCCCAACGCTCAGACTGAGCTTTTAATTGCTGGTAATTTAAAACCCCAGGGTCCTGTTCCCCTGGGAAAGGTCTGAACACAACGATCCCAGAATCCCAAGGGTGGAAAAGCCCTTTAAGATCATCAGGTCCAACCTCCCTGTCCTGAGCTAAACCAGATCCCTGAGCACCTCATCTCCCCTCTGTTCAACACCCCCAGGGCTGGGGACTCAGCCCCCTCCCTGGGCAGCCTGGGCCACAGCCCCACAACTCTGCCAGGGAAGAACTTTGCCCTCCCAGCTGAGCTGAGCCTGCCCTGGCAAAGCTTGAGCCCAGTGCCCCTTGTCCCAGCTCCTGGCCCCTGGCTGAAGAGACCAGCGCCCACCTCTCTGCACCCTCCTGGCAGGGCAGGGCAGGGCAGGGGGGAGAAGGGCTCCCCTCAGCCTCCTCTGCTCCAGCCTCAACACCCCCAGCTCCCTCAGCTGCTCCTCAGAGGATTTGCCCTACTGAGAGAGGCCCAGGGCCTGCAGAAAATGGCTGCTGGAATGTTCTGCAGGCCTGCTGATAGCGCCTCTGAGAGTCACAGAGGAGACACAGACTCCACCAGAACAGGAGTGCCAGGAAGGCTGCAAGTTTGGCCCGTTCAGGGCATTGGGGTGTCTATTGGCATAGAAATGTCAGCAGTTGGCAGGCACAACAGGCCGGGAAGGCTGGGGGAGGAGGCCCCAAGTGCCTGAGAGAGAGAGATGCCCCTGCAGCCCCTGGAGTAGCCCGAGGAAAGGAGCCATGGAGGAGGCAGAGACCCGACCTGCCCGGTGGAGAGGCTCCACGCTGGATGGAGCAGTGGAGACACAGAGAAGATGCCGTGACTGACGTTGGGATGAGCCCCTGCCAGCACAAGCGACCTCCAGAGATGAGCCAAACAGGTTTGCTGGGGGAGGCATCACAGCCCCGTGGAGGACTGGGCCTGAGAGACACTGGGATTGATTGCTGCCTGCCAGAGCAGAGATGAAGCCCGGTGGGAAGAGATTTGCCTTGGAGACAGTTCCTGGAGGACTGGCTCTCGTGGGTGAGATCCTAGGGTGCAGCAGGGGGAGGGGGTGTGGGATGGATGCCCCCATCCCGGCCGAGAAGGAAACCATCTTGCAAGGGACTGACCCAAGCCCCCATCTCCCAGTCCCTGCCCCCCGTCCTGTGCTGCGAGCAGGAGAGGGGAAGAAGGGAGCAAACTCCTGGCTAAAGGGCAGTCTGCTTTAGAATGGAGGGGTGGGGGGAAGGTGTTCCCCAGACCCCCATTTCCCCAGTCCCTGCCCCTCCTGGGCTGCGACCAGGAGGGAGGAAGGGAGCAAACTTCTACCTCAAGCCTGCTGAGGAGGGAGTGGGGGGAAAGTGTTTGCCTGGCTGCATTTGTTTCAAGCCTGTTGGTTGCACTCCTGACTGGTTCTTTTTCACTGTTTCTCTCTTTAGTTTAATAAATCAGATCACTTTCCCTTCAGCACTCTGGGTTGAGTCTGGTTTGCCCACCTCATTAACCAGTTTGCCTCTTGAGCCGCCCAATTATGTCATTTCTCCCCTGTCCAACTAAGAAGGGGAGAAACAGACTGATTTTGGTGGGTGCCTGGCCTTTGGCCAGGGCTCAACTACCACCCCTCAGCAGGGTAAAACCTTCCCCTTGCAGCTCAGCACTCAGGGGATGTGTTGGTTGAGCGAGCACCGGGCATTGATTTGGATGTAATGGCTTCACCAGAGGATTTTACAGGCAGGACTTTTCCAGAGGTTACATCCCAGCAGTGATGTTACACAAAGAATGGGCATCTCTCCACCCTGCTGCTTCTGCTTTGCCCACAAGCCAGGCACTGAGGAGATGGATGAAGCACCACGTGAATCCATGGCAGGGATGGAGCAGCACAGCAATTCCCCCCGCCTCCAACCTCCACCCTCCCCCTGCACTCTGAAGGAGCTCTGCTTTAATGATGCCAAGGAGCAAAAGAATGGGGCTTGAAGTTCAATCACCTCTGGGGATGTTACACAAGGATGGGCCCTTACACCTCCAGGGAGGGGATTGTGCCCCTGGGCTGGGCACTGGGGAGGCTGCAGCTGGAGTGCTGGGTCCAGTTGTGGGCTCCTCAGCATCAGAAGGCCATGGAGGTCCTGGAGCGAGTGCAGAGAAGGGCAAGCAGGCTGGGGAAGGGGCTGGAGGGCAAATGCTCTGAGGAGCAGCTGAGGGAGCTGGGGGTGTTGAGGCTGGAGAAGAGGAGGCTGAGGGGAGCCCTTCTCCCCCCTGCCCTGCCCTGCCCTGGCAGGAGGGTGCAGAGAGGTGGGCGCTGGTCTCTCCAGGCAGGGGCCAGGAGCTGGGACAAGGGGCACTGGGCTCAAGCTTTGCCAGGGCAGGCTCAGCTCAGCTGGGAGGGCAAAGTTCTTCCCTGGCAGAGTTGTGGGGCTGTGGCACAGGGGCCTGGAGCAGGGTCAGGGCCTGGAACAGGGGCCTCCTGCCCAGGGAGGGGGCTGAGTCCCCAGCCCTGGGGGTGTTGAACAGCCGGGGAGATGAGGTGCTCAGGGATCTGGTTTAGCTCAGGACAGGGATGGTTGGACTCGATGATCTTAAAGGGCTTTTCCAACCTTGGGATTCTGGGATTCAAGGAGGGAATGGGGCTTTCAATACCAGGACAAGAACCCCACCACCTCCTGCTCTGTCAGTCAGTAGAAGCTGCTTAATGGAAACCTCAGCAGCTGTGGATGCATCACCCCAGCGTGGAGCCTGGCTGGCCAAGTCATTCAGAATCATTAAATACATCAGTCTGAAGCCTCCTAAAGAAAGAGGGGGCAGAGTGGGTCCTCCCAAGGCTAAGATCACCCAGCTAATCAGGTTGGGAGTTTTAATTACAGCCCCTTCCCACCTCCCACCCCAGGCACACCAAGCAAAGCTGTTTCCTGGGACTTTCTGCTGCTTGTCTCTAGGATCATGTAAGAAACAACCCAAAGCAGAAGCGAGCAGCCCAAAGCCAAGGAGCAATCATCACAGCATCAGAGCACCACTCCAGGTTAAACAATTCAACTCAGGGCGCTGACTCACTCACATCCATGGATGAGTGAAGCTCAGGACACCAGAAACTGTTACTCAGCCCTGTGGTTCACCCTGCTCTGGGAGCGGGGAGGGCAGCCCAAACCACACATCTCCTGAGTCACCCCAGCCAGCTGCCACCACCCAGTCACTCAGCCCACAGCCAAGCCAGTTTGGCATCCAGCTGCTGCCAACAGAGGCTTTTCTATCCTTCCCATCTCCCCCAGTGTGCTCCTGATGCTTCTCCTGCATCATTCCCAGCTCTTCCTTGGGCCTGCGTTGGTGGGATTCACCCTAATGGAACCCAACCCAACTTCCAGGGAGGGATTCATGAGGTTTGAGCTCCCTGATCTGCCTCATCTGGAAGCCACATGAGAATCTGGCAGGAGAGGCAGAGAAGATCTGGACCATCTTCTCCAGAATTTGGCAGGAGGGGAAGGAGAAGATCTGGACCATCTTCTGCTCCTGATCCAGATCTTCTCCTCCCCTCCTGCCAAATTCTCATGTGGTTTCCAGACCTGGACCTCCTGCCCTGGCAGGATCTGATGGGAAACCATCTTGGTTCATCATGGAAGATGAGCGAGGAACGTTTCACCTCTGGCTTCACAGGGGTGACGTCGTTCCTTGTACAAGGAGGTGCTGGAGGCCAAGGAATCAGGACTCTACATGGCCTGGAATGTTACCACCAAATGAAGTGATGGCCTAAATAAAGAGAAATACAGGCTTGCAAAGTTGGAAACCCCAATTTGGGCTGGGAAGGGTGAGACGGTCCCACTTTATGCTGGTGAAATGTGAGTCAGCCCATCTAAAGGCAGAGGGGCTGGAGTAAAAGGCTATGTGAGGTCTAAAATGAGAGTGACAAGGGAATCCCAGTATCCCAAGGTTGGAAAAGCCCTTTAAGATCACCAAGTCCAACCGTTCCTGTCCTGAGCTAAACCAGATCCCTGAGCACCTCATCTCCCCTCTGTTCAACACCCCCAGGGCTGGGGACTCAGCCCCCTCCCTGGGCAGGAGGCCCCTGTTCTAGGCCCTGACCCTCTTCTAGGCCCCTGTTCCAGGCCCATCCCAGGCCCTCACCCTGCTCCAGGCCTCTTCCAGGCCCTGACCCTGTTCTAGGCCCTGACCCTGCTCCAGGCCTCTTCCAGGCCCTGACCCTGTTCTAGGCCCTGACCCTGCTCCAGGCCTCTTCCAGGCCCTGACCCTGCTCCAGGCCCCTGTTCCACAGCCCCACAGCTCTGCCAGGGAAGAACTTTGCCCTCCCAGCTGAGCTGACCCTGCCCTGGCAAAGCTTGAGCCCAGTGCCCCTTGTCCCAGCTCCTGGCCCCTGGCTGAAGAGACCAGCGCCCACCTCTCTGCACCCTCCTGGCAGGGCAGGGCAGGGCAGGGGGGAGAAGGTCTCCCCTCAGCCTCCTCTTCTCCAGCCTCAACACCCCCAGCTCCCTCAGCTGCTCCTTAGAGGATTTGCCCTCCAGTGAGCCTTGAGCTTCACCAACCTGCTCTTTGCCTGTTCCCTCCTCAAAGCAAAACCTGCTCCCTCCTTCCAGTTCCTTTCTTCAAGGTGCTTTGCTTTTCTCTCCACAGAGTCCAGGTGCTGTTGGAGCATCTGGGTCCCTCATCTCCCTGTCTGATAAACACCCCCAGGGCTGGGGACTCAGACCCCTCCCTGGGCAGCCTGGGCCACAGCCCCACAACTCTGCCAGGGAAGAACTTTGCCCTCATCTCCAGTACCCCCCAGTACTTTTAATAGATAAACCAGTCAAGAAAATCCACAGGGATTTGTTTCCCCAGCCCACAGTTCACTTGGTTTCCCTATGAATTCAGTGCAGTGCTGCTTATATATATTAATTAAACTTTTACTGGAGGTACCAAAGTGAAGCTATATTGGATTTAACTAAAATTAAAATGACATATCTGCTCCTTCCAGGACCAGCTTTGGTCCCAAACCTTCTTCTGACAGATGCTTCAGTTCCACATGCCCAGAATTTTAAGGCTAGAAAAAAACCCACCCAACTCTGGTGCTTTTATGATTAAATAACATGATTTCCTAAGAAAGGACTCTGGATTTGTAAATGTGGTGAAGGAAAATGCCTAACAACCTCACTGGAGAGCAACAGGATGGGGGGAAAGAGGGAGAAGGAACAGTATGTACTCCCAGACAGGCTCCATCAACACATCTCGCTTCCTTTAGCAACCAGACAGATTGTCAGCTCCTAAACAAACTCCTTGCCCAAAGCACAGGGAGCCAGCTGGGGAGCTCTGCTGCTCTAAAAGCTTGCTGGCTGTTCCCCCAGCATCCAAGGTTTCTCTGGAAAGCTTGGCATCCTTTGCTGCTCTTCAAAGGCTGCTGCTACCAGGAGGAACCAGGGAGAGCGATCACAGGTTCCTTCAAGCTGTTCGTAGAATTGTGGAACGGTTTGGGTTGGAAGGGACCTCAAAGCTCATCCAGTCCCACCCCCTGCCATGGGCAGGGACACCTCTCACCAGACCAGGCTGCTCAAGGCCCCATCCAACCCGGCCTTGAACAGCTCCAGGGAGGGGGCAGCCACCACTTCCCTCCCTGGGCACCCTCTGCCAGGTCCTCACCACCCTCAGAGGGAAGAATTTCTTCCTAATATCCAACCTAAATCTCCCCCTTTCCAATTTAACCCCATTCCCCCTTGTCCTGTCACTCCAGGTCCACCTAAAAAGTCCCTCCCAGCTTCCTTGTAGCCCCTTCAGGGACTGGAAGGTGCTGTAAGATCTCCCCACCAGAGCCTTCTCTTCTCCAGGCTGCACAACCCCAACTCTCTTCACAGGAGAGATGCTCCAGCCCTCAGCTCATCCTCATGGCCTCCTCTGGTCCTGTTCCAACAGGTCCATGTCCTTCTGTTTCATACACTGACCCCATCACCAGCTCAGCCCTTCTCTCCAAGGCTGGGCGATGTCAAGGCATTGACTGACACTGTGCTCCCCTCACCAGGGCTTCAGGAGGGGGAAGGTTCAAGGAGAAACCCCTTCCTGCTGCTCAACAACAGCAGAAGAGGGCTATGGGAGGAGTTTGGAAGCATTAAGCAAACTTGAGGAGAGAGATGGATACCCAGAAGGGGTCTGAAAAGAGAGAGATGGGATTAGGGTATCACATGGGAGGGGGCTCCAGGCACTGGGCATGGAAGTCACAATCCTGAGGGGAAAAAACTGTCCTTCACCAAGTGACTGACTCCCCCTCCCTGCTGGGATTCCTAAGGGGATGAAGGAGCCCTTCATCAGACTCTTCCCATGGGTTGGCTTTGCCTTTACAGCCATGCACCCCACCCCACCCCTCCAATTTCAGGGAAGCCACCCTGGAGACCACGGTTAAGGAGACTCCCTGATCCCACAGGTCTTCTGAAAGGAGAGGGAACACCAGAATGACAACCAGAAGTTGGTGCATCACAGGGGAGAACTCCTTCCCCTGCGATTTCCAAAGGGAAGGGTGCCAAGCACCAACACCTCAGGTTGCTCCCACTCAGGAATCTCTGTGGCAAAGGCATTTCTCTGCAGCCACCCACGGAGCACAGGAGAGTACGCGGATCTCCTACTCCAGGGAGTAGCTGTGGCCCCAGGGATGTCCACCTGAGGAGCCTGGATATGCATGGATAGATCTACACGCAGTGGTCAGGGAGAGGATGTTGGGGTGTGTGTCAATCCCTACGTGCAAAGGCACAGGGACACCTGGAGGTGACACATGGGGGGGGGGGTTGTCTGCGCACACCAGAAAGCGATCACACCCATGGGGATGTCTCCATCCCTCAGGCAGGAACAGGCAGAGGAGCCTGAGCACTGGTGCCCCACTGAATGATGGGCTCACTGGGCTGGAAAAGCCCTTTGAGATCATCAAGTCCAACCATCCCTGTCCTGTGCTAAACCAGATCCCTGAGCACCTCATCTCCCCTCTGTTCAACACCCCCAGGGCTGGGGACTCAGCCCCCTCCCTGGGCAGCCTGGGCCACAGCCCCACAACTCTGCCAGGGAAGAACTTTGCCCTCCCAGCTGAGCTGAGCCTGCCCTGGCAAAGCTTGAGCCCAGTGCCCCTTGTCCCAGCTCCTGGCCCCTGGCTGAAGAGACCAGCACCCACCTCTCTGCACCCTCCTGCCAGGGCAGGGCAGGGCAGGGGGGAGAAGGTCTCCCCTCAGCCTCCTCTGCTCCAGCCTCAACACCCCCAGCTCCCTCAGCTGCTCCTCAGAGCATTTGCCCTCCAGCCCCTTCCCCAGCCTGCTTGCCCTTCTCTGCACTCGCTCCAGGACCTCCATGGCCTTCTGATGCTGAGGAGTCCACAACTGGACCCAGCACTCCAGCTGCAGTCTCCCCAGTGCCCAGCCCAGGGGCACAATCCCCTCCCCACACCTCCTGGCCACGCTGGCTCTGACACAAGCCAGGATGCCCTTGGCCTTCCTGGCCCCCCAGGCACACTGCTGGCTCCTGGGCAGGCTGAGCTCCCCCAACACCCCCAAACCCACACACAAGCATCCACAGCGAGCACACGTGCTTTACTACACACCCACCTACCACCATCAGTGTTCAGGCAGCTACAGGTGTACGTACACACACACACACACACACACAAACCCCCTTGCAGCCACATTGTCCCTTCCCCTGCATGGGTGGGGATGTGTCAGACACACCACAGCACACCAACCCCCCGTGCTCTCCACACACAGGTTCACACATGTAGCAGGACACATGACACAAGCGTGCACACCCGTGTGGGTTCACACACACCCCAGCAGACGCACGGCGGGTCCCCACATGAGCACCAAAGCGGGTGCAGACACAGCTATAGGTGCCCCTATAGGTTCACACCCACCTCAGAGGCACCCCTGTACCTCAACAATGTACACATCTCAAGGTGACATGTATGTAGCGTGCCCATGAGATGGGGACATGCTTGGGCACGTGTGGCACAGGCTCCACATCCACGGGCACCCACCCAAGATGCACTGGGGTGTCTGTGTGTCCCCAGGGCTGGTCACACACACCCAGGGGGTGAGGGGGTGTCTGTGTGTCCCCAGGGCTGGTCACACACACCCAGGGGGTATGTTTGTGTGTCCCCAGGACTGGTGACACACACCCAGGGGGGTGGGGGGTGTCTGTGTGTCCCCAGGGCTGGTCACACACACCCAGGGGGGTGTTTTGTGTGTCCCCAGGACTGGTCACACACACTCAGGGGGGTGTCTGTGTGTCTCCAGGGCTGGTCACAGTCTGCCATGGGGTTGTGTGTCTGTGTGTCCATGTGTCCCAGGGCTGGTCACACTCCCCCGTGGGTGTGTGTGTCTGTGTGTCTGTGTGTCCCCAGGGCTGGTCACACTCCCCCGTGGGTGTGTGTGTCTGTGTGTCCCCAGGGCTGGTCACACTCCCCCGTGGGTGTGTGTGTCTGTGTGTCCCCAGGGCTGGTCACACTCCCCCGTGGGTGTGTGTGTCTGTGTGTCCCCAGGGCTGGTCACACTCCCCCGTGGGTGTGTGTGTCTGTGTGTCCCCAGGGCTGGTCACACTCCCCCGTGGGTGTGTGTGTCTGTGTGTCCCCAGGGCTGGTCACACTCCCCCGTGGGTGTGTGTGTCTGTGTGTCCCCAGGGCTGGTCACACTCCCCCGTGGGTGTGTGTGTCTGTGTGTCCCCGGGCTGGTCACACACACCCAGGGGGGTGTCCGTGTGTCCCAGGGCTGGTCATACTCCCCCCTGTGTGTGTGTGTGTGTCCGTCCATCCCAGGGGAGGAGCAGTCAGCACCCCACACCCCACAGGAGCCCATCCCCAAAACACAACCCCACAGCAGCAGCACCCCGGGAGTGGGGGGAGGGTTGAGGCGGGGGGGGGGCGTCACCGACACGCCACATCCCCCCAGAGGGAAGCACAGGCCGTGTCCCCAAACCCCCGCCACGGTTCCCCCTTCCCCCTCCCCGGTGTGCGGGACTCCGGGGTGGGAGGTGATGCCCATCCCGGTGGGGTGCAGGGTGCCCCCCGGGGGAGGGGCTGGGGCTGGGGGGGAGGGGGTTCCATCTCCCCCCACCCCCACCCCCCTCCAAGCACCGTCCCTCCCTCCCCCTCCCCGTTATCTCCCCGTTACCTTCTTAACGGTGCGCGGCGCTTCGGTGACGGTGCCGTCGGGGCTGACGAGGGCCTCGGCCGCCGAGCCGCCGGTGTCGCCGCCGGTGCCGTCGCGGTGCCGGTGCTGGGGGTGGTGAGGGTCGCTTCGTTTCATAGCCGATGCCTGAGGCACCTTAGCGGCCCCGGGAGGGAAGCCGGGAGCGGAGCAAGCGCTCAGGGGAGGCCGCTCGGAGCCGGAGGAGGAGGAGGAGGACGAAGCAGACACCGGGGGGGCCGCCTCACGCTCGGCGGCCGGCAGCGGACACGGGGCCACCCCGTGCCCGGCTGGGTGAGCGGACACCGGTTCAGTCGGCCCCGCCGCTTTATCCATGGGGCCGCTGAGCTCCTTCAGCTCCACAGCCGGAGCCGCCACCTGCACCGACATCGCCGCCGCTGCCGCCGAGAACGACCGACCGACCGACCGACCGACCGACCGACTGACTGACTGCAGCCTCCGGGCCCGCCCGCCCCCTCAGCGCCCGCGGGGCACGCCGGGACGTGCAGGCCAGAGGACTACAACTCCCAGCGTCCCCCGCGGCGCCTCCCCTTTAAGGCGGGGCCGGCGGTGCGCCGCGGGGACCGCTGGGAGTTGTAGTGCGAATGAGCCCAACACACGCCTCTATGGCCTACCAAGGCCTTGAGGCCTCCGCCGGCCTTCCCATCCCTGGTTCCTGGGGGAAGCTCCCCCTGCCAGCGAGCGGCGCGGGGAAAGGGGGGGGGGTAGTTAAGAGGCTTCCTCACTCAAGTTTTATTAATTATCATCGTTGGGATTAATTGGGCAGCTCAAGGGATAAGTCAAGGGTGGAGTTGTGGAACCACAGTGTCGCCTGAGCTGAGGGGATCTGTGCAGACCATGGAGTCAGACTGGGATGGAGAGGCTGGGGAGAGGCTCCTTTGCTTTGGGAGGCTCCTTCTCTGGAGACATTCAAACCCCAGGGTCCTGAGAGCGTTCCTGTGGGATTTAGCCTGGGTGATCCTGCTCTGGCAGGGGAGGTTGGACTGGATGAACCTTCGAGGTCCCTTCCAAACGCTCTGTGATGGAGGGAATAGAGCCCCTTCCTTAGGAGAGGCTGAGGGAGCTGGGCTTGGAGGTGCTGAGGGAGCTGGTTTAGCACTGGGCAGGACCAGTTGGACTTCATGATCTTAAAAGACTTCCCAACCTTGGGATTTGGTGATTTTGTGAGGAGACTGAGGGGTGACCTCGTTAATGTTTATCAATATGTAAAGGGTGAGAGTCAGGAGGACAGAGCCAGGCTCTGCTCAGGGGTGGCAGCGACAGGACAAGGGGCAGTGGGTGCAAACTGGAGCAGAGGAAGCTCCATGGGAATGTCAGGAGGAACTTCTTCCCTGTGAGGGTGATGGAGCACTGGGACAGGCTGCCCAGAGAGGTCGTGGAGTCTCCTTCTCTGGAGACATTCAACCCCCAGGGTCCTGGGAGAGTTCCTATGGGATTTAGTCTGGGTCACCCTGCTCTGGCACGGGAAGTTGGACTGGATGAACCTTTGAGGTCCCTTCCAGCTCCCAACACTCTGTGACGGTGCAGTGAGGCAACCTGCAATGTTCTGGGTTTCTCTGTTCTGAAGCCTGGCACTGGTCATTAAGGGCTTCGTGGTAACGAGCTCTCATAATGGAAAAAGCAACCATTCCTTGGAGAACCTGTGAACAGACCATGAATCTACAGCCCTGTCTTGGGTAAAAGCCGAGTCACTGTGTGTTACAGCACGTCAGGAGGAACGATGCCCCGTGGGCAGTACCCAGAATCACAGAATCCCAGACTGGGCTGGGTTGGGAGGGACCCCAAGGGTCACAGAGCTCCAACCCCCCTGACACAGGCAGGGACACCAACCTCCAGGCATGCAGCTACACAAGGTTGCCCAGGGCCCCAGCCAACCTGGCCTTGGACACCCCCAGGGACGGGGCACCCACCCCCTCTCTGGGCAGCCCCTGCCAGCCCCTCCCCACTCTCTCTGCAAAGAACTTCCCCCTAAGATCTCCTCTCCCCCTTCCCTCCTCCAGCTTCACTCCAGCCCCCTTGGCCTGCCAGGCTCTGCCCTTGAACAAGCTGATTCCCCTCCTGTTCCTCTGCTCCCTTCAGGGACTGGCAGGCTGCAATGAGGTCCCCCCACAGCCTTCTCTTCTCCAGGCTGACCCAGCCCAGCTCCCTCAGCCTCTCTTCCTAGGGGAGCTGCTCCAGCCCCCTGAGCATCTCCATGGCTCCTCTGACCCCTCTCCAACAGTCCCACATCTCTCTTGTCCTGGGGCCCCAGCTCTGGACACAGGACTCCAGCTGGGGCCTCCCCAGGGCAGAGCAGAGAGGGACAATCCCCTCCCTGTCCCTGCTGCCACCCCTCTGCTGATGGAGCCCAGGATCCCATCACCCTTCCCAGCTACAAGAGCACACTGCTGGCTCAGGGGAAGTTTCTCCCCACCAGAACCCCCAGGTCCTTCTCAGCAGGGCTGCTCTCCAGGAGCTCTTCTCCCAGTCTGTATCTCTGGCTGGGATTCCTCCAGCCCAAGTGCAACACCTGACACTTCTCAGTGTTGAACCTCATGAGGTTCACCCAGTGCCACCTTTCCAGCCTGTCCAGATTCCTCTGGATGGCTTCCTTCCCTTCTATTGTGTCAACCACACCACCCAGCTTGGTGTCATCTGCAAACTGGCTGAGGGTGCACTCAATTCCATCATCAATGCCATTGATAAAGATGCTGCAGAGCACCAGTCCCAAGACAGACCCCTGGGGACACTGCTTGTCACCAACCTCCACCTGGACACAGACCCACTGACCCCCACCCTTTGCCTGCATCCTTTCAACCAGTTTCTCCTCCACTGGATGGTCCCACCCATCAAACCCACATCTCTCCAGTTCAGAGCTAAGGATGTGGTGGGGGACTGTGTCAAAGGCCTGGCACAAGTCCCCAGGGCAGAGCAGAGAGGGACAATCCCCTCCCTGTCCCTGCTGCCACCCCACTGCATGAAATACCAGTAAGTGGGTTAGGAGAACAGGGAGCATGGAGGGACACCTCAGAGAGACCCAGGAAAACAGGTCCCAGCTGTGAGGGCAGCGTGGGGGTGTCTCCATCCCCGCTCCAGCTCAGGATTTCCAACAGAGAAGTGGCAAAACCCCTCCTGGGTCATGGGGACATCGAGTCCCAGCCCAGGTGAGTCCAGGTCCCTCCTGCTGCAGAGATACCCTGGGCTCAGCTCAGCACAGAGCCACAGACCGGTGGGGGTCGTATGAAAGTGCTCCATGATTTATCTGGAATAACAAGGGATACTGGGGGAGGGAGAGGGGGGAGGGAGGGGGAAGGAAGGGAGAGGAGGGGGAGGGAGAGGGAGGAAGAGGGAGGGAGAGGGAGGGGGAGGGAGAGGGAGGGAGAGGAGCAGGGAGGGAGGGGGAGGGAGAGGAAGGGAGAGGGAGGGAAGGGGAGGGAGGAGGAGGGGGGAGAAAGGCAGAGGAGGGGGAGGGAGAGGGAGGGAGGGGAAGGAAAAGGGAGGGAGAGGGAGGAAGAGAGAGGAGGGGAGAGGAGTGGGGAGGAAGGGGGAGGGAGGGGGAGGGAGGGGGAGGGAGAAGGATGGGAAGGAGGGGGAGGAGGGGAGAGGAAGGGAGAGGAGGGGGAGGAAGAGGGAGGGAGCGGGAGCGAGAGGAGGGAGGGGGGAGAGAGGGGAGGGAGGGAGGGAGGTGAGAGAAAGAGGGATGAAGAGGGAGGAAGAGGGAGGAAGAGGGGGGAAAAGGGAGGAAAAGAGAGGAGGGGGGAAGAAGGGAGAGGGAGGGAGAGGGAGGGAGAGGGAGGGAGAGGAAGGGAGAGGAAGGGAGAGGAAGGGAGAGGCCCTTGAGGTGAGGGCGGATGGAGCGGTGGGAACAATCGGGGCTCTGTGAGAGCGGCGCTGCCTCCCGCTGCCTCCGGGACAAATCCGGGCTGGAAAGAGGGACCAGGAGACGGGCAGCTGGGAAGGGGTTTGCCTCCCAGATGTGGGAGAAAAGGGCCTGGGCAAGGGCAGAGGCTTTCCCTTGAGAGCCAGGAGGTGGCTCGGGGTTCTCCTACCCACGATGGTCACAAACAACAAAGTGAAGCCAGAAAGGGAGTCAAACAGCCATTGCCTCTCCCAGAGCTGGCAGGGCAAGCTCAGCTGTGGCCTCCAGCCCCTTTCCTGACCTTCTGGAGTGGAAATATCTCCTCCCTGGATGGACTGGGGATGGGAGCAAGCTGGACCTGGTCCATCCCCCACAACGCCCGCGGAGCTGCCGGCCGCGCAGGGTCCTGCTTGGAAGGGATGGTGCAGGGTGGAGCAGGGGAAGGGGACCAGCGTGCAGAGACACCCCCCAAAATGGAGTGTATCGTGAGCCATCAGTCAGTTTGGGGGTGACACTGAGCTGGGAGGAGCTGTGGGTCTGCCTGAGGGTGGGGAGGCTCTTCAGAGGGGTCTGGCCAGGCTGGAGCCATGGGCTGAGCCCAAGGGGATGAGGTTCAACCAGGCCAAGGGCAGAGTGCTGCCCATGGGACACAAGAAGCCCCAGCAGCGCTCCAGGCTGGGGCAGAGCGGCTGGAGAGCTGCTGGGAGAAGGACCTGGGGGTGTTGGGGGAGCTCAGCCTGCCCAGGAGCCAGCAGTGTGCCCGGGGGGCCAGGAAGGCCAAGGGCATCCTGGCTTGTGTCAGAGCCAGCGTGGCCAGGAGGTGTGGGGAGGGGATTGTGCCCCTGGGCTGGGCACTGGGGAGGCTGCAGCTGGAGTGCTGGGTCCAGTTGTGGGCTCCTCAGCATCAGAAGGCCATGGAGGTCCTGGAGCGAGTGCAGAGAAGGGCAAGCAGGCTGGGGAAGGGGCTGGAGGGCAAATGCTCTGAGGAGCAGCTGAGGGAGCTGGGGGTGTTGAGGCTGGAGAAGAGGAGGCTGAGGGGAGACCTTCTCCCCCCTGCCCTGCCCTGCCCTGGCAGGAGGGTGCAGAGAGGTGGGCGCTGGTCTCTTCAGCCAGGGGCCAGGAGCTGGGACAAGGGGCACTGGGCTCAAGCTTTGCCAGGGCAGGCTCAGCTCAGCTGGGAGGGAAACCCAAGTGGAAGCGGGTGGGCTCTGCTCCAGACACCCCCACTTCCACCTCACACAAAGAAAAGACCCCCCCTGTTTTCCTCCACCCCAAGAGCTGCAAAATCAAGCATGGCTGAGCCATTCAGCCTGGAAATTGCCCTGTAAAATCACCCTGAAACCCTCCAGCCCACCCCACCGTGCCCTGGGGAACGGCTGGAGGTGCCACGCTGGTTACTGGTTACTGGTTCCCCATTCCCCTGTGGTATCTGTAACCTCAGATGAACATTCCCAGGGCTGTTCCCCAAACCCACAGCCCCTCAGGATGGGAATTTCTCTCCCTGTGATTGATTTTTCACTAAATCTTTGGAACCTCCAAGTTTCCAGCCAAGTCCAGTGCTGGGGAGACAAGGAGGGGATGGGGGGGGAATGCCTGACAGACAGATGGACAGGCATGGAAATCAGCTTAAAAATAATAACAGGGTGATGTTAAAACTGTTGGACAAGGGGAAGGGAGGAAGAGGAAGGGCTCTTTGCTCCTCTAACATAGAGCAGAGCCTGAAATCTTGCTCCTCACCAAAAAGAGCCAGAAGAAGAAGAGGAGGATGTCCTTTACATGGGGCTGTTTGAGCTCTTCCCATTCTTTCCCAAGGATACCACGTGTGCAGCTGGAGAAATTCCTCAGAGCTGAGCCTGGATCAGCAAAAGGAAGAGATTTGTCCTTGGGTCCTAAAACCCCCAAGGACAAGGAGTGTCCCTCAGGTCCTAAAAACTCACTGGTGATGAAGGAGTTGGTGTGGGGGGGAAAGATGCTCTTAGGGAAGGGTTCAGGGGATGGGATGCAGGGAGAAGGAGGGTGCTGAGGATGGA
Organism: Hypotaenidia okinawae; assembly: GCA_027925045.1. Taxonomy (NCBI): domain Eukaryota; kingdom Metazoa; phylum Chordata; class Aves; order Gruiformes; family Rallidae; genus Hypotaenidia; species Hypotaenidia okinawae. Next base: position 1,546,468 of record BSDF01000001.1, on the reverse strand, counting down.
AGGGATGCTGGTCCAACCTACCCTGTTCCTAATAAAGCAACCCCAGGGGAGGCATCTCCTCAGTGGGAGCTGGACTGGGGTCTCCAGTCCCTTTCCCAGGAAACCACATGGTTTTCACTGCTCCCATTAGTGGTTTCCTGGCTGTGGTTTCCCTGCCAGCGGCACTGGGAGGGGAGCAGTGGTGGCTGGAAGCTGCTGTGCTCCCCATCCCCAGCAAGGAAAATACTCTGGAGCCAAAACCAGGGGGAGAAACAAGGCAAAGGCACCCCCCTCCCTTCACAGAATCACAGGGGTGGGAAGGGACCTCCAGAGATCATGGGGTCCAACCCCCTGCCAAAGCAGGCTCCCTAGGACAGGGCACACAGGGCAACATCCAGATGGGGCTGGAATCTCTCCAGAGAAGGAGACTCCACACCCCCCTGGGCAGCCTGGCCCAGGGCTCCCTCACCCTCACTGGGAAGAAGTTCTTCCCCACATTGGGGGGAACTCCCTGGGCTCCAACTTGAGCCCATCGCCCCTTGTCCTGTCCCCACAGACACTGAGAAGGGGCTGCCCATGTCCCCCTGTGTCCCACCCTTCAGCTATTGAGAACCATTGATCAGATCCCCTCTCAGGCTGCTTCTCTCCAGGCTGAACAGCCCCAGCTCCCTCAGCCTTTCCTCCCAGGGGAGATGCTCCAGGCCTTTCATCATCTCCAGAGCCTCCTCTGGACTCTCTCCAGGAGATCCCTGTCCTTTTTATCCCAGGGAGCCCAGCACTGGACACAACACTCCAGGTGGGGCCTGAGCAGGGCAGAGCAGAGGGGGAGGATCCCCTCCTGTGACCTGCTGCCCACACTCCTCTTGATGCCCCCCAGGATCCCCTTGGCCTTCTTGGCCCCAGGGCACACTGCTGGCTCATGGCCACCCTGTCACCCACCAGGACCCCCAGGTCCTTCTCCACAGAGCTCCTCTCCAGCAGCTCCCCCCAGCCTGTCCTGATTCCAGCAGTTCTTCCTTCCCAGGTGCCAGGCTCTCCACTTGCTTTTATCAAACCTCATTTGGTTTCTTACTACTACTAATTCTTCATTCTAATTCTTACTTCTTAATTCTCAGCTGTATTTCCCTGCAAAGCCTGACCCTGGTCCCACACCACCACAAGCAGTAAGCAGGACCACCAGCAGCTTTTGGGGGGGATGCTGGGTGCTCTCAGCCTTGATCCAGGGCAGGATGCTCCGAGCTCAGCAGGAAGGAGAAATCCCACTGAATTTATCCCATATTGGGCATCCCATACCTCTTTAACCAGGACATTTTAACCATAACAATTTCAAAGCTGGGTTCTAGTGGTCACTTCTCATTTTTCCCTGCATGAACAAGGAACTAGTTCCAGTTTTTGAGCCCCTTGTGAGGAAGGTAGGAGGTTTCCCAGGATAAAAGGATTTAAATCCTGGGATAAATCCTTTTACTTCCTCAAAAAACTGCTTCTTTGTCCCTGTGTGCCAAGTCCAGGGGGTGTTTTGTTGCCTGGGGGAAAATATAGGGGATGCAACGGGGTCAGGAGGGCTCCCATCACTTCCAAAATCAAGTATTTTGCCCCCCACCCAGGGTTTACCCCCAGCTTTGCTGTCACAGAGCCCTGCACCAGCAGCAGAGTGGGTTCATCCCACCAAAATCTATTGGGAGAACATGATTTCCCCTGGTTACCCCCCCACCCCTTCCAAATTTTAGCAGGGTGCCTGGTCTCTGGGATACCCCACCCCCAATAACTCACTGTCCCAGGAAATAAAAGACACTTCCCAAAAGCAACATCTGTCCCCAAAAGCACCGTCAGCATGGAGCATCACCCCAGCACCTCCTGAGGCACCCAGCAGCACCCCAAAACCAGGGTGACCCCCCCGCTGTGGGTTTGGGTATCCCTGAGTCCAGAGTGCCACCTGCTGGCAAAAGGGCCCCCTCCCCCCCCCCCCCCAGACTTTGCTGCCAAAACCCTGTGAGCATCCCCCCCAAAACAATCCCTGTAGCACCCATGGGTGTTTCCAGCCCCTGACACAGGTGAAACAGCCAGGGTGGGGGGATTATTTTTGGAGGAGCTAGAGAAAGGACAAAACAAAACACACCCCACACCCCAATTTCCCCACTTGACATCCCCCCAAAAAACCTGGGGTACCAATGGAAACTTGGCAAATTTAATACTGATAGAGGAAAGGGTGTTGTTTGTCTTTTTTGTTTTCCTTAACACAGCAAAAAATTAACCTGTGGAGGTTACTGGGAGAGCAGGAAAGCCAAGAGCCTAACTGGGTGTGAGAGAGACACGGACAGATGGACAGGTACCAGACAGATGGACAGGTACCAGATAGATGGACAGGTACAAAACACCAGTGGGGACCGGAGTCCTCCCACCTCAGGGCTCAGTGGGGTTTGTTGTAATTTGGGAGGGGTGTGGAGGGCTTTTTTCCTTTTTTTTTTTCTTTTTTCCTTAAAAAAATAAAAAATCCAACTAAAAATTACTTTGTTCAGGGAGTTGGGGCACCCAGACAGCGAAGGTGACCCCCCCAATTCACCTGGTGCATCCCTGGATGGGAAGCTTTCCCTCCAGCTTCCAAAGGGAAGCACCATCCCCTTCTGTTTCAGCTCAGTGGGATGTTGGAAGGCACTTTGGGAGCCCTGAAGAAATATGGGGTGCAGCCAGGTAATAAAATCTGGGTACACCCCTTGGGGATGATTGCTGCTGCCTTGTGAGAAGGAAGGGGGGTTCTAGCTCATCCCGCTCTCCCTGGTGGTGCCCGACCGTGGTGTCTTCAGTGTATTATATAAAGATTAAAAATTATAAAAAATCAGGAACTATTGGCACAAGTGTTTGGAAGCTCTAGGTACCGTCTAGCTGCAGGTGAGGGGGTGAAGGAGAGGGGTGTCAGCAGGTCCCAGCACCCCGGGATGCAGCTCACCGCAATCTACCCCGCCGCCTGGTCCCGTTGTCGCCGTCGGTGAGGAAGGCAGCGGTCCCCCTTGTCCTCAAATCCTTGGGGGGGTTTGGTCCCCCATTGAGGCGCCGTTTCTCTTCTCCTGGTGATGCCAAAACGCTTCTGGATGGTATCTTGTGGGGTTGGGATGTGCGTGGAGTTTGTTTGGGATGCAGGGAGAAACGCTGGCCTCTGAAAGGAGAAATCAGCCGTGGCCGGGCCGGAGGGATGCTCAGGATCAGCATCAGTGGGACAGGGTGGGGATTTGGTGTCCCCTCCTTGGCTGCCCGTGCAGGGTGAGGTTTTAGGGTCTCACCCCCCCACACACCCCTGTGTCCCCATCCCCTTGCAACATCCCATCGGGCTCAGAAGTCCGAATCAGCATCCAGCAGCTCCGCGTCCACCAAGTTGGTCCGAGAATGGATGGGGGCCAAGCCGGCCCGTCGGCCCTGAGTCCTCGGCCCCCACCCTGGGGCAGGGTGCCGGGGTTGGGGGTCCAGAGAGGACCCCCGTTGCGTTGCCAGCGCCCGTTGCTGGGGCCGGGGTTCTCCTCCTCCGGGGACCCTGCTTCAGGGCAGAAGGGGTTGCTGATGAGGTGGAAGACATTGGCTCTGCGACGGTGGTCCCACGGCATCCCAGCAAAAGCGGCTTCAGATTGGCCAGGCGTGAGCCCTGGAATGACATCGGGGGCGAAGGCGACCAGGCAGGGCTGGGGGGCAGCCGGGGTAGGCGAGGGACGGTGCTGGTGGCCAGGGGCGCCGCGGAGCCCCCCAGGCAGCGTTCGGGATCCGGGAACACTTCCTTCTTCTTCTTCCTCCGCTTCTTCTTGCGACCGTTACGCTTCTGCAGCTCGGGGAGACGTCGGCCTCCACCACCCAAAGGTTGGCCCTCTCCTCAGGGGGCACTGCGGGACATGGGACAGGGTGGGTGAGAGAGGCCACAATCTGCCCTGCACCCCCTCCTCCAACCAGCCACAGCTCTGCCTCCCCACGCGCCCCCAACACCCCTCTGCCCGCCTCTTCCCCCGCCCACAGACAGCCCATGAGGTCCCCAAGGACTTGCCAGGCGTTGCCACGGGTGTGACAGAGATGTCCTGGGGCAGGATAGCCCCTCTCCTGGCCACCATCTTGGTGACGTGCTGGGCCCACGCCGAGGACACGTCGGCTGATGGCTCGTTGATGTCAAACGCTAAACCGGCTGCAAGGACACAGGCAGGAAGGAACAGTCAAGGAGGGGACCCCAGGGAGCTGCTGAGGTGTCCCTCCCTCCACGGGGACATACCCACGGGGCCATCGTGTGAGACGGTGTGCATGCTGAAGGACAGCTCCTGGCCCGGGTCGCGCAGCAGCTCCTTACGCTTGGAGAAGGCCTTCGCGATCATCTTGCTCTTCTTGATCCTCTTGGGCTGGTCATCGCTCTGCCCCGTCAGCCTGGGGACACAGGAGGGACACAGCGTGAGGACACGCACAGCTGGGGGCACGGGGACCCTTCCCCATCTCCGGACAGGGACACCAAGGGTGGTAGAGGCCACCCCGTTCCCGAGCCGCTGTCCGCTGTGAGCCCACAACTCGCTGAGCCAACGGACAAGTTTGGGGACAACCTCCAACATCTCACGACATTGGATGGGGCAAGAAGGTCCCACGGGGAGCTGTGGGGTGACATCCTGGGGGTCCCACCTGCACCAGGTCCGCTTCCAGATGAGCAGGGTGGCCTTGGTCCAGACCCAGGTGCTCATGGAGACACCGGTACCGAACATGGCGAAGAGGTTGATCTTCTCCACCAGCAGACTTGGACGGTTCTTGATCTCACAGTCCGGGATGGGCTTGTTGGTCTGCGTGGCAATGGTCACGTTGGCCTCGCACCTGTGGGGACGGAGGGCAGGACGGTGGCCTTAAGGAGGGTGACACGATTGGGCTGAGTCCCCACAGCTCTACGGGTGCGGTGGCTACATCGGTAGGGGGGACACAAGGAGCTTTCTGCTCCACAACATCTGGGATGCCACCAGCAGCTCCCTCCCACCCGTCCCTGTCCCCGTCCCAGTCCCACTCACAGGACGTATTCCCGAAAGCTGCGCTCCCACTCGGCCTGGTTGAAGAAGTCATAGAAGTGGCAGCCAAAAGTGATGAAGACGAAGCCGAAGGCCAAGAAGCCGAAGATGCCTGGAAGAGAAGTGGGACATCCCATGTTTAGCAGGACCCCAACGACACCAGGACAAGGACACTGTCACGACAGCTTTGTCCCCCCACTAGAGCCACCCCCAGGAAGGTGGGATAGGGTTGTCTGGGTTCAGAGGACCAAACTTCCCCGTTCCCACCCAAATCCCACTGGAAATGGTGCTGAGGGAGCCCCACTCACCCAGCCGCAGCATGGTCTCATTGATTTTGCTGGCCGCCTTCTCACTCAGCAGCCCGGGGTGGTTGCTCTTGATGGAGAAGAGCGTCATGACCCCTGCGGTGGAGGGACAAGGTGGTCAGGATTTGGGACACACACACACACACACACACAATGTGCCCCCGTCAGGGTGAGCGCACACCTACCCCGGATGAGGAAATAGCCCCCCACAATGAGGACCAGGCCGATGGGCGCCAGGACGAAGCCAGCCCGGTAGCGGTAGTTCTTGTACCCCACGAAGCAGATGCCGCTGACAGAGTCACCATCCACCTGGCAGAGACGGGGACAGGGGTGGGTTGGCTGTGGTCACCCCTTCCCCGTGTACACCGCTGAGGCCAGGAAGCACCGGGACACGGGATCGTGGTGCCGTTACCTGCGCCACAGCCAGGATGGCCACGGTGAGGACGAAGGGGATGGACCAGGTGATGAGGTGGAAATAGGAGGTCTTGCCCAGCAGTGGCTGGTAGGTGGTGCCCAGCGCCTTGAAGGAGGTGTGCCAGGCGTAGGTCAGCATGACGAACCAGATGACGCCCGACATCAGCGAGTAGTAAACGATGACGAAGATGATGACGCAGGAGAGCGTCTCGTTGGAGCTACGGGGTAAGACAGGAGCGTCACCAACCTCCACCAGGAGACAGGGAGGAAAAGGGTCTCTCCTACCCCGAGAGCAGAGCATCCTCCATGCTCCCAAAAGGCCAGGAAACCCCTAGAGGCTTCCTCGGCACGTGGCCACGGTGGGATGGGGACACCCAGAGCCCTCCTCGGCATGTGGCCGCGGTGGGATGGGGACACCCAGAGCCCTCCTCGGCACGTGGCCGTGATGGGGACACACAGAGCCTTCCTCAGCACGTGGCCGTGATGGGGACACCCAGAGCCCTCCTCGGCACGTGGCCGTGATGGGATGGGGACACCCAGAGCCCTCCTCGGCACGTGGCCGTGATGGGGACACCCAGAGCCCTCCTCGGCACGTGGCCGCGGTGGGATGGGGACACCCAGAGCCCTCCTCGGCACGTGGCCGCGGTGGGATGGGGACACCCAGAGCCCTCCTCGGCACGTGGCCGTGATGGGGACACACAGAGCCTTCCTCAGCACGTGGCCGTGATGGGGACACCCAGAGCCCTCCTCGGCACGTGGCCGTGATGGGATGGGGACACCCAGAGCCCTCCTCGGCACGTGGCCGTGGTGGGATGGGGACACCCAGAGCCCTCCTCGGCACGTGGCTGCGATGGGGACACCCAGAGCCCTCCTCGGCACGTGGCCGCGATGGAATGGGGACACCCAGAGCCCTCCTCGGCACGTGGCCGCAATGGGGACACCCAGAGCCCTCCTCGGCACGTGGCCGCGGTGGGATGGGGACACCCAGAGCCCTCCTCGGCACGTGGCCGTGATGGGGACACACAGAGCCTTCCTCAGCACGTGGCCGTGATGGGGACACCCAGAGCCCTCCTCGGCACGTGGCCGTGATGGGATGGGGACACCCAGAGCCCTCCTCGGCACGTGGCCGTGGTGGGATGGGGACACCCAGAGCCCTCCTCGGCACGTGGCCGTGGTGGGATGGGGACACCCAGAGCCCTCCTCGGCACGTGGCCGTGATGGGGACACCCAGAGCCCTCCTCGGCACGTGGCCGCAATGGGGACACCCAGAGCCCTCCTCGGCACGTGGCCGTGATGGGATGGGGACACCCAGAGCCCTCCTCGGCACGTGGCCGTGGTGGGATGGGGACACCCAGAGCCCTCCTCGGCACGTGGCTGCGATGGGGACACCCAGAGCCCTCCTCGGCACGTGGCCGCGATGGAATGGGGACACCCAGAGCCCTCCTCGGCACGTGGCCGCAATGGGGACACCCAGAGCCCTCCTCGGCACGTGGCCGCGGTGGGATGGGGACACCCAGAGCCCTCCTCGGCACGTGGCCGTGATGGGGACACACAGAGCCTTCCTCAGCACGTGGCCGTGATGGGGACACCCAGAGCCCTCCTCGGCACGTGGCCGTGATGGGATGGGGACACCCAGAGCCCTCCTCGGCACGTGGCCGTGGTGGGATGGGGACACCCAGAGCCCTCCTCGGCACGTGGCCGTGGTGGGATGGGGACACCCAGAGCCCTCCTCGGCACGTGGCCGTGATGGGGACACCCAGAGCCCTCCTCGGCACGTGGCCGCAATGGGGACACCCAGAGCCCTCCTCGGCACGTGGCCGTGATGGGGACACCCAGAGCCCTCCTCGGCACGTGGCCGCGGTGGGATGGGGACACCCAGAGCCCTCCTAGGCACGTGGCCGTGATGGGGACACCCAGAGCCCTCCTCGGCACGTGGCCGCAATGGGGACACCCAGAGCCCTCCTCGGCACGTGGCCGCGGTGGGATGGGGACACCCAGAGCCCTCCTCGGCACGTGGCCGTGATGGGGACACCCAGAGCCCTCCTCGGCACGTGGCCGCGGTGGGATGGGGACACCCAGAGCCCTCCTAGGCACGTGGCCGTGATGGGGACACCCAGAGCCCTCCTCGGCACGTGGCCGCGGTGGGATGGGGACACCCAGAGCCCTCCTCGGCACGTGGCCGCAATGGGGACACCCAGAGCCCTCCTCGGCACGTGGCCGCGGTGGGATGGGGACACCCAGAGCCCTCCTCGGCATGTGGCCGCGGTGGGATGGGGACACCCAGAGCCCTCCTCGGCACGTGGCCGTGATGGGGACACCCAGAGCCCTCCTCGGCACGTGGCCGCGGTGGGATGGGGACACCCAGAGCCCTCCTCGGCACGTGGCCGCGGTGGGATGGGGACACCCAGAGCCCTCCTTGGCACATGGCCGTGATGGGGACACCCAGAGCCCTCCTCGGCACGTGGCCGTGATGGGGACACCCAGAGCCCTCCTCATCACGTGGCCGTGATGGGATGGGGACACCCAGAGCCCTCCTCGGCACGTGGCCGTGATGGGGACACCCAGAGCCCTCCTCGGCACGTGGCCGCGGTGGGATGGGGACACCCAGAGCCCTCCTAGGCACGTGGCCGTGATGGGGACACCCAGAGCCCTCCTCGGCACGTGGCCGCAATGGGGACACCCAGAGCCCTCCTCGGCACGTGGCCGCGGTGGGATGGGGACACCCAGAGCCCTCCTCGGCACGTGGCCGTGATGGGGACACCCAGAGCCCTCCTCGGCACGTGGCCGCGGTGGGATGGGGACACCCAGAGCCCTCCTAGGCACGTGGCCGTGATGGGGACACCCAGAGCCCTCCTCGGCACGTGGCCGCGGTGGGATGGGGACACCCAGAGCCCTCCTCGGCACGTGGCCGCAATGGGGACACCCAGAGCCCTCCTCGGCACGTGGCCGCGGTGGGATGGGGACACCCAGAGCCCTCCTCGGCATGTGGCCGCGGTGGGATGGGGACACCCAGAGCCCTCCTCGGCACGTGGCCGTGATGGGGACACCCAGAGCCCTCCTCGGCACGTGGCCGCGGTGGGATGGGGACACCCAGAGCCCTCCTCGGCACGTGGCCGCGGTGGGATGGGGACACCCAGAGCCCTCCTTGGCACATGGCCGTGATGGGGACACCCAGAGCCCTCCTAGGCACGTGGCCGCAGTGGGATGGGGACACCCAGAGCCCTCCTCGGCACGTGGCCGCGGTGGGATGGGGACACCCAGAGCCCTCCTCGGCATGTGGCCGCGGTGGGATGGGGACACCCAGAGCCCTCCTCGGCACGTGGCCGTGGTGGGATGGGGACACCCAGAGCCCTCCTCAGCACGTGGCCGCGGTGGGATGGGGACACCCAGAGCCCTCCTCGGCATGTGGCCGCGGTGGGGACACCCAGAGCCCTCCTCGGCACCCACCCAGAGCCCTCCTCAGCACGTGGCTGTGGTGGGATGGGGACAAAGGTGACACCTACGTGGGCTCCCCCAGCCGCATGGTGCCGTCGGCCCGGCACACGATCTCATCACGAGCACCATCCATGAACTGCGCCAACCAGCCGATGCTGCCCACGAAGAAGCAGGCGTTGACGTAGAAGAGGATGACAGCGGGGTAGCGGTTGGAGTTCCTCCAGTCAGCAACAAACGTGGCCTGGGAGGAAGGAGAAAGGGACAGCTCAGTGCCTGGTCCTGTTTTAGGGACAAGTCCCCGTGTCCTCCCGCGTCTCACCAGGGTAAAGAAGGTGCAGAAGATGGTGACGGAGCTGAAGGCGGCGATGTAGACATGCATCTCGCGGTGCTCCTTCTCGGTGAAGAGCGGGTTCTGGCACTGGATGCCACAACCTTCCACGTCCTCATACCAGCTCTTGGGGTTGTCCGTCCGCACCAGCGGCGCCTCGCACTGCCCCGAGCTGTTGAACTTGATGTTCTGCACCTCGTTCTGCAGGAGAAACGAGGCCATGAGGAGGAGGAGGAGGAGGAGGAGGAGGAAGCGCACCCATGGTGAAGGCTGGGCTGCAGGGATGGACATCAATCCCCCCACAGAGGGCTGGGGAACAGCCAGCACTTCCCCGTGGGGATTTGGAGATCGTAGCAGCATGGTGGGGTGTGTGTGTCCCCCCTCTCTGCATCCTCCCACCCCCGTACCGGGCATCCCTCGGGGAATCGGTCGGGCGTGCACTTGAGGAAGTCGGGCCAGCCACGCTCACGCTCCACGATGGTGCAGGGCGCCCGGGTGGCCTGGCAGAGGGTCTGGCTGGGCAGCTCCACCTGGCCATCCTCGCATTTGGGCATGTAGACAGCACAGAGCAGGGGCTGAATGACGTCCCAGCAGCGCGGGGCGTTGCGCAGGCCTGCGGGGACAGCAGCGTCACCCCCTCCCATCCTGCACCGTCCATGGGGATGTGGGATGGGGCAGCTGGTGGTGGTGGTGGTGGGGAGCACCGGCACCATCTGCCCCAACACCTCAGGGGATACGGCACCCCGAGTCCCACAACACCACCCCAGGGTGCTGTGCCCACTCACAGACCACTACTATAGTGCCCCCCTGCTATACTGCATCTGCCCCTGGTCCCCTGCTATACTGCTCCCCTGCTGTATGTTGTTCCAGCCTGGTCCCCCGGTACACTGCACCCATCCCTGATCCCCTGCTGTACTGCTCCCCTCTATACTGCACCCATCCCTGATCCCCTGCTATACTGCTCCCCTCTATATTGCACCCATCCCTGGTCCCCTGCCATATTGCTCCCCTCCATACTGCGCCCATATCTGGTCCCCTGCTATACCACTCCTCTCCATACCGTGCCCACTCCCAGCCCCTGCTATACTGCTCCCCTCCATACTGCACCTATCCCATATCCACTGCCATACCACTCCCCTCCATACCATCCCATCCTTGGTCCCCTGCTATACTGCTCCCCGGCCGTATGGAGTTCTGCCCTGGTCTCCTGCCATACTGCTCCCCTCCCTACTGCACCCAAGCTTGGTCCCGTTATAGTGCTCCCCTCCATACTGCACCCACCCCTGGGCCTCTGTTACACTGCTCCCCTTCATCCCGTGCCCATCCCTGGGCCTCTGCTATACTGCTCCCCTCTATACCATACCCCCCCATCCATGCCCACCCCATACCGTTCCCCTCCACACTCTACCCAAGCCCTCTCCATACTGTACCCCCCTTATAGAGCTCCCCGATGCCCGTCGCGGGCCTTTCCCAGGCTTCTGTCGTGTGTGTCCCTCAATACACCGCGCTGGGCCGGGGGCTTTGAGCCCCCTCAGACGCCATCCACCCCCCACCCCCTCGCCTCCGTACCGGACCAGAGCAGGAGCTTTCCGTGAGCCTCCTCTTGCGAGGCGGAGTCGGAGGCCAACAACGTGGAGGTAGCGGCGTAGGGGAGCGCCGAACCCAGGCAGGCACCGTAACGGAGCCGTTCGCAGGACGCGGGGCGGCGGCAGCGTTCGGGAACGGCCGAAGCGTTGAGGAACGGGGCGGCGGGACAACGGCGGCCGCCCAGCGCCAGCGCCATGCCCAGCGCCAGCGCCCACCGCCACCCGCCGCCCTGCGCCGCCATCCCGGCCCGCACCGGCGCTAGGCGGGCGGCGAGGCCCCGGCCCCCGCCATGCCCCGACGGCCTTTGTTGAGATCGTCGGGAAGGGAGCGGAGCGGAGCGGGGCTACTCCTCCTCCTCCTCCTCCTTCTCCTCCTCTTCCTCCTCTCGGCCCGGCCCGGCCCGCCGCGGCCCCGCGCCCCCCGCCGGGGAGGGCTGAGGAGAGGCGGCGCGGCGGGAAAGGGCGGGGGGGTGGGGGTGGGGTGTGCAGCCCGCTTTTGAGGAGAAAAGTGGCTTTTTGTGAGGAAAAAGTTACTTTTTTTGTAAGAGCGGGCCAGGAGGGGACGAGTTTTTGAGGAGGAAAAGGAGGGGATGAGGAGGTAGATCGCGCTCGGGGAGGAGGGAAGAGGGTTGTCCCGAGAGACGGGGCTGCTGGAGGTGGGGAGTTTGGGGGAAAAGATTGGGGTTTGTGAGGGAAAAAGTTGTTTTTTAGGGGGAAATGTTGGGATTTGTGAGGGAAAAAGTTGGGTTTTAGGGGGAAACGTTGGGATCTGTGATGGGAAAAGTTGTTTTTTAGGGGGGAACCTTGGGGTTTCTGAGGGAAAAAGTTGCTTTTTAGGGAAAATGTTGCTTTTTAGGGGAAACGTTGGGGTTTGTGAGGGAAAAAGTTGTTTGGGGGAGAAACGTTGGGGTCTGTGAGGGGAAAAGTTGTTTTTTAGGGGAAACGTTGGGGTTTGTGAGGGAAAAAGTTGGTTTTTGGGGAGAAATTTTGGGGTTTGTGAGGAAAAAGTTGTTTTGTAGGGGGAAATGTTGGGGTCTGTGAAGGGAAAAGTTTTTTAGGGGAAATGTTGTGGTTTCTGAGGGAAAAGTTGTTTTTTAGGGGGAAACGTTGGGGTTTGTGAGGGGAAAAGTTGGTTTTTGGGGAGAAATGTTGGGGTTTGTGAGGGGAAAAGTTGTTTTTCGGGGGGAAGTGTTGGGGTTTGTGAGGGAAAAAGTTGGGTTTTAGGGGGAAACGTTGGGGTCTGTGAGGGGAAAAGTTGTTTTTTAGGGGGAAACGTTGGGGTTTGTGAGGGGAAAAGTTGTTTTTTAGGGGGAAACGTTGGGGTTTGTGAGGGGAAAAGTTGGGTTTTAGGGGGAAACGTTGGGGTCTGTGAAGGAAAAAGTTGGGTTTTAGGGGGAAACGTTGGGGTCTGTGAGGGGAAAAGTTGTTTTTTAGGGGGAAACGTTGGGGTTTGTGAGGGAAAAGTTGTTTTTTAGGGAGAAATGTTGGGGTTTGTGAGGGAAAAGTTGTTTTTTAGGGAGAAATGTTGGGGTTTGTGAGGGGAAAAGTTGTTTTTTAGGGAGAAATGTTGGGGTTTGTGAGGGAAAAGTTGTTTTTGGGGGAGAAATGTTGGGGTTTGTGAGGGAAAAGTTGTTTTTTAGGGGGAAACGTTGGGGTTTGTGAGGGGAAAAGTTGTTTTTTAGGCGGAAATGTTGTGGTTTCTGAGGGAAAAAGTTGCTTTTTAGGGGAAATGTTGGGGTTTGTGAGGGGAAAAGTTGTTTTTTAGGGGGAAATATTGGGGTTTGTGAGGGGAAAAGTTGTTTTTTAGGGGGGAACCTTGGGGTTTGTGAGGGGAAAAGTTGTTTTTTAGGGAAAAATGTTGGGGTTTGTGAGGGGAAAAGTTGTTTTTTAGGGAAAAATGTTGGGATTTGTGAGGTGAAAAGTTGTTTTTTAGGGAGAAATGTTGGGGTTTGTGAGGGGAAAAGTTGTTTTTTAGGGGAAACGTTGGGGTCTGTGAGGGAAAAATGTTGTTTTTCAGGGAGAAATGTTGGGGTTTGTGAGGGGAAAAGTTGTTTTTTAGGGGGAAACGTTGGGGTTTGTGAGGGAAAAGTTGTTTTTTAGGGGGAAACGTTGGGGTTTGTGAGGGAAAAGTTGCTTTTTAGGGGAAATGTTGGGATTTGTGAGGCGAAAAGTTGTTTTTTAGGGGGAAACGTTGGGGTCTGTGAGGGGAAAAGTTGTTTTTTAGGGGAAACGTTGGGGTCTGTGAGGGGAAAAGTTGGTTTTTGGGGAGAAATGTTGGGGTTTGTGAGGAAAAAGTTGTTTTTTAGGGGGAAACGTTGGGGTTTGTGAGGGAAAAGTTGTTTTTTAGGGGGAAACGTTGGGGTTCGTGAGGGGAAAAGTTGTTTGGGGGGGAAAAGTTGGGGTCTGTGAGGGGAAAAGTTGTTTTTTAGGGGAAACGTTGGGGTCTGTGAGGGGAAAAGTTGTTTTTGGGGAGAAATGTTGGGGTTTGTGAGGGAAAAGTTGTTTTGTAGGGGGAAATGTTGGGGTTTGTGAGGGAAAAGTTGTTTTTTAGGGGGAAACGTTGGGGTTTGTGAGGGGAAAAGTTGTTTTTTAGGGAGAAATGTTGGGGTTTGTGAGGGAAAAGTTGTTTTTGGGGGAGAAATGTTGGGGTTTGTGAGGGAAAAGTTGTTTTTTAGGGGGAAACGTTGGGGTTTGTGAGGGGAAAAGTTGTTTTTTAGGCGGAAATGTTGTGGTTTCTGAGGGAAAAAGTTGCTTTTTAGGGGAAATGTTGGGATTTGTGAGGCGAAAAGTTGTTTTTTAGGGGGAAATATTGGGGTTTGTGAGGGGAAAAGTTGTTTTTTAGGGGGGAACCTTGGGGTTTGTGAGGGGAAAAGTTGTTTTTTAGGGAAAAATGTTGGGGTTTGTGAGGGGAAAAGTTGTTTTTTAGGGAAAAATGTTGGGATTTGTGAGGTGAAAAGTTGTTTTTTAGGGAGAAATGTTGGGGTTTGTGAGGGGAAAAGTTGTTTTTTAGGGGAAACGTTGGGGTCTGTGAGGGAAAAATGTTGTTTTTCAGGGAGAAATGTTGGGGTTTGTGAGGGGAAAAGTTGTTTTTTAGGGGGAAACGTTGGGGTTTGTGAGGGAAAAGTTGTTTTTTAGGGGGAAACGTTGGGGTTTGTGAGGGAAAAGTTGCTTTTTAGGGGAAATGTTGGGATTTGTGAGGCGAAAAGTTGTTTTTTAGGGGGAAACGTTGGGGTCTGTGAGGGGAAAAGTTGTTTTTTAGGGGAAACGTTGGGGTCTGTGAGGGGAAAAGTTGGTTTTTGGGGAGAAATGTTGGGGTTTGTGAGGAAAAAGTTGTTTTTTAGGGGGAAACGTTGGGGTTTGTGAGGGAAAAGTTGTTTTTTAGGGGGAAACGTTGGGGTTCGTGAGGGGAAAAGTTGTTTGGGGGGAAAAGTTGGGGTCTGTGAGGGGAAAAGTTGTTTTTTAGGGGAAACGTTGGGGTCTGTGAGGGGAAAAGTTGTTTTTGGGGAGAAATGTTGGGGTTTGTGAGGGAAAAGTTGTTTTGTAGGGGGAAATGTTGGGGTTTGTGAGGGAAAAGTTGTTTTTTAGGGGGAAACGTTGGGGTTCGTGAGGGGAAAAGTTGTTTTTAAGGGGGAAATGTTGGGGTTTGTGAGGGGAAAAGTTGTTTTTTAGGGGGAAATGTGATGGTTTGTGAGGGGAAAAGAGGTATTTTGGGGGGTGTGTGGGGGATTGTGAGGGGAAAAGTTGTATTTGTGGAGAGAGAAGTCACGTTTAGCAGGGGAAATTGCTTTTTGGAGGAGAAAGGGGGTTTTTTTGGAGGTAACTTGCATTTGGGGGGAAGAGAAGACAGTTTTTGGAGGGTGAAAGTTGGTTTGGAAGGGGGAGGTTGCTTTTTCAGAGGGAAGTCAAGTTTGGGGAGGGTGAAGTTGCTTTTGAGGGGGAAAGTTACTTTTTGGGGGAGTTAAGTCACTTTTGGGGTGGTGGGAAGATGGAATTGGAGGGGGAAGTTGCTTCTGGGGGAGAAGAGTCACTTTTTTGGGAGGGAAGGTTACTTTTTGGGGAGGAAAAGTTCCTTTTTCAAGGAGAAAAGTTGCCTTTTGGGGGAGAAAAGCCACTTTTAAGGGACAAAATTTGCTTCTGGGGGACAAAAGGCGCTTTACTGGGAGAGAAAAGTTTCTTTTTGGGGGAGTGAAGTCGCTTTGGTGGCGTGAAGTCACTTTTGGGGGGAGAAAAGTTGCTTTTTGGGGAGAAAAGTTTGGGGCTTGAGGGAAGATAAGTCACTTTTGGGGAATAAAAGTTGCTTTTGAAGGGAGAAAAGTTTTTTGTTCAGTTCTGTAGGGAGAAGACGCTCTTGGGGAGCAGCTGCTTTTGCGAGTGAACTTTTTTGGGGTGGAGAAGCAGCTTTTTGGAGAAGTTTGAGGAAGAAAAGTGAGTCGGGGTGGGGGAAGAAGTCGCTTTTCAGGGGGAAGTGTCCTTTAGGAGAACGATCGCTTCCGGGGTGGGGGGGTGGGGGGGTGGTAGAAATGGCCTTTTTTGGGGTGAGTTGTTGACATCTGTGGGGGGGACAAAGTTGTTTTGGGGGGGGAAAAAGAAGTTTGGGGGGGGGGGGGGAAACTTTGAAATTGTTCTTTTTGAGGTGAAATCTTACTTTTTTTGAGGTGAAAAGACACTCTTTGGGGCAGGGGGAGGAGTTTTGGGGGCAGTTTTCCCAGAGGATGCAGCTGGGGATGCCGGAGGGGAGCAGGAGCTGGCCTGTGGTTGACTCTGGGGCCACCTTGGTTCCCAAGACCCCCATGCCACCCTGGCCAAAGGCTGGAGGGAGGGACAGAGCGGGTGTCAGAGAGTGCAAGGGGTGCTTCTGAGCCGCAGCGTGTGCCAGCTGCACACAAAAGGGCTGGGCCCTGGGCTGCATCCCGACTCCCTCTGCAGCAGGGCGGTGCGGGGGAGGTGGGGGTGGGGGGGACCACCCAGCCTGAGGAGAAGACAAAAATAAAATTAAAAAAAAAAAAAACCAAAAAACCACCCACAAAACTAAAACAACTCCACCCACGGTTTACGGCGGCTCCGAAAAGCGCTGGCGAGGCTGGGGTCCACAAAGCTGGGGGGGGGGGGCTGTACTCCTCCCCCCTCCCAACTCATGGCACCCCATGATTCGGCAGGCTCTGCCCTCCAGAAGCAGAGCAGGGGGAGCTTAGATGTGTATTCCCCCCCGCCCCCCAAAAAAAGGCAGCATGCACCCCTCCTCACTTTGGGGGGGTTCCCTGCTCTGTGCTAGCTGGCTGGGCTCCCCCTCTCCCCCTTACTTTGGGGCTGGACCCCCCCAGCATGTTGAGATGACAGGGGCAATGCGAAGGCGGCTCCCTGTCCCCACAGAGCCATCCTGCTGTGTCCGTGTGTCCCATGTCTGTCCTGTCCCCCTCCCACGGCTGACCCGTGCGGCAGAGATCGCAGCGTCCAGCCTCATCTCTTTATTCCCAGGAAAGCAAAGGGAAGCGTCGCAGCCCGGCACCGCCCCCCACCCCGAGGGACACAGGACAGCGCGGTCCCCTCCAGGGAGGGGTTCCAGTCCCCCAGGGGCACAGACAGGACCCCCATCCTCAGCGAAGCAGTCCTGGGTCAGCCCTGAGCAGGACGTCCTTGGGTTGTCACTGCTGGAGCCGACACCATCCGCAGCGCCCAGTGACGTCCCCACGTCCAGGAGGATGGACAGACAGACTGCAGGGTGGACAGATGGACGGACAGACTGCAGGGTGGACAGATGGACGGACAGACGCCCACCTCCAGCACAAGAGGTGTTGGGAAGCACATCCAAGTGCAAACCTGCTTCGCGCACCACCAGCTCACGGCACAGCATGGACAGACAGACAGACGCAGCAGCTCGGCGGGGTTCAGTCCCCCACTCAAGGCAGGGGAGAGCGGTGCGTTCCAGCTGAGCCTGGCTGCCAACGCCCTGGAGTCCCCGGCGTCCCCCAACGCACCCCTCTCCACAAGCACAGCAACCATGGCGCATGGAACCCAGTGCCCTCTCCTACTCTCCTTCGGCTCTTGCTACGGATCCAGGGTTGGGAAGAGTCGCCATAAGAGGTCCTGGCTCCCCGAGGTCCTGCTGTGCCGTGGGGGACGGGCACCGGCACCACCGGGACTCAGTACCAGGGGTCAGCACGGTGCTGCTGGTTGTAGAGCTGCAGCTTGATCTGGTCCCGGATCTGGTTGATGAGGATCTGAGCCAGCAGGATGCCCACCAGCTGCAGGAGTGGAGGAGGAGGAGGAGGAGGAGGAGGAAAAGGAGGAGGAGGAGGAGGAGGAGGAGGAGGAGGAGAAGGAAAAGGAGAGGAGGAGGAGGAGGAGGAGGAGAAGGAAAAGGAGAGGAAGAGGAGGAGGAGGAGGAGAAGGAAAAGGAGAGGAGGAGGAGGAGGAGGAATAGAAGGAAAAGGAGAGGAGGAGGAGGAGGAGGAATAGAGAAGGAGAAGGAGAGGAGGAGGAGGAGGAGGAATAGAGAAGGAGAAGGAGAGGAGGAGGAGGAGGAGGAATAGAGAAGGAGAAGGAGAGGAGGAGGAGGAGGAGGAATAGAGAAGGAGAAGAGTAGAGGAGGAGAAGAAGAGGAAGAGGAGAAGAAGAGGAAGAGAAGGAGAAAAGAGGAAGAGAATATGGGAGGAAGAGGAGCGCAGAAGAGGAAGAGGGGCAGTGTCACCCTGCTGCCTTACAAGCAACTCACACAGCCCCGCGCAACGACCCACCCCACATTCCCACCCCAAAATTCCCCATAAACCCTCCCCCCAACTCCCCCAAGTCGCAATTCCAACACACCATTACGCCCCCCTTCCCCCCCCAAAAAGGAGCCCCTGGGGGGGATACCTGGGGGACAGCCAGCCCCAGGGCGATGCCCCCCAGCAGGAAGAGGTTGCTGTGCAGCCAGTTGACCAGCCTGTCGATGCAGCCGTTGGTGTGGATGAAGGCGCTGGCCTCCAGGTAGCTCCTGGCCTGCATGCCCTGCCCGCACATGGTGTTGATGACAGCCTGGGGGGGGGGCAAATGGGACATGGGGGGGGCTGGAGGAAGTTGGGGGGGCTGGAGGAAGTCGGGGGGGGTGGTATGTCCCAGCTCTTTGAGGGGGGGCAGCCATTGGGGTAACCGTGAGCTGTGGATGTGCCTAAGCTCTCCACCCCCCCCTAAAAAAAGGGATAGTGCCTGGGGGGGGGGGTGGGTAAAGGTTTGGAAGAGCCCCACCCCACCTGCAAAAAGCACACCCCCCCTGGCTCCGACACAGGGGCAGCTCCCCCAAATCCCACCGCAGCATCCCCACACCCAGCGGGACGTGTGGGGTCCCAGCTGGGTTCCTCTCCCGAGGTGGGGGGTGGCTTCAGGCTCAGCACAGCGGAGCAGGAGTGGGAGGAGAGGAGCAGGGGGTGTGCGTGCCCCCCCACCCCCACCCCAAAAAACACACAGGGACCCCCCAAGACCCCATCCTCACCTCTCCGGCGTCCCGCAGGCAGCAGGAGAAGGGCACGGAGCATCGCTCCCGGCTGGGGTTGGCAGCAGTGCAGTTGAAGTACATGTTCTGGGACCAGTCCTTGTAGGAGACCCCCCACAGCAGCTGAACTGAGGGGAAGGGGGGGGGGGGAAGTGGGGGGCGTGTCAGCACAGAGGGGACCCCAGCCCCCCTGCACCTCCCCTTAACCTGGGACACCCAGCGTCCCCCACCCGTGTCCCCCATACAGATTTAAGCCTGACCCACAGATGGAGACGTGTTCTTGTCTATCATAAGGACACCCCCCCCCCGACCCTAACCCAAGCCCCTCCCAAACCCATCCCAAGCCCCCCCAAACCCATCCCAAGCCCCCCTCCCACCTCCTTCTGCCCAAAGTCGATGAGGTTCTGCAGGTCCAGGTCGTCCCGGTAATGCACGATGGCGCCGTTGATGATCTCACTCACCTTCCCGCGCGCCTGACGAGTTGGGGGGACACCACATCAGCAAGGTCATCATCCAACAGGGACTGGCTTGGGGTCACCCAGCTCTTCCCCCCACCCCCCCACCCCAAAAAAAACCACCCTCCCTGCTCCAACCCCCCACCCCGGCGGTACCTTGTCAGAGAAGACGAAGCCCAACACACCGGCGGCCAGCTGCAGGAGGAAGATGATGGTGAGGCACACAGAGAACTGCAGGAGAGAGGAGAGCGATGGCAAGGTGAGGGGAAAGGGGGGGACGACACACCCCAGGAAGGATCCTCCATCCCTTGTGTGTGTCCCCCCCACCTCCATGGGACTCACTGTCTGCAGCAGGCAGATGTTCTCCCGCAAGGACCCGACGCAGCCGCAGAAAGTGATGAGGAAGGTGAGGACTCCAACCACCATCAGCAGGACAGCAGGGTCCACAGCCAGGCAAGCCATCGCCGCCTCTGCCGCGGGCACCCCGTCACTGGCAGCACCCCCCAACCCCCCGGGGGGGACAGGCACACCCCCCCTTCCTCCCACAGGCACCCACTCCAGCCCCTGAGTGGGTGGGTGGGTGGGGGTGGGGGGAGATGGACACCCACCCACCCACCCCAGGCCACCTCACCTGCGTGCTTCAGCAGCCGTGCGTAGACCCCCACTGCCACCATCACCATCGAGATCATCTGTGGAATGGGACCCCCCCCCAACACACACACACACACACCCCACCCGTGAGGCGGGGGGGGTGTCTTGGCACCACAGCTGGACCTGCTGCCTCAGTTTCCTACACCCAACCACCTCCACATGGACCTGGCATCTGGGGGTGGGGAGGTGGAGGGGGGACACAACAAGGATCCCACCACCCCCAATCTTGGGGTGTCCCCTCCCCATCGGGTCACCCCTGTGTGTGTCCCGACCCATCCCTGCTCCGAAGGGGGGGTAGGGGGGTGGGGGGGCCCAGGGTTTGGTCAGAGCCCAGAAACTTCCTCAAAACCACCACTGTGAAGGCAGAACCGTCTCTGTGAAAGCCCCAAAACCCAGCAGAAATCCCCCAAAACGAAACCACCCCCAAAATCCCCCCAAAACCCCCCAAACCCCCCTACAAAACCACCTGGCTTCCACCCATGAGGTGTCCCGGGGGGGAAGTTTGGTTGGGGGCTGAGGTGGGGGGGAGTGTCCATGTGCCTGTCTTTCCCTCGGGGGAGTCTGTGTGTCCCCCTTCCCCCCGGGGGGGCAGTGGGCTGGGACCGAGGAGGGGGGTGTGATCACCTGCACAGGGCCAGGATTGGGACTGAGGTCCATCGTGTCACCCCCACATTGGGGGGGGGGACGACTCCCATGGACCCCACCTCGGGGATTGGGGAGGAAGGGGTGGGTGGCGGGGTGGGGGGTTCACTCCCCCCACCCCCCAAAGGGTGGGGAAAGCTACAGGCTGGGCACCCCCAAGGAACCCCAAAAACCCTGATGGACAGGGAGAACCCAGCCACCCCCCCCCCTCCAATCCCCGCGGTAAGGGGGCGTCCCGGGGGAGTGCTGGGGTCTCGGGGGGGGGTCATGGGGTAAGGGGGGGTGGCTGTGTCCCCCTCCCCGGCACTCACCCAGAAGAGCATGTTGAAGAAGAAGAGCACGTACTTCGCCATCGGGCTGACGAAGGAGAAATCGTCCCCGTGGGGCCCGGCGGCTGCTGCCCGCCTCGCCATGGCCCCGGCACCCAGCTCAGCTCAGCCCAGCCCAGCCCAGCCCAGCCGGACCGAACTAAGCCGAACTGAGCTCAGCCCAGCCCAGCCCAGCCCAGCCGGGAAACCGAGCCGAACTGAGCTCAGCAGAGCCCAGCCCAGCCGCACCGAACTAAGCCGAACTGAGCTCAGCCCAGCCCAGCAGAGCCCAGCCCAGCCGAACCAAGCCGAACTGAGCTCAGCCCAGCAGAGCCCAGCCCGGCAGAGCCCAGCCCGGCAGAGCCGGACTCAGCCGAGCAGAGCCGAGCCCAGCCGAACCGAGCTCAGCCGGAATCAGCCCAGCCCAGCCCAGCCGAACCGAGCCCAGCCGAACCGAGCTCAGCCGGACTGAGCCGAGCCCAGCCGAGCTGAACCCAGCCCAGCCCAGCCCAGCCGAACCGAGCCCAGCCGGACTGAGCGAGCCCAGCCGAGCAGAGCCGAGCCCAGCCGAACCGAGCTCAGCCGGACTGAGCCGAGCCCAGCCGAGCTGAACCCAGCCCAGCCCAGCCCAGCCGAACCGAGCCCAGCCGGACTGAGCGAGCCCAGCCGAGCAGAGCCGAGCCCAGCCGAACCGAGCTCAGCCGGACTGAGCCGAGCCCAGCCGAGCTGAACCCAGCCCAGCCCAGCCGAACCGAGCCCAGCCGGACTGAGCGAGCCCAGCCGAGCAGAGCCGAGCCCAGCCGAACCGAGCTCAGCCGGACTGAGCCGAGCCCAGCCGAGCTGAACCCAGCCCAGCCCAGCTTGCCCGAACGGAACCCAGCCAGACCGAGCGGAGCCGAACGCCTCCGGCCGGGCTCGAACCCCCCGACCCCACTTCTCACCCCGCGGGCGAGCGCAGCCGAGCGGAGCCGAGCCCGCCCCCTGCACCCCCCTCTCCACCCCCCGACGCCGCACGCTCATTGGCCCGCCCTTCTCACTCTGCCTTCCCATTGGTCCTTCGCCCCATCACTCGGCCGCCGGCGGCTCCTCCCCCCTCGGCGCACCTGTTCGCAGCGCCCCCGGCCTTAAAGGGACAGCGTCCCCTCCACCTTAAAGGGACAGCGTCCCCTCCACCTTAAAGGGACAGCGCCCCCTCTCAAAGGGACAGCGTCCCCTCCCTTAAAGGGCCATCAGATCTTGGTGGCCACCCATCAGATCTTGGTGGGCCGACATGAGATTTGGTGTCCATCCATCAGATCATAGTGGCCACCCATCAGATCTTGGTGGCCATCCATCAGACCTTGGTGGCCACCCATAAGATTTGGTGACCACCCATCAGATCTTGGTGGGCCGACATGAGATTTGGTGTCCATCCATCAGATCTTGGTGGCCACCCATGAGACCTTGGTGGCCACCCATGGGATTTGGTGGCCACCCATCAGATCTCGGTGGCCACCCATGGGATTTGGTGTCCATCCATCAGATCTTGGTGGCCACCCATAAGATTTGGTGTCCACCCATCAGATCTTGGTGACCCGACATGAGATTTGTGTCCATGGTGTCCATCCATCAGATCTTGGTGGCCACCCATGGGATTTGGTGTCCACCCATCAGATCTTGGTGTCCACCCATCAGATCTTGGTGGCCACCCATGAGACCTTGGTGGCCACCCATGACATTTGGTGTCCATCCATCAGATCGTGGTGGCCACCCATGAGATTTGGTGTCCATCCATCAGATCTTGGTGGCCACCCATGAGACCTTGGTGGCCACCCATGACATTTGGTGTCCATCCATCAGATCGTGGTGGCCACCCATGAGACCTTGGTGGCCACCCATGACATTTGGTGGCCACCCATCAGATCTTGGTGGGCCGCCCATGAGATCTTGGTGTCCACCCATCAGATTCGGTGTCCACCCGTCAGATCTTGGTGTCCACCCATCAGATCTTGGTGTCCAGCCACCAGATCTGTACCTCCACCCATCAGACCTTGTCCATCCATCCCTCAGTACTCCATCCACCTGCTCCTTTCGTCCACCCACCCAGATCTGTACACCCAGGTGGGAGACATGGGTCCAATCCGTCCCACCTCCACATCTGCCTGTACATCCAGACCTCCACCCAGCGCATCCCGGTGTCCACCTTCAAATCTACACTTCCACCCAGGTGATCTTTGTGTCCACACATCGGTTTTACATCTGCCCACCAGATGTGCACATCCACCCAGCAGATCTACATGTACTCCACCAGACACATAGGTCCACCCATCAGACCCACAGGTGTCCCACCAGACCCATACCTGTCCCACCAGACCCATACATGTCCCACCAGACCCATACCTGTCCCACCAGACCCATGTGTGTCCCACCAGACCC
Source organism: Hypotaenidia okinawae (assembly GCA_027925045.1). Lineage (NCBI taxonomy): Eukaryota > Metazoa > Chordata > Aves > Gruiformes > Rallidae > Hypotaenidia > Hypotaenidia okinawae. Next base: position 1,523,476 of record BSDF01000001.1, on the reverse strand, counting down.
ATACATGTCCCACCAGACCCATGGGTGTCCCACCAGACCCATACCTGTCCCACCAGACCCATGGGTGTCCCACCAGACCCCTGAGTGTCCCACCAGACCCATACATGACCCACCAGATCCCTGGGTGTCCCACCAGACTCACACATGTCCCACCAGACCCATACATGTCCCACCAGACCCCTGAGTGTCCCACCAGACCCATGGGTGTTCCACCAGACCCCTGAGTGTCCCACCAGACCCATACATGTCCCACCAGACCCATACCTGTCCCACCAGACCCATGGGTGTCCCACCAGACCCATACATGACCCACCAGATCCCTGGGTGTCCCACCAGACTCACACATGTCCCACCAGACCCATACATGTCCCACCAGACCCCTGAGTGTCCCACCAGACCCATACATGTCCCACCAGACCCATGGGTGTCCCACCAGACCCATACATGTCCCACCAGACCCATGTGTGTCCCACCAGACCCATACCTGTCTCACCAGACCCATACATGTCCCACCAGACCCATGGGTGTCCCACCAGACCCCTGAGTGTCCCACCAGACCCATACCTGTCCCACCAGACCCATGTGTGTCCCACCAGACCCACACATGTCCCACCAGACCCATGGGTGTCCCACCAGACCCCTGAGTGTCCCACCAGACCCATGTGTGTCCCACCAGACCCACACATGTCCCACCAGACCCCTGGGTGTCCCACCAGACTCACACATGTCCCACCAGACCCATACATGTCCCACCAGACCCATACATGTCCCACCAGACCCATGGGTGTCCCACCAGACCCATACATGACCCACCAGATCCCTGGGTGTCCCACCAGACTCACACATGTCCCACCAGACCCATACATGTCCCACCAGACCCATGTGTGTCCCACCAGACCCATACCTGTCTCACCAGACCCATACTTGTCCCACCAGACCCATGGGTGTCCCACCAGACCCACACATGTCCCACCAGACCCATACATGTCCCACCAGACCCATGGGTGTCCCACCAGACCCATGTGTGTCCCACCAGACCCACACATGTCCCACCAGACCCATGGGTGTCCCACCAGACCCCTGAGTGTCCCACCAGACCCATACATGTCCCACCAGACCCCTGGGTGTCCCACCAGACCCATGTGTGTCCCACCAGACCCATACATGTCCCACCAGACCCATACAAGTCTCACCAGACCCATACATGTCCCACCAGACCCATACATGTCCCACCAGACCCATACCTGTCCCACCAGACCCATACATGTCCCACCAGACCCATGTGTGTCCCACCAGACCCATACCTGTCCCACCAGACCCATACCTGTCCCACCAGACCCCTGGGTGTCCCACCAGACCCATGTGTGTCCCACCAGACCCATACATGTCCCATCGGACCCACAGGTGTCCCACCAGACCCATACATGTCCCACCAGACCCATGGGTGTCCCACCAGACCCATGTGTGTCCCACCAGACCCACACATGTCCCACCAGACCCATGGGTGTCCCACCAGACCCATGTGTGTCCCACCAGACCCATACCTGTCTCACCAGACCCATGTGTGTCCCACCAGACCCACACATGTCCCACCAGACCCATGGGTGTCCCACCAGACCCATACATGTCCCACCAGACCCATGGGTGTCCCACCAGACCCATGTGTGTCCCACCAGACCCATACATGTCCCACCAGACCCATACCTGTCCCACCAGACCCCTGGGTGTCCCACCAGACCCATGTGTGTCCCACCAGACCCATACCTGTCTCACCAGACCCATGGGTGTCCCACTAGACCCATGTGTGTCCCACCAGACCCACACATGTCCCACCAGACCCATGGGTGTCCCACCAGACCCATGTGTGTCCCACCAGACCCATACCTGTCTCACCAGACCCATGTGTGTCCCACCAGACCCATACATGTCCCACCAGACCCATACATGTCCCACCAGACCCATGGGTGTCCCACCAGAGCTCTGTCCCACCCCCAGATGCCCACGTTCCCCTGTCCCTCCTCCAGCTGCCCCGTGGCCACCGGGCATGCCAGGGAGATGACAGCCCCCCGTGTCCCTGTCCCCTGCCTGTGTGCCACAGGGGCGGCGTGGGGAGGAGACCCACCAGCACCCAGGGGTCCCCCAGTAGCACCTGGAGACACGTGGGCTCTGCCCCCCTCGCCCTCCCTGCTGATGGGACATTTGTCTCCTTCCCACCGGAACCATCCCCCCAGGGACATGGTGACAGTGTGTCCCCATGGATGTGTCCCCATGGACATCTCCCCATGGACATGTCCCCATGGATTTGTCCCCATGGATGTGTCCCCATGGACATCTCCCCATGGATGTGTCCCCATGGATGTGTCCCCATGGATGTGTCCCCATGGATATCCCCACATGGATGTGTCCCCATGGATGTGTCCCCATGGATGTGTCCCCATGGATGTGTCCCCATGGACGTGCCCACGTGGACATGTCTCCATGGACATCTCCCTTGGATGTGTCCCCATGGATGTGTCCTCATGGATGTGTCCCCATGGACATCTCCCCATGGATGTGTCCTCATGGATGTGTCCCCATGGATGTGTCCCCATGGATGTGTCCCCATGGACATCTCCCCATGGACACCTGCCAAGGACGTGCCCCCATGGACGTGTCCTCATGGATGTGCCCACATGGATGTGTCCCCATGGATGTGTCCCCATGGACATCCCCACATGGATGAGTCCCCATGGATGTGTCCCCATGGACGTGTCCCCATGGATGTGTCCCCATGGACATCCCCACATGGATGAGTCCCCATGGATGTGTCCCCATGGACGTGTCCCCATGGATGTGTCCCCATGGATGTGTCCCCATGGACGTGTCCCCATGGACATCTCCCCATGGATGTGTCCCCATGGATGTGTCCCCATGGACATGTCCCCATGGACATCTCCCCATGGATGTGTCCCCATGGATGTGTCCCCATGGACGTGCCCACGTGGACATGTCCCCATGGACATCTCCCTTGGATGTGTCCCCATGGATGTGTCCTCATGGATGTGTCCCCATGGATGTGTCCCCATGGACATCTCCCCATGGATGTGTCCTCATGGATGTGTCCCCATGGATGTGTCCCCATGGACATCTCCCCATGGACACCTGCCAAGGACGTGCCCCCATGGACGTGTCCTCATGGATGTGCCCACATGGATGTGTCCCCATGGATGTGTCCCCATGGACATCCCCACATGGATGAGTCCCCATGGATGTGTCCCCATGGACGTGTCCCCATGGATGTGTCCCCATGGACATCCCCACATGGATGAGTCCCCATGGATGTGTCCCCATGGACGTGTCCCCATGGATGTGTCCCCATGGATGTGTCCCCATGGATGTGTCCCCATGGACGTGTCCCCATGGACATCTCCCCATGGATGTGTCCCCATGGATGTGTCCCCATGGACGTGCCCACGTGGACATGTCCCCATGGACATCTCCCTTGGATGTGTCCCCATGGATGTGTCCCCATGGACATCTCCCCATGGATGTGTCCTCATGGATGTGTCCCCATGGATGTGTCCCCATGGACATCTCCCCATGGACACCTGCCAAGGACGTGCCCCCATGGACGTGTCCTCATGGATGTGCCCACATGGATGTGTCCCCATGGACATCCCCACATGGATGAGTCCCCATGGATTTGTCCCAATGGATGTGTCGCCATGGATGTGTCCCTATGGATTTGTCCCCATGGATGTGTCCCCATGGACGTGTCCCCATGGACATCTCCCCATGGATGTGTCCCCATGGATGTGTCCCCATGGATGTGTCCCCATGGACATCTCCCCATGGATGTGTCCCCATGGATGTGTCCCCATGGACATGTCCCCATGGACATCTCCCCATGGATGTGTCCCCATGGATGTGTCCCCATGGACATCTCCCCATGGATGCCTGCCAAGGACGTGCCCCCATGGACGTGTCCTCATGGATTTGTCCCCAAGGATGTGTCCCCATGGACATGTCCCCATGGATGTGTCCTCATGGATGTGTCCCCATGGACACCTGCCAAGGATGTGTCCCTATGGATGTGTCCTCATGGATGTCTCCACACAAATATGTCCATATGGATGTGTCCCCACGGATGTGTCCCCATGGATGTGTCTCATAGATGTGTCCCCAAGGATGGGTCCCCATGGATGTGTCCTCATGGACATCTCCCCATGAATATGTCCCCATGGATGTGTCCCCATAGACATCCTCATGGGATGGGATGGGATGAGGATGGGATGGGATGGGGATGGGGAGGGGATGGGGATGGGATGACCCCACCCTGCCCCCCCCCCCCCCGTGGGGTCACCACCAGGCTGGAGCAACGGGCACGGGGACATGGAGGGACAGGGACATGGGGGGACAGGGACATGGGGGGATGGGGACAGGGACATGTGGGGGACCAAGACATGGGGACACCAGGGCATCAGGACATGGGGACATGGGGGGACAGGGACATGGGGGGACAGGGGCACGGGGGCATCCAGGCCATGGGGACACTAGAGCATGCTGACCCCCCTGCCCCCCTTCCCCTGTGGGGTCACCACCAGGCTGGAGCAACGGGCTTGATTTTGGGACAGCTGGGAGCTGGGCTGGGCTGGGTGCCACCACGGGGGGCACTTGTCCCCCAGGGCTGGGGGCACCGTGAGGGATGAGCCCCCTGCACCAGGCCACCCTGCACCCCCTCTGCTCCCCCCACAACCCCCCAGCTTCCTTCCCCCCTTTGGTTGCACCCCAAAGCATCACCCCCAACCCCCAGGGCCCCTCAGTGGGGCTGGGGCCACATCCTGCCCCGGGGGGCCAGGCAGAGCTGCTCTGGGTGCTGAGGGACCCCTCAGGTGCTGAGAGGCTTCAGGTCCCCCAAGGGCACCGCTGCTCCTCCTCCTCTTCCTCCTCCTCCGTCTGTGGTTCCAGCCTCTCGGGCTGTGGGAGGGAGGCACAGGACCCCCAGGTGCCACCCATGGGTGACCCAGCCCAGTTGCACCCCACAGGGCGAAGGGCAGCACCGTGTCCCCACACAGAGCTGCTGCCATCCCACCCGTGTCCCTGTCATTGTCCCCATCCCATCCCCATCCCATCCCATCCCATCCCCATCCCCATCCCATCCCATCCCCATCCCCATCCCATCCCATCCCATCCCATCCCATCCCCATCCCCATCCCATCCCATCCCATCCCCATCCCCATCCCATCCCCATCCCATCCCATCCCATCCCCATCCCCATCCCCATCCCATCCCATCCCCATCCCCATCCCTTCCCCATCCCCATCCCATCCCATCCCATCCCCATCCCCATCCCCATCCCATCCCATCCCATCCCCATCCCATCCCCATCCCATCCCCATCCCATCCCATCCCATCCCCATCCCATCCCATCCCATCCCCATCCCCATCCCATCCCATCCCCATCCCATCCCATCCCCATCCCCATCCCATCCCCATCCCCATCCCCATCCCCATCCCATCCCATCCCCATCCCCATCCCATTCCATCCCCATCCCCATCCCATCCCCATCCCATCCCCATCCCATCCCATCCCATCCCCATCCCCATCCCCATCCCATTCCATCCCCATCCCCATCCCATCCCCATCCCCATCCCCATCCCATCCCCATCCCATCCCCATCCCCATCCCATTCCATCCCCATCCCCATCCCATTCCATCCCCATCCCCATCCCATCCCCATCCCCATCCCCTCCCCATCCCATCCCCATCCCATCCCATTCCTGATTTGGAAATCATCCTGAAAGGGTGAAAAATCTGACATTTGGAAATTATTCTGAAAGTTGGAAAAATCTGAAATTTGGAAATTATTTTAAAATTTGGCAATTATTCTGAAATTTGGAAAATAGTTTGAAATGTGGAAATTATTCTGAAATTTGGAAATTATTCTGAAATTTGGAATTATTCTGAAAGTTGGAAATTATTCTGAAAGCTGGAAATATTCTGAAATTTGGAAATTATTTTGAAATTTTAAATTATTCTGAAATTTGAAATTATTCTGAAAGTTGGAAATTATTCTGAAATTTGGAAAAATCTGAAAGTTGGAAATTATTTTAAAATTTGGAAATTATTCTGAAATTTGGAAATTATTCTGAAATTTGGAATTATTCTGAAAGTTGGAAATGATTCTGAAAGTTGGAAGAATCTGAAATTTGGAAATTATTTAAAAATTTGGAATTATTCTGAAATTTGGAATTATTCTGAAATTTGGCAGTGATTCTGAAAGTTGGAAAAACCTGAAATTTGGAAATTATTCTGAAATTTGGAAATTATTTTGAATTTTGGAAATGATTCTGAAATTTGGAATAATTCTGAAATTTGGAATTATTCTGAAAGTTGGAAATTATTCTGAAAGTTGGAAAAGTTTGCCATTTGGAAATTATTTGGAAATTTGGAAATTATTTTAAAAATATGACATCATTTTGGAATTTTTTATCCAATGTTGACATTTTGAAAACCTGAAATTTGGAAATTGTTTTGAAATTTGGAAACAATTGACAGGTGGGAATGATTTTAAAATTTGAAAAGAATTGGACATGTTGGAACAATTTAGAAATGCTGAAAAATGTGGAATTTGGAAACTGTATGGCAATTTGGAAATTGTATGGCAATTTGGAAATTCTTTGGAAATTTGGAAATTGTATGGAAATTCTGAAATTCTTTGGAAATTTGGAAATCATTTTGAAATTTGGAGATTATTTTTGAAATTTTAAAAAATGGCACATTTTTGTAAACATTGAAAATTTAACATTATTTTGAATTTTTTAAAAAATCAAATTTTTCAAAAAATTCAAAAAAAATTTAAAAATTCAAAATTTGGGGGGAAAATTGAAATGATTTTGATTTATCCTTGAAATAGGGAAATAGGGAAAGAACATCGGAGCATCAAAATAGATCCAAATATCATTGGAAGGGCAAAATATCAAAATACTGTTGGAATTGGGAAATATTGGAATGGGAAATGTTGGAATTGGGAAGTATTGGAATGGGAAATGTTGGAATAATATTGAAATAATATTGGAATATTGGAATATTGGGGTAGGGAGAGAGTGAAATGGATGTAAAATCCAGAGATATTGAAATATTGGAATAGGGGAATCTCCAACTCTCCCTGGAATCCCATCACGGGCTCAAGGGATCGGGAAATGGGATCTCCCCAGATCAGGAAACGTCGGCAATCCCGTCCAGATCTCCAGTCGGGATGGGAAGGTTGGAGTGGGGAAATAGCAAAATCCCATCAAAAGAGGGAAAGAGCAACCTCCTGCTGGAAGAGGGAAATAACTGGGGAAAGGTGAAAGAGGGAAATAGGGAAGTATGGGAATATGGGAATATGGGAATAGGGAAATAGGGAAATATGGGAATAGGGAAATAGGGAAGTATGGGAATATGGGAATATGGGAATAGGGAAATAGGGAAATATGGGAATAGGGAAATAGGGAAGTATGGGAATATGGGAATATGGGAATAGGGAAATAGGGAAATATGGGAATAGGGAAATAGGGAAGTATGGGAATAGGGAAATAGGGAAGTATGGGAATATGGGAATATGGGAATAGGGAAATAGGGAAATATGGGAATAGGGAAATAGGGAAGTATGGGAATATGGGAATATGGGTGGGGAAATAGGGAAATATGGGAATAGGGAAATAGGGAAGTATGGGAATATGGGAATATGGGAATAGGGAAATAGGGAAATATGGGAATAGGGAAATAGGGAAGTATGGGAATATGGGAATATGGGAATAGGGAAATAGGGAAATATGGGAATAGGGAAATAGGGAAGTATGGGAATATGGGAATATGGGAATAGGGAAATAGGGAAATATGGGAATAGGGAAATAGGGAAGTATGGGAATATGGGAATATGGGTGGGGAAATAGGGAAATATGGGAATAGGGAAATAGGGAAGTATGGGAATATGGGAATATGGGTGGGGAAATAGATAAATATGGAAATAGGGAAATATGAAATAGGGAAATGGGGAAATGGAGAAATATGGAAATATGAAATATGGAAATAGGGAAATAGAGAAGTATGGGAATAGGGAAATATGGGAAGAGGGAAATAGGGAAATGGGGAAATATGGGAATAGGGAAATAGGGAAGTATGGGAATATGGGAATATGGGAATAGGGGAATATGGAAATGGGGAAATAGATAAATATGGAAATAGGGAAATGGGGAAATAGGGAAATAGGAAAATGGGGAAATGGGGAAATGGGGAAATGGGGAAATGGGGAAATAGGGAAATATGGAAATATGAAAAATGGAATGGGGAAATGGGGAAATATGGAAATAGGGAAATGGGGAAATAGAGAAATAGGGAACTTCCCCCTAAGATCTCCTCTCCCCCTTCCCTCCTCCAGCTTCACTCCAGCCCCCTTGTCCTGCCAGGCTCTGCCCTTGAACAAGCTGATTCCCCTCCTGTTCCTCTGCTCCCTTCAGGGACTGGCAGGCTGCAATGAGGTCCCCCCACAGCCTTCTCTTCTCCAGGCTGACCCAGCCCAGCTCCCTCAGCCTCTCTTCCTAGGGGAGCTGCTCCAGCCCCCTGAGCATCTCCATGGCTCCTCTGACCCCTCTCCAACTGTCCCACATCTCTCTTGTCCTGGGGCCCCAGCTCTGGACACAGGACTCCAGCTGGGGCCTCCCCAGGGCAGAGCAGAGAGGGACAATCCCCTCCCTGTCCCTGCTGCCACCCCTCTGCTGATGGAGCCCAGGATCCCATCGCCCTTCCCAGCTGCGAGGGGAGCACGGGGGTGCCAGGGGGGTGTGGGGGTGCCCGGGGCTGGGGGGGGGGGGGAATGGAGTGCAAGGGGGTGTTGTGGGGATGCCATGGGAGGTGTGGGGGTGCCACAGAGGGAATGGGGTACTGGGGGGGTGGGGGGTGTGTGAAGATGCCAAGGGGGTTGGGGAGTTGGGGGGAAAGGGATGTGGGGAGTGCCCAGGGGGTGATGGGGTGTGGGGGTGCCAGGGAAGGGGGGAATGGGAGGGGTATGGGGTACTGGGTGGGGGGTTGCCCATGAGCAGGGTATGGGGTTCTGAGGGGGGATGGAGGTGCTGGGGGGGACATGGAGTATGGGGGTGACCGGGGGGATGATGGGGTACAGGGGGGTGTGGGGGTGCCAGGGAGGGGAATGGGGGTGGGGGGTCTGAGGTACTGGGGGGGTGCAAGGGTGCTGGGGGGTGCTGGGGTACCAGGGGAGGGGTGGGTGTGGGGGTGCCCAAGGGGGAGGGGATGGGGTACTGGGAGAGTGTGCCGGTGCCAGAGAGGGGATGGGGGTGGTATGGGGTACTGGGGAGGGGGTTTTGGGGGGGCTGGGGTTGGGGTTGGGTATCGGGGGGTTGTGGGGGTGCTGGAGGGGGATGGGATACCTGGGATGGGGTACGGGGGGTGTGGAGGTGCCTGGGGGTGATGGGGTACCGGGGATGGGTACAGGGGTGCCGGGGCTAAGTTCAGGGGGGACAGGGCCTTGGGGGTGCCGTGGGGGTGCTGGGGAGGGGTACAGGGGGTGTCAGGGCTGTGGGGGTGCCACAGATGGGTTTGGGGGGCACAGGGCCGTGGGGGTGCCGGGGATGGGCATGGTCATGGGTACAGGGGGTGTTGGGGCTGTGTGGGTACCGGGGCTGTGGGTGTACTGGGGATGGGTACGGGGGGTGTCGGGGCTGTGAGGGTGTCATGGGGGTGCTGGGGATGGGTTCAGGGGGCACAGGGCTGTGGGGGTGCCAGGGCTGTGGGTGTACTGGCAATGGGTTTGAGGGGCACAGGGCCCTGGGGGTGCCGGGGATAGGTTCAAGGGGTGTTGGGGTCCTGGGGGTGTCGGGGATGGGTTCAGGGGGCACAGGACTGTGGGGGTGCCATGGGCGTGCCGGGGCTGGTTTTGGAGGGCACGGGGCCCTGGGGTGCCGTGGGGGTGCCTGGACTGGGTTTGTGGGGCACAGGCCCCTGGGGGGTGCTGGGGCTGGTTTTGGGGGGGCACAGGCCTTTGTGGGTACCATGGGGGAGCTGGAGATGGGTACAGGGGGTGTTGGGGCCCTGGGGGTGCCATGGGGGGGCTGGGGCTGGTTTCAGGGGTCACAGGGCCTTGGGGGTGCCGTGGGGGGGCTGGGGCTGGGTTTGGGGGGCACAGGGCCATGGGGGTGCCGTGGGGGGGCTGGGGATGGTTTCGGGGACACAGGGCCCTGGGGGTGCTGATGCTGGTTTCAGCGGGCACAGGCCCTGGGGGTGCCGTGGGGGAGTCGGGGCTGGGTTTGGGGGCACAGGGCCCTGGGGGTGCCGTGGGGGAGTCGGGGCTGGGTTTGGGGGTCACAGGGCCCTGGGGGTGCCGTGGGGGGGCTGAGGCTGGGTTTGGGGGGCACAGGGCCCTGGGGGTGCCAGGGAGGTGCCGTGGTTGGGTTCAGGGGGCACAGGGCCATGGGGGTGCTGTGGGGGAGTTGAGGCTGGGTTTGGGGGGCACAGGGCCATGGGGGTGCTGTGGGAGGGCCGGGGCTGGGTTTGGGAGGCACGGGGCCCTGGGGGTGCCGGGGCTGGGTTCAGGAGTCACAGGGCCCTGGGGGTGCCATGGGGGAGTCGGGGCTGGGTTTGGGGGTTACAGGGCCCTGGAGGTGCTGGGGGGGGGCTGGGGCTGGGTTTGGGGGGCACAGTGCCCTGGGGGTGACGTGGGGGTGCCGTGTCTGGGTTTGGGGGTCACAGGGCCCTGGGGGTGCCGTGGGGGGGCTGGGGCTGGGTTCAGGGGGCACAGGGCCCTGGGGGTGCCGTGGAGGAGTCAAGGCTGGGTTTGGGGGGCACAGGGCCCTGGGGGTGCCGGAACTGGGTTCAGGGGACACAGGGCCCTGGGGGTGCCATGGGGGGGCTGGGGCTGGGTTTGGGGGGCACAGGGCCCTTGGAGTGCCGGAACTGGGTTCAGGGGACACAGGGCCCTGGGGGTGCTGGGGAGGTGCTGTGGCTGGGTTCGGGGGGCACAGGGCCCTGGGGGGGCCGTGGGGGTGCAGGGCTGGTTTTGGGGGTCACAGTGCCCTGGGGGTGCCGTGGGGGTGCCGGGGCTGGGTTTGGGGGTCACAGTGCTCTGGGGGTGCCGGGGAGCACGGTGCTGTGGCTGGTTTCAGGGGGCACAGTGCCCTGGGGGTGCCGTGGCTGGGTTCGGGGGTCACAGTGCCCTGGGGGGGCCGTGGGGGTGCCGTGTCTGGGTTCGGGGGTCACAGTGCCCTGGGGCGGCCGGGGCTGGGTTCGGTGGGCACAGGGCCCTGGGGGGTGCCGTGGGGGTGCCGTGAAGGTGCCGTGGCTGGGTTTGGGAGTCACAGTGCCCTGGGGGTGCCGTGGGGGTGCCGTGGGGGTGCCATGGCTGGGTTCGGGGGTCACAGTGCCCTGGGGGGGCCGTGGGGGTGCCGTGAAGGTGCCATGGCTGGGTTTGGGAGTCACAGTGCCCTGGGGGTGCCGTGGGGGTGCCGTGGGGGTGCCGTGGCTGGTTTCGGGGGTCACAGTGCCCTGGGGGTGGGGCGTGGGGGGCCAGGGCTGGATATGGGGCTGGTTTCGGGGGTCACAGTGCCCTGGGGGGCCGGGGCTGGGTTTGGGGGTCACAGGGCCCTGGGGGTGCCGTGGGGGTGCCGTGGCTGGTTTCGGGGGTCACAGTGCCCTGGGGGTGCCGTAGCTGGTTTCGGGGGTCACAGTGCCCTGGGGGGGCCGTGTCTGGGTTCGGGGGTCACAGTGCCCTGGGGGGGCCGTGGGGGTGCCGTGAAGGTGCCGTGGCTGGGTTTGGGAGTCACAGTGCCCTGGGGGTGCCGTGGGGGTGCCGTGGGGGTGCCGTGGCTGGTTTCGGGGGTCACAGTGCCCTGGGGGTGGGGCGTGGGGGGCCAGGGCTGGATATGGGGCTGGTTTCGGGGGTCACAGTGCCCTGGGGGGGCCGGGGCTGGGTTTGGGGGTCACAGGGCCCTGGGGGTGCCGTGGGGGTGCCGTGGCTGGTTTCGGGGGTCACAGTGCCCTGGGGGGGCCGTGTCTGGTTTCGGGGGTCACAGTGCCCTGGGGGTGCCGTGTCTGGGTTCGGGGGTCACAGTGCCCTGGGGGTGCCGTGTCTGGGTTCGGGGGTCACAGTGCCCTGGGGGGGCCGTGTCTGGGTTCGGGGGTCACAGTGCCCTGGGGGGGGCCGTGTCTGGTTTCGGGGGTCACAGTGCCCTGGGGGTGCCGTGTCTGGGTTCGGGGGTCACAGTGCCCTGGGGGGGGCCGTGTCTGGTTTCGGGGGTCACAGTGCCCTGGGGGGGCCGTGTCTGGGTTCGGGGGTCACAGTGCCCTGGGGGGGCCGTGTCTGGTTTCGGGGGTCACAGTGCCCTGGGGGTGCCGTGTCTGGTTTCGGGGGTCACAGTGCCCTGGGGGTGCCGTAGCTGGGTTCGGGGGTCACAGTGCCCTGGGGGGGCCGTGCCCCGTTCCCCCCGCGGCGGGCTCATCCCTTCCGCGTGTGGCCGGGGCCGGGGCCGGGCCGCTTTGGCCGTGACACCCCCGGAAGGCCGGCGGGGCCGCTGCGGGCGGGGCCGTTCCTCTTCCCTTCGCCCATTCCCATTGCGGGCCGAGCCGCCGGCTTCTCTCCTCCCTTCTCCGATCGGTTCCGGGACGGGGCGGGGAGCGGCACCGGGAAGGGGAAGAGGAAAGGGAAGGGGAAAGGGAAGCGGAACCCCCGCGGCCGCCGCGTGTTTCCGGGGACCGGCTGCGCGGTGGCACCGGCCGGGCCCGGTACCGGAGGGCGCCGCGGGGTGAGGAGATGGCGGCGGGCGGCAGCGGGCGGCGCTGAGGAGGAGGAGGAGGCGGCGGGGGGGGGCCATGGAGGGCGGCGGGGCCAAGCCCGGCCTGCAGGTCGTGTACCAGGCCGTGCAGGCGCTTTACCACGACCCCGACCCCAGCGGCAAGGAGCGGGCGAGCTGCTGGCTGGGCGAGCTCCAGAGATCGGTGAGGCCTAAGGGGGGATGGGGGTGGGGATGGGGGGGGATGGGGATGGGGAGCACCACGGGGGCCCTTGCGGGAGGGGCGCCGCGGGACGGGGGACCCTTCCCTTCCCTTCCCTTCCCTTCCCTTCCCTTCCCTTCCCTTCCCTTCCCTTCCTTCCCTTCCCTTCCCTTCCCTTCCCTTCCCTTCCCTGCCCTTCCCGTCCTCTCCCTCTCCCTCCCTTCCCTTCCTCTCCCTCCCTTCCAGCCCTCCCTCCTTCCCTTGCCCCCTACCCCTTCCTCCTCTTCCTCCTCACCCTTTACTCCCTCCTTTCCCTTCCTCCTTCCCCTTCCTCCTCTTCTTCCTACCCTTCCCTTCCTCCTTCCTCTTCCCCCTCTTCCTCATCTTCCTTCCCTTCCCTCTCCCCTCCCTTCCCTCTCCCTTCCCTCTCCCTTCCCTCTCCCTTCCCTCTCCCTTCCCTCTCCCTTCCCTCTCCCTCTCCCCTCCCTCTCTCCCTCTCCTCTCCCTCTCCCTCTCCCTCTCCCTCTCCCCTCCCTCTCCCTCTCCCCTCCCTCTCCCCTCCCTCTCCCCTCCCTCTCCCTCTCCCTCTCCCTCTCCCTCTCCCTCTCCCTCTCCCCTCCCTCTCCCTCTCCCCTCCCTCTCCCTCTCCCCTCCCTCTCCCTCTCCCTCTCCCTCTCCCTCTCCCCTCCCTCTCCCTCTCCCCTCCCTCTCCCTCTCCCTCTCCCTCTCCCTCTCCCTCTCCCCTCCCTCTCCCTCTCCCTCTCCCTCTCCCTCTCCCTCTCCCTCTCCCTCTCCCTCTCCCTCTCCCCTCCCTCTCCCCTCCCTCTCCCTCTCCCCTCCCTCTCCCTCTCCCCTCCCTCTCCCTCTCCCCTCCCTCTCCCTCTCCCTCTCCCTCTCCCTCTCCCTCTCCCTCTCCCTTTCCCTCTCCCTCTCCCTCTCCCTCTCCCTCTCCCTCTCCCTCTCCCTCTCCCTCTCCCTCTCCCTCTCCCTCTCCCTCTCCCTCTCCCTTCCCTTCCCTTCCCTTCCCCTCCCTTCCCTTCCCCTCCTTTCTCCCCTTTCCCTTTGCCCCCTCTCCCTCCCCCTTCCCTCTCCCTTCCCTCCCTCCCCCGGGCTGTGGCGCTGGCTCCTGGGATGCCCATCAGGGAGGTCTCTCCCATCCGGAGGGCTGAGAGCTGGGCCAGAGGAGGGGGCACAGCCCTCAGGAAGGAAAACACTTGGTGGGGGGGTTAGAGGGGGGTTAGGGGAGAAATTGGGGCTCCCCCCAACCTTCTCCCAGCTCCTGAGCTCCGGCTGGGAGAGGCTGAAGGCCAGAGCCCCCTTCCCCCTCCCTGAGGCCGTGACGCTCCCCTGCCCGGCTCCTTCTCCCCAAGGCCACGTCTGGGGCTCATGGTCTGTATCCTGTCCTCCAGGAACTGACCCATCCCCTCTTCCTTCCTCTTCCTCCCCCAAATCCTTTCCCCTTCCTCACCCTGCTCCCCCCCACCCCCCCCCCAAACCCCCTCCCCAGGCTCTCCCAGGAGAGATCCTCTCCTCTTCATCTCATCCTGCACCTTCAGGGGAGCAAACCCCCTTCCCCTCACCTCTCCATCCCCAAACCTGAACCCCATGGAGTCCTCATCCTCACCCCCCTCCAGCTGGGAAACCTTCACCCCATTTTCTCCCCCAACCCCCCCTCTCCCTTTCCTTTCCCCCTCCCCAATTTCCCCACGCAGCATCACGTCCCCCATCACCTCCAGACTCCATCCCACAACTGGGTGCTCCCACACAGGTGGATTTAGGGAGCCCCCTTCCTCCTTTGCACCCCAGGATGGTGACTTCACCCCTTCAAACCCCCTCTAGAAGGGAATTTGGGGCTCTGGGATGGAGCTTGGTGAAGGGTGTGAGCCCAGGGTGGGTCCCAAGTGGTTACACCCTACAGAGGTCCCAGTTTGGTGGGAAAAAGGGGGAGAATTATTTTGGAGATGGGTCTTTTGTGGTGGGAACAACCCAAATCTGGGGGGCACACACACACACACACACACAAATTGTGGGTGCTGGGTGAGATGCCCTAGCTGCTGCATCCCAGCCTGGGGTGGAAGGGGGGTGTCTCATACTCTTAACGAGGAGTTAACGCCGCTGTAATTAACATCAGGGTGGATAATCATTTCCTGATGGGATTCAGAGGGATCCATCCTGCTCAGGCTTTGGGGTGGGGTGGAGGATTGAGGTGGGTGAGGACCAGGGTGGGATGAAGAAGATGGATTTCACCTCAGTGGGGGCTGAAGGTGGTGGTTCTTCTGTGTCCCCACGCTCGCTGCCCCATGGAAAGGAGACCTGGAAGGGTTTGGGGCTCAGTTTGATTCTTCCAGCTGCCTGGAATGATGGGATGGATGAGAGATGGAGATGTGGATGGAGAACCTTGGGGGGGTTGTTTTCCTCTGCTCCCATCAGCTCCTGCTGCCTTGTCCAGTTGGATTTAATCCCAGTGATGGACACCCCAATGTGGCTTTATCCTCCCTGGTGTCCCTGCTCTGCTCCCCTTGGAAATCCCTCAGCAGCTCAGATGGAGATGGGTGACCAGTGATGTCCCTCAAGGTCCCTACTGGGACCAGTTCTGTTTAATACCTTCACCAGTGCCTTCAACAGTGAGGTTGAGCACACCCACAGCAAGTTCTCTGGTGGCACCAAGCTGGGTGGATGGAAGGATGGGATGGCATCCAGAGGGACCTGGAGAAGTGGGCCCAGGGGAACCTCAGGAGGTTCAACAAAGCCAAGAGCAGGGTCCTGCCCCTGGGTCAGGACAACCCCCGTTATCCACACAGGGCAGGAGATGATGGGCTGGAAAGCAGCCCTGAGGAGAAGGACTTGGGGGGACTCGTGGGTGAGAAGCTGGACAGGAGCCACCAATGTGCATCTGCAGCCCAGAAGGCCAACCCCATCCTGGGCTGCATCCCAAGGAGTGTGGCCAGCAGATCGAGAGGGGATTCTGCCCCTCTGCTCTGCTCTGGGGAGACCTCCCCTGCAGTGCTGGGTCCAGCTCTGGAGCCCTCAGCACAAGAAGGACATGGGCCTGTTGGAGCGTGTCCAGAGGAGCCACAAACATGATCCCAGGGCTGGAGCAGCTCTGCTGTGAAGCCAGGCTGGGAGAGTTGGGCTGGGTCAGCCTGGAGGAGAGAAGGCTCTGGGGGGACCTTATAGCCCCTTCCAGTCCCTGAAGGGGCTACAAGGAAGCTGGGGAGGGACACCCCCAGCTCCCTCAGCTGCTCCTCAGAGCATTTGCCCTCCAGCCCCTTCCCCAGCCTGCTTGCCCTTCTCTGCACTCGCTCCAGGACCTCCATGGCCTTCTGATGCTGAGGAGCCCAGAACTGGACCCAGCACTCCAGCTGCAGCCTCCCCAGTGCCCAGTCCAGAGGGAAGAACTTCCAAACCTTCCAAGACCTGTTGAGTCATCCACTCCCAGAACCACCTTTTCTGCCCTGTAGCTCTCACAGGTTCTCAGAAGAAACCAATTCTTACTGAAAACCCCCCAAATAGTTGGCTGAGGTCCTCCTTGCACAACCCCAGGGTGAAGATGTGTTGACTTCCTCCCAATGAGCACCTGGTACCTTGAGGATGCTCTTAACTCACCTTCTTCCCTTTCCCTCACCATCTGGTGCTCAACACTAGAATCTAGCCATCACTTGTCTTCTCCCACCTCAGAATCACTTCCTCCTCATGTGCCTGGAAAGAATTCCCCCAATAACCTTCATCTCCTGATGGCCATGGCTGCTCTCTGCTGGGAGATGAGGATTGTGGTGGGATAAAGGTTGGATATTTGATAGCAGCAGCTGAATCATGGAATCCCAGACTGGGCTGGGTTGGGAGGGACCCCAAGGGTCACAGAGCTCCAACCACCCTGACACAGGCAGGGACACCAACCTCCAGGCCTGGAGCTACACAAGGTTGCCCAGGGCCCCAGCCAACCTGGCCTTCAACACCCCCAGGGACGGGGCACCCACCCCCTCTCTGGGCAGCCCCTGCCAGCCCCTCCCCACTCTCTCTGCAAAGAACTTCCCCCCAAGATCTCCTCTAACCCTTCCCTCCTCCAGCTTCACTCCAGCCCCCTTGTCCTGCCAGGCTCTGCCCTTGAACAAGCTGATTCCCCTCCTGTTCCTCTGCTCCCTTCAGGGACTGGCAGGCTGCACTGAGGTCCCCCCACAGCCTTCTCTTCTCCAGGCTGACCCAGCCCAGCTCCCTCAGCCTCTCTTCCTAGGGGAGCTGCTCCAGCCCCCCTGAGCATCTCCATGGCTCCTCTGACCCCTCTCCAACAGTCCCACATCTCTCTTGTCCTGGGGCCCCAGCTCTGGACACAGGACTCCAGCTGGGGCCTCCCCAGGGCAGAGCAGAGAGGGACAATCCCCTCCCTGTCCCTGCTGGCTGTGCAGGTGGCACCAGGTCAGGGTCACCGGGCGTTGGAGATGGTGAAACCCCAATAATTCTGCTGCATTTGTTGCCTTGGTGACCCCTGAGTGAGAAGATGGGAGAAGTGGGGCTGGGGGAGCTCTGGCCTTGATGTTTTGGGGTGCTTTTGGGGAGATTCTTCTGGTGGGGTCACCTCCCACCCTGGCCCCAAGCTGCTCTGTCATCCCCCTCCTCAGCTGGGCAGGGGAGAGAAGACGTGACCTGTGTCCTTCCCCACAGGGTTTCAGCTCCTCCCCAACCACCCCAGTGTGGGTCACTGCTGTGGGGTGCTGACCTTCAGGCCCACACTGCTCCAGCCTGGTCCCCCACGGGGTCACAAGCCCCCCAGCAAACCTGCTCTGGTGTGGGTCCCTCTCCACAGGCTGCAGGTCTCACCAGGAGCTTGCTCCAACATGGGTTGCAGCATCTTCTCTATGTCTCCACCCACTCCAGCCTGGGGTCCTCCATGGGCTGTAGATGGGATCTCTGCTCTCCATCATCACCCATGGGCTGTGGGGAGACACCTGCTCCACCATGGTCTTCTCCAGGGGCTGCTGGGGCATCTTTCTCTCCAGCACTTGGGGTGCCTCCTCCCTCCCTTCTTCCCTGGCCTTGGTGCCTCCAGAGTCTCTCCCATCTTCTCTCTCCTTTCTCTGGGGGCACAACCTGCCGCTTGTGGTTTTCTCCTTCCCTTTCTCCATCATCCCAGAGGTGCTGCCACCGTTGCTGATGGGCTCCACCTCAGTGAAAGGCCCATCTTGGGCTGTGTAAGGTTGGGAGGGCCCTTCCCAGCCCATCTCATCCCACCCTGCAGTGAGCAGGGACACCTTCACTAGAGCAGGTCCCTCAGAGCCACATCCACCCTGACCTTGGATGTCTCCAGGGATGGGGCCTCCACCACCTCTCTGGGCACCCTGACCCACCACCCTCAGAAGAACTTTTCCCTAATGCCCAACCTCAATCTCCCCTTTCCCAGTTTAACCCATCCCCTTCCTTGCCCCACCACTCCAGGTCCACGCCTGGGAGATCTCGGACCAGCTGCTGCAGATCCGCCAGGATGTGGAGTCGTGCTACTTCGCGGCGCAGACCATGAAGATGAAGATCCAGACTTCCTTCTACGAGCTCCCCACGGATTCCCACGCTTCCCTCCGGGATTCTCTGCTCTCCCACATCCAGAACTTGAAAGACCTCTCACCGGTCATCGTCACCCAGGTCGGTACCTTGGTTACGGTGGGGGAGAAACTGAGGCTGCTTTTGGACCTCGACCCTGCACGGTTCAACCCCAGCTTGATGGTGGGAGAGCAGGTTGGGAGCCCAGCTCGTGTCACCCCTTCCCCTCCTCACTGGCCCACGTGTCCCACCAACGTTGGCCAACTCCAGCTCTGGTCAATCCTCACTTGGTTTGTTGAGATAAATCCCTCTCCTCCGGCCTGAAGAACATCAGTTGATGCTCTCAGCCAACCCAGTTGTGCCTCCAAGCACCAAATCCTTCACCCTCCTCAATTATTCCATTAAATCAATTAATTTCTCCTCTTGATTGCTGCTTGGAGAGGCTGAGATGAGGACAACAGCTCTTTGCCCTGGGCTCCACACCGCAGCCAAAGCCATGATCCATCCCACCCTGGATGACCAGGACAAGGGAGGAGGGAAACCTCACCCCCTTCCCAGAAACCCTTCCATTCTCCAGACAGCATTCCCGTTGTCCATCCATCTCCACAGCCAGGGTTGAATTATGGGATGTATTTGTTTTCTCTCCCCCTTCCAGCTTGCTTTAGCAATAGCCGACCTCGCCTTGCAGATGGCTTCCTGGAAAGGCTGTGTACAGACACTGGTTGAGAAGTAAGTGACCTTTGGTATCACCAAACCCTTGGTTCTTCTTCCAAGAGATGGGGAAGCATGGTCCCTGCTGCTGTTGGGCATCCCAAAGTGGGATAATGCCCCATTCCCATGGGATGTGGAATCATGAGGCTGCTTGTGTGGGTTGGGATTGCTCAGAGGGTTGTGTCCAGAGGGATGTGGACCTGTTGGAGCGTGTCCAGAGGAGCCACAAACATGATCCCAGGGCTGGAGCAGCTCTGCTGTGAAGCCAGGCTGGGAGAGTTGGGCTGGGTCAGCCTGGAGAAGAGAAGGCTCTGGGGGGACCTTCTAGCCCCTTCCAGTCCCTGAAAGGTGCCTGTAGGAAGCTGGGGAAGAACTGTTCCTGAGGGCAGGGAGTGATGGGATGAGGGGTGATGGTTTGAACTGGAAAAGGGGAGATTGAGGTTGGGGATTAGGGAAAAGTTCTTCCCTCTGAGGGTGGTGGGTCACTGGCCCAGGGTGCCCAGAGAGGTGGTGGAGGCCCCATCCCTGGAGACATTCAAGGTCAGGGTGGATGTGGCTCTGAGGGACCTGCTCTAGTGAAGGTGTCCCTGTCACTGCAGGGTGGGATGAGATGGGCTGGGAAGGGCCCTTCCCACCCAACACACTCTGACTGTGATCAGTGTCACCACGTCTGGCTGGAGGCCTGTCACAAGCGGTGTCCCTCAGGGGTCAGTGCTGGGTCCAGCCCTGCTCCAGACAGTCCTGGATGAAGGGATGGAGCCTACCAGCCAGGCTGTGATGGAGCTGTGGAGCCACCCAGTGAGACCTGGAGAGCTGGGCAGAGAGTCTGAGGTTCAACCAGGGCACGCACAGAGCCCTACACCCAGGAAGGAGTAACCCCCAGCCCCAGTGTGGGTATGGGGGACCTGCTGGGAAAAGCCCTGGGAGTGCTGGGGACACTGGGCTGACCATGCCCAGCAACGTGCCCTCGGGCCAAGAAAGCCAATGACATCAAGAGAAGTGTGAGCAGCAGGTCAGGGAGGTTCTCCTGCCCCTCTGCTCTGCCCCAGGGAGGCCTCTTTAGGAATGGTGTTTGTGGGGCTGGGCTCCCCCGGGGCAGGAAGGACAGGGAGCTCCTGGAGAGGGGCCAGCAAAGGGCTGTGGGGATGCTGAGGGCACCAGGACATCTCTCTGGTGCAGAGAGGATGAGGGACTCGGGGCTGGTCAGCCTGGAGAAGAGAAGACTGAGAGGGATCTTCTCAGTGCTGAGGAATCCTTGAGGGGTGGGCTCAGGAGGAGGGCTCAGGCTGTGTTCAGGGGTGCCCAGGGACAGGACAAGAGGTGATGGGCACAAACTGGAGCAGAGGAAGTTCCACCTGGACATGAGGAGGAACTTCTGTCCTGGGAGGGTGGCAGAGCCCTGGGCCAGGCTGCCCAGAGAGGTTGTGGAGTCTCCATCTCTGGAGACATCCCAACCCTGTGATCCTGGACACCATCCTACACAGCCTGCTTGAGGTGACCCTGCTCTGGCAGGGGGGTTGGGGGATCTCCAGAGGTCCTTCAAACCCCCACCGGTCTATGGCTCTGTGCTGAGCTGAGCCCAGGGTATCTCTGCAGCAGGAGGGACCTGGACTCACCTGGGCTGGGACTCGATGTCCCCATGACCCAGGAGGGGTTTTGCCACTTCTCTGTTGGAAATCCTGAGCTGGAGCGGGGATGGAGACACCCCCACGCTGCCCTCACAGCTGGGACCTGTTTTCCTGGGTCTCTCTGAGGTGTCCCTCCATGCTCCCTGTTCTCCTAACCCACTTACTGGTATTTCATGGTGGGGTGGCAACAGGGACAGGGAGGGGATTGTCCCTCTCTGCTCTGCCCTGGGGACTTGTGCCAGGCCTTTGACACAGTCCCCCACCACATCCTTAGCTCTGAACTGGAGAGATGTGGGTTTGATGGGTGGGACCATCCAGTGGAGTAGAAACTGGTTGAAAGGATGCAGGCAAAGGGTGGGGGTCAGTGGGTCTGTGTCCAGGTGGAGGTTGGTGACAAGTCATGTCCCCGGGGGTCTGTCTTGGGACTGGTGCTCTGCAGCATCTTTATCAATGGCATTGATGATGGAATTGAGTGCACCCTCAGCAAGTTTGGGGATGACACCAAGCTGGGTGGTGTGGTTGACACAATAGAAGGGAAGGAAGCCATCCAGAGGGATCTGGACAGGCTGGGAAGGTGGCACTGGGTGAACCTCATGAGGTTCAACACTGAGAAGTGTCAGGTGTTGCACTTGGGCTGGAGGAATCCCAGCCAGAGATACAGACTGGGAGAAGAGCTCCTGGAGAGCAGCCCTGCTGAGAAGGACCTGGGGGTTCTGGTGGGGAGAAACTTCCCCTGAGCCAGCAGTGTGCTCTTGTAGCTGGGAAGGGTGATGGGATCCTGGGCTCCATCAGCAGAGGGGTGGCAGCAGGGACAGGGAGGGGATTGTCCCTCTCTGCTCTGCCCTGGGGAGGCCCCAGCTGGAGTCCTGTGTCCAGAGCTGGGGCCCCAGGACAAGAGAGATGTGGGACTGTTGGAGAGGGGTCAGAGGAGCCATGGAGATGCTCAGGGGGCTGGAGCAGCTCCCCTAGGAAGAGAGGCTGAGGGAGCTGGGCTGGGTCAGCCTGGAGAAGAGAAGGCTGTGGGGGGACCTCATTGCAGCCTGCCAGTCCCTGAAGGGAGCAGAGGAACAGGAGGGGAATCAGCTTGTTCAAAGGGCAGAGCCTGGCAGGCCAAGGGGGCTGGAGTGAAGCTGGAGGAGGGAAGGGGGAGAGGAGATCTTAGGGGGAAGTTCTTTGCAGAGAGAGTGGGGAGGGGCTGGAACAGGCTGCCCAGAGAGGGGGTGGGTGCCCCGTCCCTGGGGGTGTTCAAGGCCAGGTTGGCTGGGGCCCTGGGCAACCTTGTGTAGCTCCAGGCCTGGAGGTTGGTGTCCCTGCCTGTGTCAGGGGGGTTGGAGCTCTGTGACCCTTGGGGTCCCTCCCAACCCCAACCATTCCATAACTGTCTGATTGAGGTTCCCCAGCCTGGCTTTGCTGTCCCCCCACCTTCTCTCTCCACCCTTCCCATCATTCCAGGTACAGCAACGACGTGACGTCGCTGCCCTTCCTCCTGGAGATCCTCACGGTGCTGCCAGAAGAGGTTCACAGCCGATCCCTGCGCATCGGAGCCAACCGCCGCACCGAGATCATCGAAGACCTGGCCTACTACTCCAGCACAGTCATCTCTCTGCTGGTAAGGAGGGGTGGCACTGCCACCAAGCCCCACTCAACTGCTGAAGAAGTTCCTCCTCCAGGGATTACTCCAGGTTTTCCCAGGTTGGATGGGATCAGAGAGTTGGTCTGTGTGAAGTGATTTAGGAATATCTCCTTTCTGAGCTGATGGACATCACAGAGCTGTAGGGGTGGGAAGGGACCTCCAGAGATCATGGGGTCCAACCCCCTGCCAAAGCAGGGTCCCTAGGACAGGGCACACAGGGCAACATCCAGATGGGGCTGGAATCTCTCCAGAGAAGGAGACTCCACATCCCCCTGGGCAGCCTGTCCCAGGGCTCTCATGGTTGGGTTTGTCTTGCCCGTGAAAACGGAGCTCTTGAGGGAACCTTCACGAGTTCCTCAGCCTCTGGGGTGGGCTCCATGGTGGAGGTTGGTCTCTGTACACTGGGGACAAGGTCCTTACTGTTGATCTGGTGCTTGGTCAGGACTGGTTTTCCCTCCTTCCTGTGGTAGTTTTGGGTTGTTTGATGCTTAAGAAGTGATTTGGGGCTGCTACGGGCGCGTGTCCGTAGGTCTCCGTGTCGGCACGGGCGTCCATCTCTGGATTCCTCAGAAGGAGGTTGCTGGGGACCTGTGATCCCTCTCTTTCTGCATCCCTTTGGGATGTCAGTCTTGGAATGATGAGGGTTGGCAGGATGAGGAGACCCCAGCTGAATCTCCTGGTGGTTCCTCCAAGCCACGGAGCGTTGGAGCTCTCCAGGAAGAGCTCACAAGGTTGAGTTTGGAGAGCGTTGTGGTGAATTCCTTGGAATGAATCGCTCCGTGCTGGCTCCTTCCCCTCCAGAGAGAGACTCTGGGCATCCTTTGGTGATGTTTGAGCTCAGTAGATCAGGATCCAATCTGATCCTTGACCCCAGGCTTCAAACAGAGCCTGGGCTTCTTAACATCCTCCATTCCACGCCGCTTCTCTGGAGAAGGACAGACACCCAACCTCCATCGGAGCGTAGCACGCCCTTGGGCACGCCGAGCAGCTGGTGAATATCCCCATGTTCCTCATGGAATCAAGGTTTGGGGTGTTTCCTTGCAGCATGTCTCATCTTCCCTGAAGACAGGAGAACCACCACACTCTTCAGGACCCGGTTAAGGATTCATTTCTCCATTGGGAATTGTCCTGCAGCTGGGTTTTCTCCCCAGTGATGGACTTGTCATCTCCCTTTGCCGGTCAGACAGTGGTCATGCTTCCTCCTCATCCACTTGGGTTTGGTTTTAAGTGTCACCATGGTTTCTTCACCCTTGACTGACTCCTCTTGATGTCTTGTCTGGCTCTGGTGGGCACTATCCATGGATGGAGATGGGATGAAGGCTCTGGGTTTGCTCTCAGGAGCAGGAGAGGAGGGCAATCTCCCTGGGGATTTGCTTCTCTTCTCTTGCTGCTCATCCCTTCCTCTTCCTCCTGTTTCCTCTTCCTCTTCCAGACTCGTATTTCGTGGAATCATCAAGGTTGGAAAAGACCTCCAAGATCATATAATCATGGAATGGTTTGGGTTGGAAGGGACCTCAAAGCTCATCCAGTCCCATCCCCTGCCATGGGCAGGGACACCTCTCACCAGACCAGGCTGCTCAAGGTGCTGTCCAACCTGGCCTTGGACAGCTCCAGGGAGGGGGCAGCCACCACTTCCCTCCCTGGGCACCCTCTGCCAAGGGCCTCACCACCCTCAGAGGGAAGAATTTCTTCCTAAATCCAACCTAAATCTCCCCCCTTCCAATTTAACCCCATTCCCCCTTGTCCTGTCACTCCAGGTCCACCTAAAAAGTCCCTCCCAGCTTCCTTGTAGCCCCTTCAGGGACTGGAAGGGGCTGTAAGATCTCCTGGAGCCTTTTCTCCAGGCTGAACCAGATGAACTCTCTCAGCCTGGCTTCACAGGAGAGCTGCTCCAGCTCTTGGATCATGTTTGTGGCTCCTCTGAAGGTCCACGTCCTTACATTGGGGACACCAGAAGATCATCAAGTCCAACCATCAGCCCTACACCACCGTAACCACTAAAGCATGTCCCAGAGCACCTCATCTCCCCGTTGTTTGAACACCCCCAGGAGTGGTGACTCCACCACCCCTCTGAGCAGCCTGGTCCAACCCTTCATCACTCCTTTGGTGGAGAAATTTCTCACAACCTCCACTCTGAACCTCCCCTGGCCCAACTTGAGCCCGTTCCCTCTTGTCCTGTGGCTATTTTCTGAGGAGAAGAGGCCAACCCCCACCTCTCTACACCCTTCCCTCCAGCTGCAGTCCTGGCACCCCTTCCCCCTGAATCCC
This sequence comes from Hypotaenidia okinawae, assembly GCA_027925045.1. Taxonomy (NCBI): domain Eukaryota; kingdom Metazoa; phylum Chordata; class Aves; order Gruiformes; family Rallidae; genus Hypotaenidia; species Hypotaenidia okinawae. The sequence goes on along the minus strand of BSDF01000001.1, from coordinate 1,498,743 downwards.
CATCTCCGATGGGTCCCAACCCCAACTCAACCCCCAGCAGGGCCCCGCTTCTCTTTGGTGGCCAGGAGGCCTCAGTTTAACTTCACATCTGGCCTCAAAACCGTTCTGGAAGGTTCCCCAGAAGGTCCCTGTCATGTTTCCACGCTGCTTTTCCTGCACCTGTGGTGTGAGGAAGCCACAGGGAGGGTCTGGAATAGGGACACGAGCGTGGAACGTGCTTCTGGTGGATGGTCCTGGTTTGGTTCTTGGGAGGATTCATTCTCCAAAGTCACTCCAGAAGCTCTAAAGGAATGGGAATCGTGACCATCAAGGATGTGTTGGGACGTGAGGGTTGAGCTGTGGGATTAGCAACTTGGCTCTGGCTCCAGAGGACCTTTTCCCCTCCAAAGCCGTGCTGATCCCAGCAGAGATCCACACCATTCCCACCACGCCTCTTCACCGAGCCCCTTTCCGCTTTCCCTGGTGACTTCATTGTCCTGGAACAAGTCCTCTGCTCACTCCCCAACCTCTTTTGACCTTCCTCAAATCCCTGCCACCCCTCACAGCTGTCTCCAGCCCTCGGTGCTCTTCCTAGGACACCTCAGAGAAGCCTGGCCATCCCCTCGCTCCGGCTGCTCGCCGCCTTTCCAGAGAGACCATGTTGGATCATGAAGGGTCATAGCTCTGCCCTGAGATGTTCTCCTTGGGTTTCTCCCACCTCTGCCTGGAGATTTTCCATTGTAACCACCTGCCTGGAGAGCAAATCTGTGTTTTCCATGTAGGATTTAATGCTGAGCTCATCTTCTTGTGGCCACCGGTGGCTGGTGGGTGGGGGAAGAGTGATGGACATCATCTGTTTGGGCTTGGGCAAAGCATTGGATGCTGTTCCTCATGACATCCTTGTCTCTAAGTGGAGGGAGGGGTGGAGGGATGGATGGAGGGGTGGAGAGATGGAGGGAGGGGTGGAGAGATGGAGGGAGGGGTGGAGAGATGGAGGGAGGGGTGGAGAGATGGAGGGAGGGAGGGAGGGATGGATGGATGGATGGATGGATGGATGGATGGAGGGATGGATGGATGGAGGGATGGATGGATGGAGGGATGGATGGATGGGATGGATGGATGGATGGATGGATGGATGGGATGGATGGATGGAGGGATGGATGGATGGAGGGATGGATGGATGGAGGGATGGAGAGCAGCCCTGAGGAGAAGGACTTGAGGGTGCTGGGGGATGAGAAGCTCAACCTGACCCAGCAATGTGCACTGGCAGCCCAGAAAGCCACTGGTGTCCTGGGCTGTGTCCCCAGCAGGGCTGGGAAAGGGGGATTCTGCCCCCCTGCTCTGCTCTGGGACACAGACCCCCCTGCAGCTGCCTCCAGCTCTGGGGTCTCCAGGACAAGGAGGACATGGAGCTGTTGGAGTCCTGAGGAGCCACAGAGATGATGGGAGGGCTGGATGGAGCCCCTCTGCTCTGGAGCCAGGCTGGGAGAGCTGGGCTGGCTCAGCCTGGAGAAGAGCAGGCTGCTGCTGGGGAGAGCTCCCAGCCCCTTCCCATCCCTCAAGGGGCTCCAGGAGAGCTGGAGAGGGGCTGGTGCCCAGGGCAGGGAAGGCCAGGCCCAGGGGAACGGCCTTCAGCTGCAGGAGGGGGATGGAGAGGGGCTGGGAGGCAGAAATCCTTCTTGAGGAGGGAGAAGACCCTGGCACAGGGTGCCCAGAGAAGGTCTGGCCAGGTCCCTCCATCTTAGAGGTTCATGGAGAAGTTCTTGATGCTAATTGCAGACCCCCCAAGGTGGTTTTTCAAAAGCTACGTCTTCTTTGGCTTGTGAAGTTGGATGTTGGGGTCCTAAGCAGCTCTTCCTTCTCCTGCTGCAGATGACGTGCGTGGAGAAAACGGGCAACGACGAGAAGATGCTCATCAAAATCTTCCGGTGTTTGGGAAGCTGGTTCAACCTGGGAGTCCTGGACAGCACCTTCATGGCCAACAGCAAGTTACTGTCCCTCCTCTTCGAGGTGCTGGTGAGTTTCTCTAGGGATGGGATGTTTGGGTGGTGGTTTGGGTGCCAGGGTGGTGTCTCTTTGCCACCCGAGAGCAAGGGTTGACGTGGTGTTTCCACGGACACCGTGCGAGTGAGGAAGATGAGCTTCATGAGCTTCATCCCTCCCCTCTGGAGTAGGAACCCACTGGTTTGTACCCCTACCAGCTCCCCAGAGCGGGCTGTCCCCCTCTGCAGCCAGGCAGGGAGGAGTGTAGAACCAGGTCCTGTTGTTCACCTTGGAGATGAGTCAGCGAGCGTCATCCCAAATCCTCTGCCAGCCACTGCCGCGGCTTCCCAGCCCAGGAGAAGGTCTCCCCTCAGCCTCCTCTTCTCCAGCCTCAACACCCCCAGCTCCCTCAGCTGCTCCTCAGAGCATTTGCCCTCCAGCCCCTTCCCCAGCCTGCTTGCCCTTCTCTGCACTCGCTCCAGGACCTCCATGGCCTTCTGATGCTGAGGAGCCCAGAACTGGACCCAGCACTCCAGCTGCAGCCTCCCCAGTGCCCAGCCCAGGGGCACAATCCCCTCCCCACACCTCCTGGCCACGCTGGCTCTGACACAAGCCAGGATGCCCTTGGCCTTCCTGGCCCCCCGGGCACACTGCTGGCTCCTGGGCAGGCTGAGCTCCCCCAACACCCCCAGGTCCTTCTCCCAGCAGCTCTCCAGCCGCTCTGCCCCAGCCTGGAGCGCTGCTGGGGCTTCTTGTGTCCCATGGGCAGCACTCTGCCCTTGGCCTGGTTGAACCTCATCCCCTTGGGCTCAGCCCATGGCTCCAGCCTGGCCAGACCCCTCTGAAGAGCCTCCCCACCCTCAGGCAGACCCACAGCTCCTCCCAGCTCAGTGTCACCCCCAAACTGACTGAGGGAACATCAGCTCCCCTCACCCAGGTCACTGATGAAGCCACTGAACAGAGCTGGCCCCAGCCCCCAGCCCTGGGGACACCACTTGTGCCCAGCCTCACGCTGGGTCCGGCCACCAGCCACCTTCATCCCACAGGCCAGGCTGGTGACAACCAGTATCTCCAGCAGAACCCATCCCAAACCTTCTCCTCTGTGGTTCAGGTGACTCCAGGAGAAGGAGCAGAGCAGCCAGTTCCCCCAGCAGAGGGAACATTCAGTCCCTTCATTGGGGATTGACCATTCCCTTCTCTCAAGACTCTGTCCATCCATCCCCCATTACCATCTCATCCCACTTCCCACCACTGAGTTCTCCTTTTCCTCCTCCTTCTCCTCCTCCTCCTCCTTCTCCTCCTCCTCCTCCTCCTCCTCCTCCTCCTCCTCCTCCTCCTCCTCCTCCTCCTCCTCCTCCTCCTCCTCCTCCTCCTCCTCCTCCTCCTCCTCCTCCTCCTCCTCCTCCTCCTCCTCCTCCTCCTCCTCCTCCTCCTCCTCCTCCTCCTTCTCCTCCTCCTTCTCCTCCTCCTCCTCCTCCTCCTCCTCCTCCTCCTCCTTCTCCTCCTCCTCCTCCTCCTCCTCCTCCTCCTCCTCCTCCTCCTCCTCCTTCTCCTCCTCCTCCTCCTTCTCCTCCTCCTCCTTCTCCTCCTCCTCCTCCTTCTCCTCCTCCTCCTCCTCCTCCTCCTCCTCCTCCTTCTCCTCCTCCTCCTCCTCCTTCTCCTCCTCCTTCTCCTCCTCCTCCTCCTCCTCCTCCTCCTCCTCCTCCTCCTTCTCCTCCTCCTCCTCCTCCTCCTCCTCCTCCTCCTCCTCCTCCTCCTCCTCCTCCTCCTCCTCCTCCTCCTCCTCCTCCTCCTCCTCCTCCTCCTTCTCCTCCTTCTCCTCCTTCTCCTCCTTCTCCTCCTTCTCCTCCTTCTCCTCCTTCTCCTCCTTCTCCTCCTCCTCCTCCTCCTCCTCCTCCTCCTCCTCCTCCTCCTCCTCCTCCTCCTTCTCCTCCTCCTCCTCCTTCTCCTCCTCCTCCTCCTCCTTCTCCTCCTCCTCCTCCTCCTTCTCCTCCTCCTCCTCCTCCTCCTTCTCCTTCTCCTTCCAGCAACAAGACAAGACATCATCAAACCTCCACGAAGCCGCCTCCGACTGCGTCTGCTCGGCCCTGTACGCCATCGAGAACGTGGAGACCAACCTCCCCTTGGCCTTGCAGCTTTTCCAGGGGGTCCTCACCCTTGAGAGTGCCTACCACATGGCCGTGGCCCGCGAGGACCTCGACAAGTAAGTCCATCAGGCCAGAATCACCATCTTTGTCCATCCACTGGAACTAATGTTCTATATCCACATCCCAGGATGTTGAGTGAGGGGAGTCTTCCCAAGGAGCAGCAGCGTTGGGACCTGAGGTTAGGAGGGACCTGAGGTTAGGAGGCACTGTATGTTCCTGCTGCTTTGGGTCTATAAATCACAGAATCACAGACTGGTTTGGGTTGGAAAGGACCTCAAAGATCATTTAGTTCCAACCCCCCTGCCATGAGCAGGGACACCCTCCACTAGACCAGGTGTCCCCATCATACTGTGTGTCCCTGGCTCCCCTGGTCCCCGTTGGAAGAGGTTGGGATGTGCCAGTGTGGGGTTGTCAACCCCTTGTTCTGGGCTTGTGAGGAACCGCGGCCTCTGCGGCGTGTGGGAAGAGTCTTCATCCACCCATGGAGTGTGTTGGGTGGGAAGGGCCCTTTGGAGGCCATCTCATCCCACCCTGAGGGGCAGGAGAACCTCCCTGACCTGCTGCTCACACTTCTCTTGATGTCATTGGCTTTCTTGGCCCGAGGGCACGTTGCTGGGCATGGTCAGCCCAGTGTCCACCAGCACTCCCAGGGCTTTTCCCAGCAGGTCCCCCATACCCATACTGGGGCTGGGGGTTACTCCTCCCTGGGTGTAGGGCTCTGTGCGTGCCCTGGTTGAACCTCAGACTCTCTGCCCAGCTCTCCAGGTCTCACTGGGTGGCTCCACAGCCCCATCACAGCCTGGCTGGTAGGCTCCATCCCTTCATCCAGGACTGTCTGGAGCAGGGCTGGACCCAGCGCTGACCCCTGAGGGACACCGCTTGTGACAGGCCTCCAGCCAGACGTGGTGACACTGATCACAGTCAGAGTGTGTTGGGTGGGAAGGGCCCTTCCCAGCCCATCTCATCCCACCCTGCAGTGACAGGGACACCTTCACTAGAGCAGGTCCCTCAGAGCCACATCCACCCTGACCTTGAATGTCTCCAGGGATGGGGCCTCCACCACCTCTCTGGGCACCCTGGGCCAGGGATCCACCACCCTCAGAGGGAAGAACTTTTCCCTAATCCCCAACCTCAATCTCCCCTTTTCCAGTTCAAACCATCCCCCCTCATCCCATCACTCCCTGCCCTCAGGAACAGTTCTTCCCCAGCTTCCTACAGGCACCTTTCAGGGACTGGAAGGGGCTAGAAGGTCCCCCCAGAGCCTTCTCTTCTCCAGGCTGACCCAGCCCAACTCTCCCAGCCTGGCTTCACAGCAGAGCTGCTCCAGCCCTGGGATCATGTTTGTGGCTCCTCTGGACACGCTCCAACAGGTCCACGTCCACAGGGACTGGAAGGGGCTAGAAGATCCCTCCAGACCCTTCCCTTCTCCAGCCTGACTCCTCTGCCCATGTCCCACACACCTCCCAAGAACAGGAACACCAAAGCCAAAGCCCAGGCTGATGTCTTAATGGCTTTTACTGGGTTGTACTGGGATTTACTTTAGTTTCACTTTAGTTTTACTTTCTTTTTACTTTATTTACTCTTTTTTTTTTTAATAAAAAACCCTTTTTATTACCTTTTTAACCTGATTTTTACTTCATTTTTCCACCTTTCCCTTCTGCTTTTTTACTTCATTTGAACATTTTTATTTTCCTGTAATTTTTTTAAGCTTTTTAAACTTTATAAAATCTTCACTTAATACAATTTCTTTCTTGATTTTAAATTTTAATTTAAATTTAAATTTAAATTGATACAATTTTTTGATTTTAAATTTTTCACTTGTTTTGAACTTTATTACCCTTTCTACTTGTTTACTTTCTTTATATTTTCCTTCTTAAATTTTATTTTCCTTTTACTTTTGAAGCTTTATTTTTGACTTTTAATTTTTTTGTCTCTTTTACTTTTCCTTTTTTGACTTTTTTGACTATTCCAATTTTTCTTCATTTACTTTTGAAACCTTAAAAAGTTTGTGATTTTTTTTCCTCTCATTTTTAAAATTTCCCCCTTATTTTATTTAACTTTTAAAACATTTTTATTTTTACAATTTTTGACTTTATTTTCCCCTCATTTTACTTTTCTTCTTCAACTTTACTTTTTAACTTTATTTCACTGTATTTTACCTTCTTAACCTTTTTAAAACTTACAATTTTTTCAACTTTTAAACTTCTTTTTCTTTTTTCCTTTTTTTCCTTTTCTTTTCCTTCTACTTTTTAACTTTCACTTTGTAAACTTTCACTTTATTTTACTCTTTTTCTTTTTTCTTTTTTCAACTTTTTAACAGATTTTCACTTTTTTCACTGAATTTTTTCCTTATTTTCCTTTTTTTACTTCTACTTTTTTACACCTTTTGGCTTTTCTCTTTTTCCCCTTTGACTTTTTAAACTTTTTTTCATTTATTTAGCTTTATTTTAACTTTTATTTTTACTTCACTTTACTTTTTAAACTTATTTTTAACTTTTTTATTTTACTGTAATTTACTTTTAAAATTTTATCTTCCTTTATTTGACTTTTAAAAACTTTTTAAAACTTCTTAAATTTTTGAAACTTTGAAAACTTTCTTCTTTCCTTTTTTCTTTTGTGCTTTATTTTACTTTTTTTACTTTCACTTTTCCTGGTTTACATTCAAAACTTTATTTTGCTCTTTGATTTTTTCCTTTTGAAACTTTTTTCCAAATGTTAACCTTTTTCACTTCATTTTGTCCTATTTTTCCTTATTTTCCTTTTGTTCTTTTAAAAACATTTTAACCTTTTTCATTTAATTTTCCCTTTTTTTTCCTTATTTTAAATTTAAAAACATTTTAAACTTTCATTGAATTTTCCCTCTTTTCCTTATTTTCCTTTTGTCCTTTTAAAAACATTTTAACCTTTTTCATTTAATTTTTCCTTTTTTTCCTTATTTTAAATTTAAAAACATTTTAAACTTTTTCATTGAATTTTCCCTTTTTTCCTTATTTTCCTTTTGTTCTTTTAAAAACATTTTAACCTTTTTCATTTAATTTTTCCTTTTTTTCCTTATTTTAAATTGAAACTTTTTCATTTAATTTTCCCTTTTTTCCTTATTTTCCTTTTGTTCTTTTAAAAACATTTTAACCTTTTTCATTTAATTTTTCCTTTTTTTCCTTATTTTAAATTTAAAAAAATTTTAACCTTTTTCATTTAATTTTCCCTTTTTTCCCTTATTTTAAATTTAAAAACATTTTAAACTTTTTCATTGAATTTTCTCTTTTTTCCTTATTTTCCTTTTGTTCTTTTAAAAACATTTTAACCTTTTTCATTTAATTTTTCCTTTTTACCTTATTTTTTGAATTTAAACTTTTTCATTTAATTTTCCCTTTTTTCCTTATTTTCCTTTTGTTCTTTTAAAAACATTTTAACCTTTTTCATTTAATTTTTCCTTTTTTTCCTTATTTTAAATTTAAACTTTTGCATTTAATTTTCCCTTTTTTCTTTATTTTCCTTTTGTTCTTTTAAAATAATTTTAACCTTTTTCATTTAATTTTTCCTTTTTTTCCTTATTTTAAATTTAAAAACATTTTAACCTTTTTCATTTAATTTTCCCTTTTTTCCTTATTTTCCTTTTGTTCTTTTAAAATAATTTTAACCTTTTTCATTTTATTTTCCCTTTTTTCCTTATTTTCCTTTTGTTCTTTTAAAAACATTTTAACCTTTTTCATTTAATTTTTCCTTTTTTTCCTTATTTTACTTTTAAAAAATTTTAACCTTTTTTCATTTAATTTTCCCTTTTTCTCCTTATTTTACTTGTAAAAAAATTTTAACCTTTTCCACTTAATTTTTTCCTTTTTTCCCTATTTTCCTTTTTTTCCTTTTACTCTTTTCAACTTTTTTTCCTTTTTTTCCCCTTTTTACTCTTTCTTTGGTTTGTTTTGACACTTCATTCCCCTTTCCCTTTTCTCCCTTCATTTCCCTTTCTTCAACTTTACATTTGCCTTCCCTCCATTCCCTTCCCATCCCTCCCAGGCAGCACCACCCCCTCCTCCCAGTCCCACATCCCAACCGTACCCCCAAACCCAGCGGTGCATCCCTTCCCCCAGCACCCATGGAACGAGGCTGGTGTCACTGGGACCTTCTCCCTGAGCCAGCACAACCTTCAGCCACAGATCCCAGGGCACAAAGCTGCTCCTAATGAAGGTCAACAACAGCAAGTGGAGAGTCTGGCACCTGGGGAGGAATAACTGCTGGAATCAGGACAGGCTGGGGGGAGCTGCTGGAGAGGAGCTCTGTGGAGAAGGACCTGGGGGTCCTGGTGGGTGACAGGGTGGCCATGAGCCAGCAGTGTGCCCTGGGGCCAAGAAGGCCAGTGGGATCCTGGGGGGCATCAAGAGGAGTGTGGGCAGCAGGTCACAGGAGGGGATCCTCCCCTCTGCTCTGCCCTGCTCAGGCCCCACCTGGAGTGTTGTGTCCAGTGCTGGGCTCCCTGGGATAAAAAGGACAGGGATCTCCTGGAGAGAGTCCAGAGGAGGGCTACTGAAGATGATGAAAGGCCTGGAGCATCTCCCCTGGGAGGAAAGGCTGAGGGAGCTGGGGCTGTTCAGCCTGGAGAGAAGAAGCCTGAGAGGGGATCTGATCAATGGTTCTCAATAGCTGAAGGGTGGGACACAGGGGGACATGGGCAGCCTCTTCTCAGTGTCTGTGGGGACAGGACAAGGGGCGATGGGCTCAAGTTGGAGCCCAGGGAGTTCCCCCCAATGTGGGGAAGAACTTCTTCCCAGTGAGGGTGAGGGAGCCCTGGGACAGGCTGCCCAGGGGGGTGTGGAGTCTCCTTCTCTGGAGAGATTCCAGCCCCATCTGGATGTTGCCCTGTGTGCCCTGTCCTAGGGACCCTGCTTTGGCAGGGGGGTTGGACCCCATGATCTCTGGAGGTCCCTTCCCACCCCTGTGATTCTGTGAAGGGAGGGGGGTGCCTTTGCCTTGTTTCTCCCCCTGGTTTTGGCTCCAGAGTATTTTCCTTGCTGGGGATGGGGAGCACAGCAGCTTCCAGCCACCACTGCTCCCCTCCCAGTGCCGCTGGCAGGGAAACCACAGCCAGGAAACCACTAATGGGAGCAGTGAAAACCATGTGGTTTCCTGGGAAAGGGACTGGAGACCCCAGTCCAGCTCCCACTGAGGAGATGCCTCCCCTGGGGTTGCTCCCCTGGTCCCTTCCCACCCCTGTGATTCTGTGATTCTATGATTCCTCATTCCCTTCCTGGAACGTTTCCCAACACCGTGGCCCGCCATAGGCCTCTCAGGCCTATCATCCAGCTCTGATCCCATCCAGAAGACCCATTTCCCTGTCTCAGTTTCCCTTCTCTGCCCTGTTTTCCTCCCCAGGGTGCTCAATTACTGCCGGGTGTTCACCGAGCTCTGTGAAACCTTCCTAGATAAGATCGTTTGTACGCCGGGCCAAGGCCTGGGCGACCTGCGGACGCTGGAGCTGCTGCTGATCTGCGCAGGTCACCCGCAGTATGAGGTGAGTGAGGTTGTAACACCCACACACACACCTTTCCTCCCCAAATCTTGCTTGGACAGAGCAAAGGTGGGACCCCCCCCGCCCCAAAGCTGCTCTGCCACCCCCTCCATGGCTGGGCAGGGGGTGAAATACCTCACGAGAGGCTGATGGGCGATGGGGACTTGAGAGGCCCAGCAGCAGCGTCCCGCGTGGAACGGCCTCAGCATAGAAGGAATTCAGTTCTTTAATTGCCAATCAAACCAGACAAGGGTAATGAGGAATAAAACCAAACGTTAAAACAGCTCCCACCTTCTCCTGAGGCTCCACATAACCCCCCAACTCCCTCCCTCCCCACCGCTGGAGAATGGGGTCCCACCCACAGCAGATGGTCCTCCATGGACTTCTCCATCGTGAGTTCTTCCCCAACGGGGCTTCAGCTCCTCACCAGCTGCCCCAGTGTGGGTCACTGCTGTGGGGTGCCGACCTTCAGGCACAGACTGCCCCAGCCTGGTCCCCCACGGGGTCACAAGCTCCCCCAACAAACCTGCTCTGGTGTGGGCCTCTCTCCATGGGCTGCAGGTCCTACCAGGAGCTTGCTCCAACGTGGATCACAGCATCTTCCACACCATAAAATAATGGGTGGGAAGGGACTTTTTGAGGTCATCTCATCCCACCCTGCAGTGAGCAGGGACACCTTGAACTAGAGCAGGTCACTCAGAGCCCCATCCAGCCTGACCTGGAATGTCTTTGGGGAGACAATTCTATCACAATCTAAACTCAAATCTATAAAAGCTAAACTCAGATCAAAGCTAAACTCAGATCAAAGCTAAACTCAGATCAAAGCTAAACTCAAAGCTAAACTCAAAGCTAAACTCAAAGCTAAACTCAAAGCTAAACTCAAAACTAAAATAAAACCTAAAATAAAATCTGAAATAAAACTTAAAATCTAAAATAAAATCTAAAGTAAAATCTAAGGTAAAAATGTAAAGTAAAAGTAAAAATCTGAAGTAAAAGTAAAAAATATAAACAACTCAAGCCTAACTTCTAAAATAAAATCTAAAATATATCAAAATATAAAATATAAAAATCTAGACTCTAAAAATGGAAAAATTTAGTCTAAAAAGGTTTTTTTGTTAACACCTGGAATCTAAATGGTGAAAATCTAGACCAAAAATGTCACATTTAGACTCTAGAATGTTTTTAAAATATTAAAAAGTAGAGTCCAAGCTATAGAAATCTAAATTGTAAATCTAAATTGTAAAATCTGAAATAAACTTTGAAGCTAAAAATCTAAAGCTCTGACCTCAAAATCTTGAGTCTACAATAAAATCTGGAATCAAACCAGAAAATAATCTAAACTCCCCAAAAAACCCTAAAATGAAACCTAAAACATGAAGATCTAGAATCTGAAATGAAAAAAAAAAATCTAACTTATTAAAATGCTAAAATCTAAAGGAAAATCTAAAATATGAAAGGCTGAAATTTAAACATACAGAATCCAAAGTTTTAAAAATCTTCAAATATAAAAACTAAAATGAACCCTAAAATGGAAAATATTACAATCTAACAATCTAAAACCTTAAAGAAAACCTACTTTCTAAAAATCTAGAAATATAAGAATTTGGAATTTAAAATAAGTTTGATAAAATTCAGTTTGATAAGAGGAAAAACCTAAAAAAAAAAGAGGAAGCATCTGAAATATAAAAATCCAGAAGTTGAAATTAAAAAGCGAAGATGTAAAAATGGAAATCTAAAAGAAAATCTAATCTAAAATCTGAAAGAAAACCTAAATTCTAGCATACTAAGATGTAAAATTTTAATAGAAATCTAGAAATCTAAATAGCTAGAAATCCAAAAAAGCTAGAAATATTAAAAACTGTCTCTAGAAAATTCTAGAATTGGAAATCGATGCAATAACATTCAATTCAGTGGTATTAAAAATTCAAATCTAAAGGAAAAGCTAAAATCTGAAATATAAAAATTTGAAATCTGAAAATCTAGAATCTGAAAACCTAACCCGCTGAAATTTGAAAGGAGAAACCCTGAAATCTACAAATCTCAAATTTAAAGAAAATCTAAAACTTAAAAATCTCAATTTTAAAATAAGAAAATACAAACCCTAAAAATCTACAACTGAAAATAAATAAACCTGAAATCTAAAAATCTCAAATTCAAAATAAGAAAATCTAAAACCTAAACCCCTGAAATTTAAAATAAGAAAACCTGAAATCTAAAAATCTAAACTCTAAAATAGAATCTAACCCCTAAAAATCTCAAATTTAAAATAAGAAAATCTAAAATCTAAACCTCTGAAATTGAAAATAAGACCTGACATCTAAAAATTAAAATTTAAAATTAAAAAAATCTGAACCCTGAAACTCTCAAATTGAAAATAAGACAATGAAAATCCCTAAAACTCTAAAATTTAAAGTAAGACAATGAAAACAACTAAAACTCTACAACTTAAAATAAGGAAACCTGAAATCTACAAATCTCGAATTTCAAATCAGGAAATTTAAACCCGAAAACTCTAAAACTTAAAATAAGAAAACCTGAAATCTAAAAATCTCAAATTTAAAATAAGAAAATCTAAAACCTCTGAATTTTAAAATGAGAAAACCTGACATCTACAAATTAAAATTAAAAAATCTGAACCCTGAAACTCTCAAATTGAAAATAAGAAAACCTGACATCTAAAAATCTCAAATTGAAAATAAGAAAGTCTAAACTCTACAAATGTAAAATTGAAAATGAGAAAACCTGACATCTAAAAATTAAAATTTAAAATGAAAAAATCTGAACCCTGAAACTCTCAAATTGAAAATAAGGAAACCTGAAATCTACAAACCTCAAATTTCAAATCAGAAAATCTAAACTCTAAAAATCTCAAATTGAAAATAAGAAAGTCTAAATTCTAAAAGTCTCAAATTGAAAATAAGAAAACCTGACATCTAAAAATCTCAAGTTTCAAATCAGAAAATCTAAGCCCTAAAAATCTCAAATTTAAAATAAGAAAGTCTAAACTCTAAAAATTTTAAATTGAAAATAAGAAAACCTGACATCTCAAATTTACAATTTCAAATTAAAAAATCTGAACCCTGAAACTCTCAAATTGAAAATAAGGAAACCTGAAATCTACAAACCTCAAATTTAAAGTAAGAAAATCTAAACCCTAAAAATCTCAAATTGAAAATCAGAAAGTCTAAAATCTAAAATTTCAAATTGAAAATCAGAAAATCTAAAGTCTAAAAATCTTAACTTTAAAATAAGAAAGTCCAAACTCTAAAAATGTAAAATTGAAAATAAGAAAACCTGAAATCTAATAATTAAAATTTAAAACTAAAAAATCTAACCCCTGAAACTCTGAAATTGAAAATAAGAAAACCTGACATCTAAAAATCTCAAATTGAAAATAAGAAAATCTAAACTCTAAAAATGTAAAATTGAAAATAAGAAAACCTGACATCTAAAAATTAAAATTTCAAATTAAATAATCTGAGCCCTGAAACTCTCAAATTGAAAATAAAGAAACCTGACATCTACAAACCTCAAATTTCAAATCAGAAAATCTAAACTCTAAAAACGTAAATTTGAAAATAAGAAAACCTGACATCTAAAAATCTCAAATTGAAAATAAGAAAGTCTAAACTCTTAAAAATGTAAAATTCAAAATCAGAAAACCTGATATCTCAAAATTAAAATTTCAAATTAAAAAATCTGAACCCTGAAACTCTCAAATTGAAAATAAGGAAACCTGACATCTAAAATCTCAAATTTAAAGTAAGAAAATCTAAACCCTAAAATTCTCAAATTGAAAATAAGAAAACCTGACATCTAAAAATTAAAATTAAAAATAAAAAAATCTGCACCCTGAAACTCTCAGATTGAAAATAAGAAAACCTGAAATCTAAAAATCTCAAATTTAAAATAAGAAAATCTAAGCTCTAAAAATCTCAAATTTAAAATAAGAAGGTCTAACCTCTAAAAATGTAAAATTGAAAATAAGAAAACCTGACATCTAAAAATCTCAAATTGAAAATAAGAAAGTCTAAACTCTAAAACTGTAAAATTGAAAATCGGAAAACCTGTCATCTCAAATTTAAAATTTCAAATTAAAAAACCTGAACCCTGAAACTCTCAAATTGAAAATAAGGAAACCTGAAATCTACAAACCTACCTAAATTTCAAATCAGAAAATCTAAACTCTAAAAATCTCACATTGAAAATAAGAAAACCTGACATCTAAAAATCTCAAATTGAAAATAAGAAAGTCTAAGTCCTAAAAATCTCAAATTGAAAATAAGAAAGTCTAAACTCTAAAACTGTAAAATTGAAAATAAGAAAACCTGACATCTAAAAATTAAAATTTAAAATTAAAAAATGTAACCCCTGAAACTCTCAAATTGAAAATAAGGAAACCTGAAATCTACAAACCTCAAATTGAAAATGAGAAAGTCTAAACTCTAAAAATCTCAAATTGAAAATCAGAAAACCTGACATCTAAAAATTAAAAAATCTGAACCCTGAAACTCTCAAATTGAAAATAAGGAAACCTGAAATCTACAAACCTCAAATTTCAAATCAGAAAATCTAAACTCTAAAAATGTAAAATTGAAAATAAGAAAACCTGACATCTAAAAATCTCAAATTGAAAATAAGAAAGTCTAAACTCTAAAACTGTAAAATTGAAAATCAGAAAACCTGACATCTCAAATTTAAAATTTCAAATTAAAAAATCTGAACCCTGAAACTCTCAAATTGAAAATAAGGAAACCTGAAATCTACAAACCTCAAATTTCAAATCAGAAAATCTAAACTCTAAAAAACCTCAAATTGAAAATCAGAAAGTCTAAAATCTAAAATTCTCAAATGTAAAATCAGAAAATCTAAAGTCTAAAAATCTCAAATTTAAAATAAGAAAGTCCAAACTCTAAAAATGTAAAATTGAAAATAAGAAAACCTGAAATCTAATAATTAAAATTTAAAATTAAAAAATCTAACCCCTGAAACTCTGAAATTGAAAATAAGAAAACCTGACATCTAAAAATCTCAAATTGAAAATAAGAAAATCTAAACTCTAAAAATGTAAAATTGAAAATAAGAAAACCTGACACCTGAAAATTAAAATTTCAAATTAAAAAATCTGAACCCTGAAACTCTCAAATTGAAAATAAAGAAACCTGACATCTAAAAATCTCAAATTGAAAATAAGAAAGTCTAAACTCTAAAAACGTAAAATTGAAAATAAGACCTGACATCTCAAATTTAAAATTTCAAATTAAAAAAATCTGAACCCTGAAACTCTCAAATTGAAAATAAGGAAACCTGACATCTCCAAATCTCAAATTTAAAGTAAGAAAATCTAAACCCTAAAAATCTCAAATTGAAAATCAGAAAGTCTAAATTCTAAAATTCTCAAATTGAAAATCAGAAAAGCTGACATCTGAAAATTAAAATTTCAAATTAAAAAATCTGAACCCTGAAACTCTCCAATTGCAAAGAAGGAACCCTGACATCTAAGAATTAAATTTTAAAATTAAAAAACCTAACCCCTGAAACTCAAATTTCACCTGAGGAGCCCTAAACCCCCCGTGTCCCCCCCCAGGTGGTGGAGATCTCCTTCAACTTCTGGTACCGGCTGGGCGAACACCTCTACAAGACGGACGACGCCGTCATCCACAGCATCTTCAAGGCCTACATCCAGCGCCTGCTCCACGCCCTGGCCCGCCACTGCCAGCTCGACGCCGACCACGTAAGGGCCCCCAATCCCAGCGCTCCCCAGTCCCAGTGGGATGCCATGGACAAGCTCCGGAGTCCCTTGGGATCCTTGGGTTAGACCGCTTCCCCATGGGATGCTGGTTCTCCGAGTGCCAGGGGGGATCCTCTCCCCTTGATCCAGGATGGGTGGGATGGGGGTTCTCTTAGTTTGGGGGATCCACTCCCCTTGATCCAGGATGGGTGGGATGGGGGTTCTCTTAGTTTGGGGGATCCACTCCCCTTGATCCAGGATGGGTGGGGTGGGGGTTCTCTCAGTTTGGGGGATCCACTCCCCTTGATCCAGGATGGGTGGGGTGGGGGTTCTCTCAGTTTGGGGGATCCACTCCCCTTGATCCAGGATGGGTGGGGTGGGGGTTCTCTCAGTTTGGGGGATCCACTCCCCTTGATCCAGGATGGGTGGGGTGGGGGTTCTCTTCGGAGGGTGGGTGGGGTTCTCTTAGTTTGGGGGATCCACTCCCCTTGATCCAGGATGGGTGGGGTGGGGGTTCTCTTAGTTTGGGGGATCCACTCCCCTTGATCCAGGATGGGTGGGATGGGGGTTCTCTTAGTTTGGGGGATCCACTCCCCTTGATCCAGGATGGGTGGGATGGGGGTTCTCTTAGTTTGGGGGATCCACTCCCCTTGATCCAGGATGGGTGGGGTGGGGGTTCTCTCAGTTTGGGGGATCCACTCCCCTTGATCCAGGATGGGTGGGGTGGGGGTTCTCTTAGTTTGGGGGATCCACTCCCCTTGATCCAGGATGGGTGGGGTGGGGGTTCTCTTAGTTTGGGGGATCCACTCCCCTTGATCCAGGATGGGTGGGATGTGGGTCCTCTCAATCTGGGGGTGTCCAGGGGGATCCGCTCCCCTTGATCCAGGATGGGTGGGGTGGGGGTTCTCTCAGTTTGGGGGATCCACTCCCCTTGATCCAGGATGGGTGGGGTGGGGGTTCTCTCAGTTTGGGGGATCCACTCCCCTTGATCCAGGATGGGTGGGGTGGGGGTTCTCTCAGTTTGGGGGATCCACTCCCCTTGATCCAGGATGGGTGGGATGGGGGTTCTCTTAGTTTGGGGGATCCACTCCCCTTGATCCAGGATGGGTGGGGTGGGGGTTCTCTCAGTTTGGGGGATCCACTCCCCTTGATCCAGGATGGGTGGGATGGGGGTTCTCTTAGTTTGGGGGATCCACTCCCCTTGATCCAGGATGGGTGGGATGTGGGTGCCCTAATCTGAGGGTGTCCAGGGGGGATCCTCTCCCCTTGATCCAGGATGGGTGGGATGTGGGTCCTCTCAATCCGGGGGTGTCCAGGGGGATCCGCTCCCCTTGATCCAGGATGGATGGATCTCCCTGAGCTTCTCTCACCCATTTTCCCCCCCATCCCCTCCTCTTTCCCCACCCCCCCCAGGAGGGCGTCCCAGAGGAGACAGATGATTTTGGGGAATTCCGGATGCGGGTCTCGGATCTGGTGAAGGATCTCATCTTCCTGGTGGGATCGGTGGAGTGCTTTGCTCAGGTGGGTTTGGGGGGGCATCCCATCCTCCCCCACCCCCTTGTCCCATCCCCCCCCCCCCCAGATGCCATCATAGCCTCCATGTCTCCCCCTCGCAGCTCTACGCCACGCTGAAGGACGGGAACCCGCCCTGGGAGGTGACAGAAGCTGTCCTCTTCATCATGGCCTCCATCGCCAAGAGCGTTGACCAGTGAGTCCTGAGCCTCTCCTGCTCCCGTCCCGCCCGCCACGGCCCCAGCACCCCCATGGGATCCATGAATCCCAGGGCTGATCCCTCCAGGAGCTGCTCCAGCTCCAGCACCCCCATGGGATCCATGAATCCCAGGGCTGATCCCTCCAGGAGCTGCTCCAGCTCCAGCACCCCCATGGGATCCATGAATCCCAGGGCTGATCCCTCCAGGAGCTGCTCCAGCTCCAGCACCCCCATGGGATCCATGAATCCCAGGGCTGATCCCTCCAGGAGCTGCTCCAGCTCCAGCACCCCCATGGGATCCATGAATCCCAGGGCTGATCCCTCCAGGAGCTGCTCCAGCTCCAGCACCCCCATGGGATCCATGAATCCCAGGGCTGATCCCTCCAGGAGCTGCTCCAGCTCCAGCACCCCCATGGGATCCATGAATCCCGGGGCTGATCCCTCCAGGAGCTGCTCCAGCATCCCCATGGGATCCATCAGAATGGGTGCTGATCCCTCTGGGAGCTGCTCCAGCTCCAGCATCCCCATGGGGTCCATCAGAACGGGTGCTGATCCCACCAGGAGCTGCTCCAGCTCCAGCACCCCCATGGGATCCATGAATCCCGGGGCTGATCCCTCCAGGAGCTGCTCCAGCTCCAGCACCCCCATGGGATCCATGAATCCCAGGGCTGATCCCTCCAGGAGCTGCTCCAGCTCCAGCACCCCCATGGGATCCATGAATCCCAGGGCTGATCCCTCCAGGAGCTGCTCCAGCTCCAGCACCCCCATGGGATCCATGAATCCCAGGGCTGATCCCTCCAGGAGCTGCTCCAGCTCCAGCACCCCCATGGGATCCATGAATCCCAGGGCTGATCCCTCCAGGAGCTGCTCCAGCTCCAGCACCCCCATGGGATCCATGAATCCCAGGGCTGATCCCTCCAGGAGCTGCTCCAGCATCCCCATGGGATCCATCAGAATGGGTGCTGATCCCTCCAGGAGCTGCTCCAGCTCCAGCACCCCCATGGGATCCATGAATCCCGGGGCTGATCCCTCCAGGAGCTGCTCCAGCTCCAGCACCCCCATGGGATCCATGAATCGCGGTGCTGATCCCTCTGGGAGCTGCTCCAGCTCCAGCACCCCCATGGGATCCATGAATCCCGGGGCTGATCCCTCCAGGAGCTGATCCCCAGCCCTCTCCCCAGGGAGAACAACCCGACGCTGGTGGAGGTGCTGGAGGGGGTGGTCCGTCTCCCGGAGAGCGTGCACACCGCCGTGCGCTACACCAGCATCGAGCTGGTGGGGGAGATGAGCGAGGTGGTGGACAGGAACCCCCAGTTCCTGGGTGAGTCACAGCCCCCCCCTCTCACCCCTGAGACCCCTCACCCCCCCTCAATGTGCCCTCTCACCCCTCCCCGTCCCCACTCATCCCCCAGTGTCCCCCCCCGAGCCTTCCCTGTTCTCCCTCACCCCCCAGTGTCACCCTTCACCCCCATGATGTGCCCCCCTTTTCCTCCCACTCCCCATGAAGCCCCATGACTCCCCCCAGACCCCGTGCTGGGCTGCCTGATGAAGGGGCTGTGGGACCCCCTGGTGTCCCCCTGACGTCCCCCTGATCCCTTGATGTCCCCCTGACCCCCCTGTTCCCCTCCCCCCAGACCCCATGCTGATGAAGGGGCTGTGTGACCCCCTGATGTCCCCCTGATGTCCCCCTGACCCCCCCATGTCCCCCCCAGAGCCCATGCTGGGCTACCTGATGAAGGGGCTGTGTGACCCCCTGCTGTCCCCCTCACCCCCCTGTCCCCCCCCCAGACCCCATGCTGATGAAGGGGCTGTGTGTCCCCCTCACCCCCTGATGTCCCCCTCACCCCCTGATGTCCCCTGACCCCCTGCTGTCCCCCTGTCCCCCCCCCCAGACCCCGTGCTGGGCTACCTGATGAAGGGGCTGCGGTGGACCCCTGCTGATGTCCCCCTCACCCCCTTGATGTCCCCCTCACCCCTCGATGTCCCCCCACCCCTGCTGTCCCCCTGACCCCCTTGCTGTCCCCCTGTCTCCCCCCAGACCCCGTGCTGGGCTACCTGATGAAGGGGCTGTGTGACCCCTTGATGTCCCCCTGACCCCCTGCTGTCCCCCTCGTCCCCCCAGACGCCCGTGCTGGGCCACCTGATGGAAGGGGCTGTCGCGACCCCCTGGATGTCCCCTGACCCCCTGCTGTCCCCCTGTCCCCCCCCCAGACCCCGTGCTGGGCTACCTGATGAAGGGGCTGTGTGACCCCATGATGTCCCCCTCACCCCATGATGTCCCCCTCACCCCTTGATGTCCCCCTCACCCCCTGCTGTCCCCCTCACCCCTTGATGTCCCCCTGTCCCCCCCCCAGACCCCGTGCTGGGCTACCTGATGAAGGGGCTGTGTGACCCCTTGATGTCCCCCTCACCCCTTGATGTCCCCATCATCCCCTGATGTCCCCTGACCCCCTGCTGTCCCCCTGTCCCCCCGACCCCGTCTGCACCTGTACCCCCTGATGTCCCCTGCCCTGTCCCCTCCCCCAGACCCCGTGCTGGGCTACCTGATGAAGGGGCTGTGTGACCCCCTGATGTCCCCTGACCCCCTGCTGTCCCCCTGTCCCCCCAGACCCCGTGCTGGGCTACCTGATGAAGGGGCTGTGTGACCCCCTGATGTCAGACCCCTGATGCTACCCCTGTCCCCCTGATGTCCCCCTGTCCCCCCCCCAGACCCCGTGCTGGGCTACCTGATGAAGGGGCTGTGTGACCCCTTGATGTCCCCCTCACCCCATGATGTCCCCCTCACCCCCTGATGTCCCCCTCACCCCCTGCTGTCCCCCTCACCCCTTGATGTCCCCCTGTCCCCCCCCAGACCCCGTGCTGGGCTACCTGATGAAGGGGCTGTGTGACCCCTTGATGTCCCCCTCACCCCTTGATGTCCCCATCATCCCCTGATGTCCCCTGACCCCCTGCTGTCCCCCTGACCCCCTGATGTCCCCTGACCCCCTGCTGTCCCCCTGTCCCCCCCCAGACCCCGTGCTGGGCTACCTGATGAAGGGGCTGTGTGACCCCCTGATGTCCCCCTCACCCCTTGATGTCCCCCTCACCCCTTGATGTCCCCACACCCCCTGCTGTCCCCCTGTCCCCCCCCCAGACCCCGTGCTGGGCTACCTGATGAAGGGGCTGTGTGACCGCCTGATGTCCCCCTGCTGTCCCCCTGACCCCCCTGTCCCCCCCCCAGACCCCGTGCTGGGCTACCTGATGAAGGGGCTGTGTGACCGGCGCCTGGCCTCGGTGGCAGCCAAAGCCATCCACAACATCTGCTCCGTGTGCCGGGACCACATGGCCCAGCACTTCTCGGGGCTGCTGGAGATCGCCCGCGCCCTCGACTCCTTCACCCTCTCTCCTGAAGCTGCTGTTGGGCTCCTCAAGGGTATGGACCAAAAAAAAAAAAAGGGGGGAGGGGGGAGGGGAGTGTGTGACATGATGAGTGACACCCATTTCTCACAGCGTTCTGATGGAGAAACTGGCCACCACTGGGCTGGACTGGTGGGTCGTCAGCTGGTGATGGGGAATGGAGCTGAACCCAGCGTGAGGCTGGGCACAAGTGGTGTCCCCAGGGCTGGGGGCTGGGGCCAGCTCTGTTCAGTGGCTTCATCAGTGACCTGGGTGAGGGGAGCTGATGTTCCCTCAGTATGTTTGCAGATGACACTAAGCTGGGAGGAGCTGTGGGTCTGCCTGAGGGTGGGGAGGCTCTTCAGAGGGGTCTGGCCAGGCTGGAGCCATGGGCTGAGCCCAAGGGGATGAGGTTCAACCAGGCCAAGGGCAGAGTGCTGCCCATGGGACACAAGAAGCCCCAGCAGCGCTACAGGCTGGGGCAGAGCGGCTGGAGAGCTGCTGGGAGAAGGACCTGGGGGTGTTGGGGGAGCTCAGCCTGCCCAGGAGCCAGCAGTGTGCCCGGGGGGCCAGGAAGGCCAAGGGCATCCTGGCTTGTGTCAGAGCCAGCGTGGGCAGGAGGTGTGGGGAGGGGATTGTGCCCCTGGGCTGGGCACTGGGGAGGCTGCAGCTGGAGTGCTGGGTCCAGTTCTGGGCTCCTCAGCATCAGAAGGCCATGGAGGTCCTGGAGCGAGTGCAGAGAAGGGCAAGCAGGCTGGGGAAGGGGCTGGAGGGCAAATGCTCTGAGGAGCAGCTGAGGGAGCTGGGGGTGTTGAGGCTGGAGCAGAGGAGGCTGAGGGGAGCCCTTCTCCCCCCTGCCCTGCCCTGCCCTGCCAGGAGCCATCACGGCTCCTCCAGATGATCCTTTCCCCCTCCCCACTACCCCAGAAACATCTCACCATCTGATGTAACCAACAATCCCCTTTCAAACCCCCCCCCCAAAAAAAAAAAAACCCCATTCCAGGGAAATCCATCATCCTGGAGAAGCAGGAATCCCCTCCTCATCCCAACGGGATGCGATGGGAGCGACTGGAAATGAAACACCCTCAGCATCCTGTTTTCACCACCAGCATTCCCACTGCTGATGCTTTTCCCTGCTCCTTGATCCCCCATGTCTTCTCCTCCTCCAGGAACAGCTTTGGTCCTGGCCAGGCTGCCCTTGGAGAAGATCTCGGAGTGCCTCAGCGAGCTCTGCGCCGTGCAGGTGATGGCCTTGAAGAAGGTATGTCCCAACCTCGCCTGGTTTTAACTGGGAATTGGGATGGGGAAGGGGAAGGTTGAAATCCCATCACTCCCATTTCACATCCCCAAAAAACCCAGAGGAGTTGGAGGATTCTGGGTCCCACCTCAGCTTCATCCACATCCCCAATCCTCAGCGCTCACGGTGATGCTGAGCTGGGGATCCCTTGAGGAGAGCGATGGGTTCTGGTGGTTGGGAAGCTGGTTTGGGGGTGTGTGTGTGGGGGGTTCTGTTCCCAAATCTTTCCCTTTTCCCTCATTTTCCCTTTTGGCTTCCCAGCTGTTGTCTCAGGAGCCCAGCAACGGCCTCTCCTCCGACCCCACCGTGCCCCTGGATCGCCTGGCTGTCATATTTCGGTGAGGATGAGGATGGGAGCTCCTCACAACTCCCATTCCCCCCACCACCACCCACCCTCCATCCCAAAAATCCCCAGTGGGAAAGGGCCTGGAAGCAGCTTTGACTTCCAGGATCTCCAAGCCACATCCCTCAGGCTCCATAGGGGGAAGCAAAGGGGCAGTGACCCCCAAAAGCCCCCCTTAACCCCCCCTGCCTCCCACAGACACACCAACCCCATCGTGGAGAACGGGCAGATCCACCCGTGCCAAAAAGTCATTCAGGAGGTGAGTGTCCCCCCAATCCCAGGGGTTATTCCCCCCAATCCCAGGGGTTATTCCCCCTTCCAGGGGTTATTCCCCCTTCCCTGAGTTGCAGCAGGGAGACAACACGGGGCTGGTGTGTCACAGCCCTCCCTTCCCCTCCCCTCCCCTCCCCTCCCTTCTCCTTCCCTTCTCCTTCCCTTCTCCTTCCCTTCTCCTTCCCTTCTCCTTCCCTTCTCCTTCCCTTCTCCTTCCCTTCTCCTTCCCTTCTCCTTCCCTTCTCCTTCCCTTCTCCTTCCCTTCTCCTTCCCTTCTCCTTCCCTTCTCCTTCCCTTCTCCTTCCCTTCTCCTTCCCTTTGTATTCCCTTCCCTATCTCTTCCTTTTCCCCTTCTCTCCTTTCCCTGTGCCCCTTCCCTTTGCCCCTTCCCCTTCCCTTTCCCCTCTCTTCTCCTTCATATTCCTTTCCCTCCCTTTTCCCCTTCCCTTTTCCCCTTCCCTCCCCTTTTCCCCTTTTTCCCCCTTCCCCTTTTTCCCCCCTCCCTTCCCCTTTTTCCCCCTCCCCTTTTCCCCTTTTTCCCCCCTCCCCTTTTCCCCTTTTCCCCCCCTCCCTTCCCCTTTTTCCCCCCTCCCTTCCCCTTTTTCCCCCCTCCCTTCCCCTTTTCCCCCCTCCCTTCCCCTTTTTCCCCCCTCCCTTCCCCTTTTCCCCCCTCCCTTCCCCTTTTCCCCCCTCCCTTCCCCTTTTTCCCCCCTCCCTTCCCCTTTTTCCCCCCTCCCTTCCCCCTTTTTCCCCCCTCCCTTCCCCTTTTTCCCCCCTCCCTTCCCCCTTTTTCCCCCCTCCCTTCCCCCTTTTCCCCGCTCCCTTCCCCTCTCTTTCTCTTCCTTTTCCCTTTCCCCTTCCCCTTCCCCTTCCCCTCCCTCCCCTACAACCACAACTCCTGGCTCACCCCATCACTCCCAACCCACCCCAATCCCTTCCCTCCTCCCCAAACCCAACTCCCACCTTCAGGGGTTTCCCCCCCCCCGCCCCTTATTCCCAGGGTACCTAGAGATTTGGGGGCTGGCTTTCCCCCTCATCCTTCTATATCCCCCTCCATCCCCCCCACTTCCCCTTCCCCTTCCTCCTTGTCCCCCCAGATCTGGCCCGTGCTCTCAGAGACCCTGAACAAGCACAGCGCCGACAACCGCATCGTGGAGCGGTGCTGCCGCTGCCTGCGCTTCGCCGTGCGCTGCGTGGGGAAGGGCTCTGCTGCCCTGCTCCAACCCCTTGTCACCCAGGTAACGGGGGCACAACCCCCTCTCTAGAACCCCCAGCCTTGGAAAAGTCTCCTTGCCAGCACTTGGAAAGCCCTCAAGGTTTTGGGGAGCCCCCATGGGAAGCAAAGAGCTCTCATGGAGCATAGAATCCCAGACTGGGCTGGGTTGGGAGGGACCCCAAGGGTCACTGAGCTCCAACCCCCTGACACAGGCAGGGACACCAACCTCCAGGCCTGGAGCTACACAAGGTTGACCCCAGCCAACCTGGCCTTGGACACCCCCTGGGATTGGGGCACCCACCCCCTCTCTGGGCAGCCCCTTCCAGCCCCTCCCCACTCTCCAAAGACCTTCCCCACCATGGATGCTCTGGGAGAGCTGAGCTCTTCCCAACTCCATGAGGACCTTGGAATTGTTTCCTCCCAGCCCCAGCTTCCATAGGGAAGTTTTGTAACTGGGGGGAGAACCCCCATCCTTGGAAAAGCCTCGTTGCCAGCACTGGGAAAGCCCCCATGGTTTTGGGGAGCCCCCTGGAAAGCAGAGAGCTCTCATGGAGCATAGAATCCCAGCCTGGGCAGGGTTGGAAGGGACCCCAAGGGTCACTGAGCTCCAACCCCCCTGACACAGGCAGGGACACCAACCTCCAGGCCTGGAGCTACACAAGGTTGACCCCAGCCAACCTGGCCTTGGACACCCCCTGGGATTGGGGCACCCACCCCCTCTCTGGGCAGCCCCTTCCAGCCCCTCACCACTCTCTCTCCAAAGAACTTCCCCACCATGGATGCTCTGGGAGAGCTGAGCTCTTCCCATCTCCATGGGAACCCTGGAATCGTTTCCCCCCAGGCTCCAGCTTCCATAGGGAAGTTTTGGTGACACCAGGTGACATGTGTCATCTCCTCCCCACAGATGGTGAACGTGTACCGGGCACACCAGCACTCCTGTTTCCTCTACCTGGGCAGCATCCTGGTGGATGAGTATGGCATGGAGGAAGGCTGCAGGCAGGGACTGCTTGACATGCTGCAGGTGGGTGGCATGGCACAGGGTGGAAAGATGATGGTGATGGTGGCTTCCTGCCCCTTAAAAGCCGTGGTCAATCCCCAATGAAGGGACTGAATGTTCCCTCTGCTGAGGGAACTGGCTGCTCTGCTCCTTCTCCTGGAGTCACCTGAACCACAGAGGAGAAGGTTTGGGATGGGTTCTGCTGGAGATACTGGTTGTCACCAGCCTGGCCTGTGGGATGAAGG
The DNA here is from genome assembly GCA_027925045.1 of Hypotaenidia okinawae. Taxonomy (NCBI): domain Eukaryota; kingdom Metazoa; phylum Chordata; class Aves; order Gruiformes; family Rallidae; genus Hypotaenidia; species Hypotaenidia okinawae. The sequence goes on along the minus strand of BSDF01000001.1, from coordinate 1,473,940 downwards.
TGGCTGGTGGCCGGACCCAGCGTGAGGCTGGGCACAAGTGGTGTCCCCAGGGCTGGGGGCTGGGGCCAGCTCTGTTCAGTGGCTTCATCAGTGACCTGGGTGAGGGGAGCTGATGTTCCCTCAGTCAGTTTGGGGGTGACACTGAGCTGGGAGGAGCTGTGGGTCTGCCTGAGGGTGGGGAGGCTCTTCAGAGGGGTCTGGCCAGGCTGGAGCCATGGGCTGAGCCCAAGGGGATGAGGTTCAACCAGGCCAAGGGCAGAGTGCTGCCCATGGGACACAAGAAGCCCCAGCAGCGCTCCAGGCTGGGGCAGAGCGGCTGGAGAGCTGCTGGGAGAAGGACCTGGGGGTGTTGGGGGAGCTCAGCCTGCCCAGGAGCCAGCAGTGTGGCCGGGGGGCCAGGAAGGCCAAGGGCATCCTGGCTTGTGTCAGAGCCAGCGTGGCCAGGAGGTGTGGGGAGGGGATTGTGCCCCTGGGCTGGGCACTGGGGAGGCTGCAGCTGGAGTGCTGGGTCCAGTTGTGGGCTCCTCAGCATCAGAAGGCCATGGAGGTCCTGGAGCGAGTGCAGAGAAGGGCAAGCAGGCTGGGGAAGGGGCTGGAGGGCAAATGCTCTGAGGAGCAGCTGAGGGAGCTGGGGGTGTTGAGGCTGGAGAAGAGGAGGCTGAGGGGAGCCCTTCTCACCCCGGCCCTGCCCTGCCCTGGCAGGAGGGTGCAGAGAGGTGGGCGCTGGTCTCTTCAGCCAGGGGCCAGGAGCTGGGACAAGGGGCACTGGGCTCAAGCTGGGCCAGGGCAGGCTCAGCTCAGCTGGGAGGGCAAAGTTCTTCCCTGGCAGAGTTGTGGGGCTGTGGAACAGGGGCCTGGGACAGGGTCAGGGCCTGGAACGTGCCTGGAGCAGGGTCAGGGCCTAGAACAGGGTCAGGGCCTGGAAGAGGCCTGAAGCAGGGTCAGGGCCTGGGATGGGCCTGGAACAGGGGCCTAGAAGAGGGTCAGGGCCTAGAACAGGGGCCTCCTGCCCAGGGAGGGGGCTGAGTCCCCAGCCCTGGGGGTGTTGAACAGAGGGGAGATGAGGTGCTCAGGGATGGGGGTCAGCACAGGACAGGGACAGTTGGACTCGATGATCTCAAAGGGCTTTTCCAGCCTGGGGACTCCAGGATGCTGTCCTAGAGCACTAACAGATCCCATCCCCCTCTCCCAGGCACTCTGTGTTCCCACCTTCCAGCTCCTGGAGCAACCCAGCGGCCTCCAGAACCACCCAGACACCGTGGATGACCTCTTCCGCCTGGCAGCCAGGTACCCACAGCTCCTCCATCCCCAGAGCCCCCTGGGCCCCTCTCCCACAGCTCCTCCATCCCCCAGAGCTCCACAGGCCCCTCTCCCACAGCTCCTCCATCCCCCAGAGCTCCACAGGCCCCTCTCCCACGGCTCCTCCATCCCCCAGAGCCCCCTGGGCACCTCTCCCACGGCTCCTCCATCCCCAGAGCTCCACAGGCCCCTCTCCCACAGCTCCTCCATCCCCAGAGCTCCACAGGCCCCTCTCCCACAGCTCCTCCATCCCCAGAGCTCCACAGGCCCCTCTCCCACAGCTCCTCCATCCCCAGAGCTCCACGGGCACCTCTCCCACGGCTCCTCCATCCCCAGAGCCCCTGGTCCCCTCTCCCACGGCTCCTCCATCCCCCAGAGCCCCCTGGTCCCCTCTCCCACGGCTCCTCCATCCCCCAGAGCCCCCTGGTCCCCTCTCCCACGGCTCCTCCATCCCCCAGAGCCCCCTGGTCCCCTCTCCCACAGCTCCTCCATCCCCCAGAGCCCCCTGGTCCCCTCTCCCACGGCTCCTCCATCCCCCAGAGCCCCCTGGTCCCCTCTCCCACGGCTCCTCCATCCCCCAGAGCCCCCTGGTCCCCTCTCCCACGGCTCCTCCATCCCCCAGACCCCCTGTGCCCCTGTCCCTCCCTGGTGAGGTGGGAAGGTGCAGGTGTCGCCCCCTGGCAGGTTCATCCAGCGCAGCCCGGTGACGCTGCTGCGGAGCCAGGTGATGATCCCCATCCTGCAGTGGGCCATCGCTGCCACCACCCTGGAGCACCGCGACGCCAACTGCAGCGTCATGAAGTTCCTGCGGGATCTCATCCACACCGGGCTGGCCAACGACGTGAGAGGGCTTCTGCTGAGGGAGGGAGAGAACACTCCTTCCTCCTCCTCCTCCTTCTTCCTCCTTCCTCCTTCCTTCTTCTTCTTCTTCTTCTTCTTCCTCCTCCTCCTCCTCCTCCTCCTCCTCCTCCTCCTTCTTCCTCCTCCTCCTTCTTCTTCCTCCTCCTTCTTCTTCCTCCTCCTTCTTCTTCCTCCTCCTTCTTCTTCCTCCTCCTTCTTCTTCCTCCTCCTTCTTCTTCCTCCTCCTTCTTCTTCCTCCTCCTTCTTCTTCCTCCTCCTTCTTCTTCCTCCTCCTTCTTCTTCCTCCTCCTTCTTCTTCCTCCTCCTTCTTCTTCCTCCTCCTTCTTCTTCCTCCTCCTTCTTCTTCCTCCTCCTTCTTCTTCCTCCTCCTTCTTCTTCCTCCTCCTTCTTCTTCCTCCTCCTTCTTCTTCCTCCTCCTTCTTCTTCCTCCTCCTTCTTCTTCCTCCTCCTTCTTCTTCCTCCTCCTTCTTCTTCCTCCTCCTTCTTCTTCCTCCTCCTTCTTCTTCCTCCTCCTCCTTCCTCTTCCTCCTCCTCCTCCTTCCTCTTCCTCCTCCTCCTCCTTCCTCTTCCTCCTCCTCCTTCCTCTTCCTCCTCCTCCTCCTTCCTCTTCCTCCTCCTCCTTCCTCTTCCTCCTCCTCCTTCCTCTTCCTCCTCCTCCTCCTTCCTCTTCCTCCTCCTCCTCCTTCCTCTTCCTCCTCCTCCTTCCTCTTCCTCCTCCTCCTCCTTCCTCTTCCTCCTCCTCCTTCCTCTTCCTCCTCTTCCTCCTCCTCCTCCTTCCTCTTCCTCCTCCTCCTCCTTCCTCTTCCTCCTCCTCCTCCTTCCTCTTCCTCCTCCTCCTTCCTCTTCCTCCTCCTCCTCCTTCCTCTTCCTCCTCCTCCTTCCTCTTCCTCCTCCTCCTTCCTCTTCCTCCTCCTCCTCCTTCCTCTTCCTCCTCCTCCTCCTCCTCCTCCCCTTCCTCCCCCTCCTCCTCCCCAATCCCACGTCTGAGCCAGCCGCGTTCCTTCATCGTCCCCTCTCCTCCTCCTCCTTCTTCTCCCTCCTGCAGCACGAGGAGGATTTCGAGGTGAGGAAGGAGCTCATCAACCAGGTGATGAACCAGCTGGGCCAACAGCTTGTCAACCAGCTCCTCCACACGTGCTGCTTCTGCCTCCCACCCTACACCCTGCCCGACGTCGCCGAGGTGCTCTGGGAGATCATGCAGATCGACCGGCCGGTGAGGAGCACCCCCTCCTTTCTCCACACCCCCTCCCCAAAATTCAACCCATGCCAGGAAAAGAGGGGAGAACAGGAGGGCCAACCCCATCCTGGGGTGCATCCAGCACCCCAAACAATCCAGGGAGGGGATTGTCCTGCTCTGCCCTGTGCTGGGGTGGCCTCACCTGGAGTCCTGGGGGCAGGTTTGGGTGTCACAGGACAAGAGGGACAGGGAGCCCTTGGAGAGTGTCCAGAGGAGGCAGCGAGGATGGGGAAGGGTCTGGAGGGGAAGTGTCCTGAGGAGAGGCTGAAGGGCCTGGGGTTGTCCAGCCTGGAGCAGAGGAGGCTGAGGGGAGAGCTCCTGGGGGTCTGTGGCTCCCTGCCCAGGGCAGCGAAGGGGCAGCGCCCATCTCTCTCCTCTCTTTGGGGCCCAGGGACAGAACCCCAGGGAACGGCGTGAAGCTGCCAGGGGAGGGGTAGGTTGGCTGTTAGGAAGAGGTTCTGTGCTGAGAGGGGGTCGGGCACTGGCACAGGCTCCCCAGGGAAGGGGTCCCAGCCCCGAGCTGGGCTGAGGGCAAGAAGCGTCTGGCCGATGCCCTCAGTGCCCTGCTCTGCCTGGGCTGGGCCTGTGTGGAGCCAGGACTGGGACTCCATGGGCCTTAGGGGGCCCTGCCAGCTCAGGAGGTTCCAGGCTCAGACACCCCTCTAGTTTTGGCCCCATGGGGTGAGTTTCCCCCCTCCATCCCATCCCCATCCCCATCCCATCCCCGCAGACGTTCTGCCGCTGGCTGGAGAGCTCTCTCAAGGGGCTGCCCAAGGAGACCACAGGAGGAGCCATCCAGGTCACACACAAACAACTCACCGACTTCCACAAGCAGGTGACGAGGTGAGCGGGACCCCAAAGCCCATTCTGCACCCATCCCCAGCATCCACACCCCCCAAAATCCCCAGCATCCACCCACCTCCCCATCCCCAGCATCCACACCCCCCAAATCCCCAGCATCCACCCACCTCCCCATCCCCAGCATCCACACCCCCCAAATCCCCAGCATCCACTCACCCCCATGTCCAGCATCCACACCCCTCTATCTCCCCAGCATCCATCCCCCCATCTCCCCAGCATCCACCCCCATCTCCCCGCATCAGCCCCCATCTCCCAGCATCCATCCCCCCATCTCCCCGGCATCCACCCCCCATCTCCCCGGCATCCACCCCCCATCTTCCCGGCATCCACCCCCCCAAATCTCCAGCATCCATCCCCCCATCTCCCCAGCATCCATCCCCCCATCTCCCCAGCATCCATCTCCCCATCTCCCCAGCATCCATCTCCCCAGCCTCCATCCCCCCATCTCCCCAGCATCCATCCCCCCATCTCCCCAGCATCCACCCCCATCTCCCGGCATCCACCCACCCCCCATGTCCAGCATCCACCCCTCTATCTCCCCAGCATCCATCCCCCCATCTCCCCGGCATCCACCCCCCATCTCCCCGGCATCCACCCCCCATCTCCCCGGCATCCAGCCCCCCATCTCCCCAGCATCCATCCCCCCATCTCCCCGGCATCCACCCCCCATCTCCCCGGCATCCACCCCCCATCTTCCCGGCATCCACCCCCCCAAATCTCCAGCATCCATCCCCCCATCTCCCCAGCATCCATCCCCCCCATCTCCCCAGCATCCATCTCCCCATCTCCCCAGCATCCATCTCCCCAGCCTCCATCCCCCCATCTCCCCAGCATCCATCCCCCCATCTCCCCAGCATCCACCCCCATCTCCCCGGCATCCACCCATCCCCCATGTCCAGCATCCACACCCCTCTATCTCCCCAGCATCCATCCCCCCATCTCCCGGCATCCACCCCCCAAATCTCCAGCATCCATCCCCCCATCTCCCCAGCATCCATCTCCCCAGCATCCATCCCCCAAATCCCGCATCCACCCCCATCTCCCGGCATCCATCCCCCCATCTCCCCAGCCTCCATCCCCCCCATCTCCCCAGCATCCACCCCCCATCTCCCCAGCATCCACACCTCCCCCAAATCCCGAGCATCCAATCCCCACCAAATCCCCAGCATCCTCCCCTCCATCTCCCCAACATCCACCCCCCCATCTCCCCAGCATCCACCCCTCCCCAAATCCCCAGCATCCCCCCTCCATCTCCCCAGCATCCACACCCCCATCTCCTCACCATCCACACCCCCCATCTCCTCACCATCCATCCCCCCATCTCCCCAGCATCCATCCCCCACCAAATCCCCAGCATCCACCCCCCATCTCCCCCACATCCTCCCCCCATCTCCCCAGCATCCATCCACCCCTCCCATCTCCCCAGCATCCCCCCCAATCTCCCCAGCATCCCCCATCTCCCCAGCATCCATCCACCTCTCCCAGCATCCACCCCCCATCTCCCCAGCATCCACACCCCCCATCTCCCCAGCATCCACCCCTCCCATCTCCCCAGCATCCCCCCCCAATCTCCCCAGCATCCACACCCCCATCTCCTCACCATCCACACCCCCCCATCTCCCCAGCATCCACCCCCCCAAATCCCCAGCATCCACCCACCCCCCATCTCCCTAGCATCCATCCCCCCCATCTCCCCAGCCTCCATTGCCCCCCCATCTCCCCAGCATCCATCCACCCCCATCTCCCCAGCCTCCATTGCCCCCCCATCTCCCCAGCCTCCATCCCCCCCATCTCCCCAGCATCCATCCCCCCCATCTCCCCAGCATCCCCCCCATCTCCCCAGCATCCACCCCCCATCTCCCCAGCCTCCATCCCCCTGTCCCCCCAATCCCCCCCATTCCAATCTCCCCCCATTTAACCCCCTTTTCCCCCAACCCCCCCATTTAACCCCCCCATTTAACCCCCCCATTTAACCCCTTTCCCCCCAATCCCCCCCATTTAACGCCCCCATTTAACCCCCCCATTTAACCCCCCTTCTTCCCCAATCCCCCCCATTTAACCCCCCCATCCTCCCTTCCACCCCCCCATTTAACCCCCCCATTTAACCCCCCATTTAACCCCCTTTCCACTTAATCCCCCCCATTTAACCCCCTCACCCTCCCTTCCACCCCCCATTTAACCCCCCCATTTAACCCCCCATTTAACCCTCCTTTCCTCCCATTGCCCCCCATTTAACCCCCATTTAAACCCCTTTCCCCCAATCCCCCCATTTAACCCCCCTGTCCCCTCAATCCCCCCATTTAACTCCCAATCCTCCCATTTCACCCCCCCATTTAACCCCTATCCTCCCTTCCAATCCCCCCATTTAACCCCCTGTCTCCCCCAATCCCCCCCCATTTAACTCCCCCCACCTTTCCACCCCCCCATTTAACTCCCCCACCTCCCTTCCACTCCCCCATTTAACTCCCCCTATTCCTCCAATCCCCCCATTTAACCCCCCCATTTAACCCCCCTGTCCCCCCAATCCCCCCATTTAACCCCCCATTTAACCCCTTCTCCCCCAACCCCCCATTTAACCCCCCATTTAACCCCCACACCCTCCCACCCCTCCCATTTAACCCCCTTCTCCCCCATCCCACCCATTTAACCCCCCCATTTAACCCCCCCATCCTCCCTTCCACCCCCCATTTAACCCCCTTCTCCCCCATCCCACCCATTTAACCCCTCCATCCTCCCTTCCACCCCCCATTTAACCCCCCCATTTAACCCCCCCATTTAACCCCCCATTTAACCCTCCTTCTCCTCCCATTGCCCACCCATTTAACCCCCCATCCTCCCTTCAACCACCCCATTTAACCCCCTTTTCCCCCAATCCCCCCACTTAACCCCCCCATTTAACCCCCTATCCTCCCTTCCAATCCCCCCCATTTAACCCCCCTGTCCCCCCAATCCCCCCCATTTAACCTCCCACCCTCCCTTTCCACCCCCCCATTTAACCCCCCTGTCCCCCCAATCCCCCCCCATTTAACCCCCCCATTTAACCCCCCTTTTCCCCCCAATCCCCCCCCATTTAACCCCCCCATCCTCCCTTCCACCCCCCAATTAACCCCCCCACCCTCCCCCATTTAACCCCCCTGTCCCCCCCCCCCATTTAATTCCAGCGCTGAGGAATGTAAACAAGTCTGCTGGGCCCTGAGGGACTTCACCCGCCTCTTCCGATAGCTCCAGGTGAGAGACCCCCCCAGAACCCCCCCCCCAGCACCCCCTACCATCATTTTGGGGTGCTGGGAGCCTTATCCCCCCCCCACCCCCCCCAAAACCCACCCCCTCTTCTCCCCTTCCCCAGGAATGTCTTTTTAATTAGAAGATCAGAAAGGAAGAAACAACCCCCCCCCCCCACGAATGTGACCCCCCCCATCAATAAGAGCCCAGTGTGGCTGAGAGGAGGGGGGGGGGATCCCCAAAGCACCCCAAAAACTGGAGCTGAAGCCTTGGGAGAAGTTTAGGGGGGACACACACAAAGGACTTGAGGGTCCCATGTTCCAGCCTGGTTTGCTTCTCCCAATCAAGCAAAGAAATCAATTTTGGGGGGGGGGAGATAATTGGGGGGGGGGGGATGTTGGGGAGAAGGGGAAGGGGGGCGGGGAATGGGGGGGGGGAGATAAATAAAATAATTTAAAAAAAGAAGAGAAAAAACCTTTTCCAAACCACCTAAAATTCACCCTATGTGCCCCCCCCCTTCTGCCCCCCTCCCCAAATTCCACAGGCGCCCCCCCACACACCCCCCCCCACCTCAGCAGCACAATGGGAAAGGGGAATAACACACCCCCCCCCACCCCCCACCCCCCATCAGAGGGGGGAAAACCAGGAATAGAATGGATTAGAAGATTGGGAATGGGTGGGGGGGGGGTGTCTGGGGTGGGGGGGGATGTCTGGGGGTGTCCCCCCCCCTTTTCCCTGAGCCCCCCCCCATCCTGCATGGTGCTGGAGAAGACTCAGAGGGGGTGGGTTGTTTAAAAATATATATATATATATATATAGGATTCTTTGGGGGGTTTTTTTTGGGGGGGGGGGCTTGTTTTGGGGGGTTATTGGGGGGGGTTGGTGTGGTTGAGCTGAAGGTTGGAGCGTTGGGGGGGGCTGATCCTTTTGGGAGGGGGGTGTCTGTGGCTGCCTGGAAAATGATGGGAAAGAGCCCAAAAAACCTGGGGATAAACAGGAAGAAAGTTAACACCCCCCCCCCAAATCCCTCCAACCCCCCCAAAAATCAACCCTCCAAACAACCCAATATCCCCCCAAAAACCCCCTCCAACCCCCCCCCCAAAAAACCCCAAACCTCTCCAACAACCCCCCAACCACCCCAAAATACCCACACCCCCCCCCCCCCAAATCTCCAAAACCCCTCCAACCCCCCCCCAAAAAACTCCCATGGATTGGGGGAGGTGGGTCCATGCCCCCCCCATGAATTGGGGGGTGGGTCCTTGTGTCCCCCCCCATGGATTGGGGGAGGTGGGTCCATGTCGTGTCCCCACCATGGATTGGGGGAGGTGGGTCCATGCCCCCATGGATTGGGGGGTGGGTCCATGCCCCCCATGGATTGGGGGAGCTGGGTCCATGCCCCCCCATGAATTGGGGGGTGGGTCCATGCCCTCCCATGGATTGGGGGGTGGGTCCATGTGTGTCCCCCCATGAATTGGGGGGTGGGTCCATGTGTCCCCTCCATGAATTGGGGGAGGTGAGTCCATGCCCCCCCATGGACTGGGGGAGGTGGGTCCATGCCCCCCCATGAATTGGGGGGTGGGTCCATGCCCCCCCATGGATTGGGGGAGGTGGGTCCATGCCCCCCCCATGAATTGGGGGGTGGGTCCATGTGTGTCCCCCCATGAATTGGGGGGGTGGGTCCATGCCCCCCCCCATGGATTGGGGAGGTGGGTCCATGTGTGTCCCCCCATGAATTGGGGGGTGGGTCCATGTGTGTCCCCCCATGAATTGGGGGGGTGGGTCCATGCCCCCCCCCATGGATTGGGGAGGTGGGTCCATGTGTCATCCCCCCCGGATTGCGGGAGCTGGGCCCATGCGTCCCCCCATGAATTGGGGGTGGTGGGTCCATGTGTGACCCCCCCATGGACTGGGGGGGTGGGTCCATGCCCCCCCCATGAATTGGGGGAGGTGGGTCCATGCACTCCCCCAATGGATTGGGGGAGGTGGGTCCATGTGTCCCCCTCCCCATGAATTGGGGGGGTGGGTCCATGCGTTGTCCCCCCCCATGGATTGGGGGGTGGGTCCATCCCCCCATGGATTGGGGGGGTGGGTCCATGTGTCATCCCCCCCATGGATTGGGGGGTGGGTCCATGTGTCATCCCCCCCCCCAGGATTGGGGGGTGGGTCCATGCCCCCCCTGGCTTGGGGGAGATGGGGACCCATCAGGTGCTCCTCCCCCATGGGATGCTGGAGGTTGGGTTGACCTCAGCATCACCCCCCCCACTCCCCCATCCCCAACCCCCCCCCCAATCCCCATTCTCCCCTCACCCCATCACTGCTGCAGCCCCCAGGGTCCCTCGGGGGGGCCGGGGGGGCTGTGGATTTGGGGGGCCCTTTGCTGGTCCCTCCAGAGCCGGTGCAGCTCCTTGAACTGCTCCACCAGCTCGTCCTTGAGGTCGGGGTGGGAGATGTGGAGCGGGACGCTGTCAGCAGACCAGGACAGCTCCCCAGAGAACATCTCCAGCAGCAGCCTGGCCACCACTGGCACCACCTAGGACAAGTGGGGGGGTCCCCCATATCAGCATTGGGGCTGGGGGGGTGTCTGTCTGTCCGTCCCCCCTCCTCTCCTTGTTCCCCCCCCCCATCCTACCTGCACCGTGATGAGTTTCTTCTCCTTGGGTTTCTGGTCTGGCCACTCCTCCCCAAAGCAGAAGAAGATCTCAAAGGGGGGGGTGCTGGTCTGGCCCTTCTGGAACAGGATCAGACCTGGGGGGGTGGGGAGGGGGTGGGGGGCGTGGAGGGGGTGGGGGAAAGGGGGCTGGATGCTGTGGGGAGGGGCTGGATGGGAGAACGCTCAGCAACCCCCCCAACCAGCCCCATCCCTGAGGGGCACAGTGAAGGGCTGGATGGGACCATCCCTCCCCATCCCCATCCCATCCCCATCCCCATCCCATCCCCATCCCCATCCCTCCCCATCCCCATCCCCATCCCATCCTCATCCCCTCCCCCTCCCCATCCCTCTCCCCATCCCCATCCCCTTCCCCATCCTCCTCCCCCTCCCCCTCCCATCCCTCTTCCCATCCCCTCCCCATCCCATCCCCATCCCATCCTCTCCCCATCCTCATCCCATCCCCATCCCCATCCCCATCCCCCTCCTCCTCCCCATCCCATTCCCTCCCCTCCCCATCCCCGTCCCTCCCCCTCCCCCTCCCATCCCCATCCCCTCCTGATCCCCTCCCCATCCCATCCCCATCCCCATCCCATCTCCTCCCCCCATCCCCATCCTCATCCCCATCCCCTCCCCCTTCCCTATGCCCATCCCCATCCCCATCCCATCCCATTCCCCTCCTCATCCCCCTCCCCCTCCCCATCCCATCCCATCCCCATCCCATCCCATCCCCCTCCTCATTCCCATCCCCTTCCCCATCCCCATCCTCCTCCCCCTCCCCCTCCCATCCCTCTTCCCATCCCCTCCCCATCCCATCCCCTCCCCATCCCCATCCCATCCCCATCCCATCCTATCCCATCCCATCCCCATCCCATCCCCATCCCCCTCCTCCTCCCCATCCCATTCCCTCCCCTCCCCATCCCCATCCCTCCCCCTCCCCCTCCCATCCCCATCCCCTCCTGATCCCCTCCCCTCCCCATCCCCATTCCATCCCATCCCCATCCAGATCCCTCCCCATCCCCATCCCCTCCCCATCCCATCCCCATCCCCATCCCATCTCCTCCCCCCATCCCCTCCTCATCCCATCCCATCCCCATCCCCTCCCCATCCCCATCCCCATCCCCACCCCATCCCCATCCCCATCCCCATCCCATCCCCATCCCCATCCCATCCCCCTCCCCATCCCATCCCATCCCCCTCCCCATCCCCATCCCCTTCCCCATCCCCATCCCCATCCCCTTCCCCATCCCCTTCCCCATCCCCTTCCCCATCTTCCTCCCCCTCCCATCCCTCTTCCCATCCCATCCCCCTCCTCCCCATCCCCTCCTCATCCCATCCCATCCCATCCCCATCCCCTCCCCATCCCCATCCCATCCCCATCCCCTCCCCTCCCCATCCCCATCCCCTCCCCATCCCCATCCCCATCCCCATCCCATCCCCCTCCCCATCCCCATCCCATCCCCATCCCCCTCCCCATCCCCATCCCCATCCCCATCCCCACCCCATCCCATCCCCTCGACCCTCCCCCTCCCCCCTCCCCCCTCACCATTCAGAAACCCTTCCAGACTGAAGAGCTTGGTCTTCTTCTCCCTCTCGATGGGGTTGGGGCCGGCTCGGGGGGCAGCGCAGGGCCCGCTCCAGAACACTTTACACTGGCAAAGCCGGATGGCGTAGAGATCCTGCCCCTGGAGCTCCAGGATCAGGCCCCTGTCCAGCGCATCCAGCAACTGGTGGGTGTAGAAACGCTGCTTCTCGTTGGGGATGGTGTCGGCGGCCGGGAACCTGACCTGCTCCAGGCTGAGGGGCCCGAACAGCTCCACCTGCTCCTGGGTGGGCTCCAGGCTGCTGTGGAACAGGCGGCACCCCTGGGGGTTGCTGATGGTCAGGGAGCTCACCTGCCGCCCGCGGTACTGCAGCTTCAGCTCCAGGTCGGTCACTGGGACGGGGCGGGGGGTGTGGGAGGGGGTTAGAGGGGGAAAGAGAGGGATTTGGGGGGGTTGGAGGGGGAAAGAGAGGGGTAGGGGGTGTGGGGGAGGGGGGTGGGAGGGGGGAAGAGAGGGATTTGGGGGGGTTGGGGGGGGAGGGGAGAGAGGGAGGGGGTGAGGGGGGTGTGGGGAGGGGGTGGGGAGGGGGTGTGAGGGAGGGGGGAAAGAGAGGGATTTGGGGGGGTTGGAGGGGGAAAGAGAGGGGTAGGGGGGTGTGGGAGGGGGTGGGAGGGGGGAAGAGAGGGAGGGTTTGGGAGGGGTTGGGGGGGGAAAGAGAGGGGTAGGGGGGTGTGGGAGGGGGTGGGAGGGGGTTAGAGGGGGAAAGAGAGGGATTTGGGGGGGTTGGAGGGGGAAAGAGAGGGGTAGGGGGGTGTGGGAGGGGGTGGGAGGGGGTTAGAGGGGGGAAAGAGAGGGATTTGGGGGGGTTGGGGGGGAAAGAGAGGGGTAGGGAGGTGTGGGAGGGGGTGGGAGGGGGGAGAGAGGGAGGGGGTGAGGGGAGGGTGTGGGAGGGGGTGGGGAGGGGGTTAGAGGGGGAAAGAGAGGGATGGGTTGGGGGGGGGTTAGAGGGGGGAAGAGAGAGGGGGTAGGGGGGTGTGGGAGGGGGTGGGAGGGGGGAGAGAGGGAGGGGATTTGGGGGGGTTGGGGGGGGAAAGAGAGGGGTAGGGGGTGTGGGAGGGGGGAAGAGAGGGGTAGGGGGGTGTGGGAGGGGGTGGGAGGGGGTTAGAGGGAGAAAGAGAGGGGTAAGGGGGTGTGGGAGGGGGTGGGAGGGGGGAAGAGAGGGATTTGGGGGGGTTGGGGGGGAAAGAGAGGGGTAGGGGGTGTGGGAGGGGGTGGGAGGGGGGAAGAGAGGGATTTGGGGGGGTTGGGGGGGAAAGAGAGGGGTAGGGAGGTGTGGGAGGGGGTGGGAGGGGGGGAGGGAGGGGGGTGGGAGGGGGTGAGGGGGTTAGAGGGGGAAAGAGAGGGATTTGGGGGGGTTGGGGGGAAAGAGAGGGGTAGGGGGGTGTGGGAGGGGGGAAGAGAGGGGTAGGGGGGTGTGGGAGGGGGGTGGGAGGGGGGTTAGAGGGGGAAAGAGAGGGATTTGGGGGGAGTTGGAGGGGGAAAGAGAGGGGTAGGGGGGTGTGGGAGGGGGTGGGAGGGGGGAAGAGAGGAATTTGGGGGGGTTGGGGGGGTTAGGGGGGAAAGAGAGGGGTAGGGGGGTGTGGGAGGGGGTTAGGAGGGGGGAAAGAGAGGGATTTGGGGGGGTTGGGGGGGTTGGGGGGGAAAGAGAGGGGTAGGGGGTGTGGGAGGGGGTGGGAGGGGGTTAGAGGGGGAAAGAGAGGGATTTGGGGGGGTTGAGGGGGGAAAGAGAGGGATGGGGGGTGTGGGAGGGGGTTAGAGGGGGGAAAGAGAGGGATTTGGGGGGGTTGGAGGGGGTTGGGGGGGAAGAGGGAGATTTGGGGGGGTTGGAGGGGATTAGAGGGGGTTGGAGTGATGCACCCCCCTCCCCCCTTCCCCCCCCCCATCCCTCATCACTGGTCACACCCCCACAGCGCCCAGGGGGGCTCCTGGCAACCCCCCCCCCCAACTTCATCCCCCCCCCCAACTTCATCCCCCCCACCCCAAGTTCACACCCCCCCCCCAACTTCATCCCCCCCGACCCCCATATGTGACCTCCCACCCCCCCCATGTGTGTGGCCCCCCCACCCCTCCATGTGTCCAGCCCCCCCAATGTGTGGCCCCCCCCCCCCCAATATGTGCCCCCCCAATATGTCCCCCGCACCCCCCTTATGTGGCCCCCCTACCCCCATATGTGTGTGTCCCCCCACCCCCCATGTCCCCCCCACCCCCCATGCCACCCCCACCCCCCATGCCACCCCATGCCAGCACCCTGTGTCCCCCAAAACCTCCCCCACCCCCCACTCCTCCAAACCCCCTCCTCATGTCCCCCCCACCCTGTGCCCCCTCCATCCCCCCTCCCCCCATGCCCCCCCACCCATTCCCCTCGTAACCCCCCAGCCCCCCCGTGCCCCCCCATCCCACTCCCCCCATGCCCCCACAGCCCCCCCAAACCCCCCATGTCCCCCATCCCCACAGCCCCCCATACTCCCACAGCCCCCCCATACCTCCATAGCCCCACACAGCCCCCCCAACCCCCCCATGCCCCCACAGCCCCCCTCCCCACACAGCCCCCCAACCCCCCCAAGCCCCTACAGCCCCCCGACCGCCCCCCATGCCCCCCCATACCCCTACAGCCCCCCCATGCCCCCACAGCCCCCTCCCCACACAGCCCCCCACAGCCCCCCTCCCCAGATCCCTCCACGCCCCCACAGCCCCCCAACCCCCCCACGCCCCCCCATCCCCACCCGCCATGCCCCTACAGCCCCCCAACCCCCCCATGCCCCCCCATCCCCCATACCTCCATAGCCCCCCACAGCTCCTCTCCCCACACAGCCCCCCCATGCCCCCCAGCCCCCCCATACCCCTACAGCCCCCCCCATGCCATCCATGCCCCCCCATCCCCACAGCCCCCGCAGCCCCTCTCCCCAGAGCCCCCCCATGCCCCCCCCAAGCCCTCCATCCCCCCAGCACCCCCCGTGCCCCCCCTTGCCCCCCCCAGCCCGGTTCCTACGTGGCAGCATGTGGGGGCTGACGAGCAGCCCGGGGATGCTCTGCTCCTGGGGGGGCTGGGGGCACGTGCCCGGGGGTCCCAGGGGGGTCCGGACTCAGCGAGGGGTCCCTGGGTGTCCCCCATTTCCCCAGGGGGAGCAGCACCCCGGGGGGGGCCCATAAACTCCGGGGGGGACAAAGGGGGGGGCTCCTCCTTGGGCCAGGGGTAGGAGGGGGCAGCAGCTGGGGTTCTGGGGTACAGGGGGGGGATGGGGGGGGGGTGGAGGGTCAGGGGGGGCTACGACACCCCCCCCCCCAAAACACCCCCCCCAAAACAGCACACACCCCCCCTTCCCCCTCCCCCACTCACCAATGCTCAGGGATTCCATCTTCTGGAGCTGGGGGGGGGGGCAGTGTCAGGGGGGATTCAGGACCCCCCCACCCCCCCCGGGGTGTCCCCGGTTTGGGGGGTCCCCCCAAACCCTCCCCCCCAGGTACCTGGCTGATGTCCTCTTCTTCCTCCTCCTCCTCCTCCTCCCCCCGCTGCAGCCGGGCTCGTCCTCGGGCTCCCCATCTGGGGGGGGGGAGATGGGATTGGGGGGGCTGGGGGGGTCGTGGGGGGATGGGGGGGTGTTGGTGGGTCGTGGGGTGCTGGGGGGGTCGTGGGGTGCTGGGGGGTTGTGGGGTGCTGGGGGGTTTGGGGGGTCGTAGGATCCTGGGGGGGTTGGGGCTGTTGTAGGGTGCTGGGGGGTCGTAGGGTGCTGGGGGGCTTGGGGGTCGTGGGGTGCTGGGGGGGTTGTGGGATGCTGAGGGGGGATGGAGGGGATGGGGGAGGTCGTGGGGTGCTGGGGGGTTGGGGGGTCGTGGGGTGCTGGGGGGTTGGGGGGTTTGGGGGGTCGTAGGGTGCTGGGGGGTTTGAGGGGTCGTGGGGTGCTGGGGGGTTGTGGGATGCTGAGGGGGGATGGAGGGGATGGGGGAGGTCGTGGGGTGCTGGGGGGGTTGTGGGGTGTCATGGGGTGGTTTGGGGGGTCGTAGGATCCTGGGGGGGGGGTTGGGGCTGTTGTAGGGTGCTGGGGGGGTCGTGGGGTGCTGGGGGAGGTTGTGGGATGCTGAGGGTTTGGGGGATGGAGGGTGATGGGGGAGGTCGTGGGATGCTGGGGGGGTTGAGGGGGTCGTGGGGTGCTGGGGGGGTTGGGGGGGTTTTGGGGGGGTCGTAGGGTGCTGGGGGGGTTTGAGGGGGTCGTGGGGTGCTGGGGGGGTTGTGGGATGCTGAGGGGGGATGGAGGGGATGGGGGAGGTCGTGGGGTGCTGGGGGGGTTGGGGGGGTCGTGGGGTGCTGGGGGGATTGTAGGATGCTGGGGGGTGCTGGGGGTGTCGTGGGGTGCTGGGGGGGGGATGGAGGGGATGGGGGAGGTCGTGGGGTGCTGGGGGGGTCGTAGAATGCTGGGGGGGTTGGGGGGGTCGTGGGGTGCTGGGGAAGATTGGGGGGGTCGTGGGATGCTGGGGGGGTTTGGGGGCTCGTGGGGTGCTGGGGGGGTCGTTGGGTGCTGGTGGGTCATGGGGTGCTGGGGATTTTTGGGGTGCTGGGGGGGAGGGGGCTCCTCATAGTGCGTGGATGCTCTTGGGGTGCTGACGCCGGGTGCCCCCCCGGGGGGTTCCCTGCCCCCCCATCATCCTCCCCGTGCCCCCCCCAGTACCCGCAGCACCGGGGGGTTTGGAGGGGTCTTGGGGTGCTGGAGTGGCTTTTGGGGGGTCTTGGGGTGCTGTGCGGCTCGCGGGGTGCTGGGGTACTTTTTGGGGGGTCGTGGGGTGCTGGGGGAGCTTTGGGAGTTCTTGGGGTGCTGGGGGGCTCATGGGGTTCTGGGGGGGTTTAGGGGGTCTTGGGGTGCTGGGGAGGGTGTTGGGGGGTCTTGGGGTGCTGGGGGGTTTTGGGGGGTCTTGGGGTGCTGAGGGGGTTTGGGGTGCTGAGGGGGGTTTTGGGGGGTCTTGGGGATTGGGGGGGCTCCTAAGGTGCTGGAGTGGGTTTTGGGGGGTCTTGGGGTGCTGGGGGAGTTGTGGGGTGCTGAGAGGCCTCGTGGGGTGCTGAGGGGGGTTTAGGTGGTCTTGGGGTGCTGGGGAGGATGTTGGGGGGTCTTGGGGTGCTGAGGGGGGTCTTGGGGTGCTGGGGGGTTTTTGGGCGGTCGTGGGGTGCTGGGGGGAGCTTTGGGAGGTCTTGGGGTGCTGGGGGGCTCGTGGGGTGCTGGGGGGGGTTTAGGGGGTCTTGGGGGGTGCTGGGGGAGCTGTGGGGTGCTGGGGAGTCATGGGGTGCTGGGGGGGTTTGGGGAGGGTCGTGGAGTGCTGGGGGGGTCTTGGGGTGCTGGGGTAGGTTTTGGGGGGTCGTGGGGTGCTGGGGAGGTCTTGGGGTGCTGGGGGGGTTGGGGAGGGTCTTGGGGTGCTGGGGGGGTTTGGGGAGGGTCGTGGGGTGCTGGGGGGGTCTTGGGGGGGGTTGGGGGCTCCTCCTAGCGCGCGGCTGCTCTTGGGGCGCTGATGCCGGGTGCCCCCCGGGGGGTTCCCTGCCCCCCCATCACCCTCCCCGTGCCCCCCCGTACCCACAGCGCCGGGGGGTTTGGAGGGGTTTTGGGGTGCTGGGAGGGTTTGGGGTGCTGAGGGGGGTCTTGGGGTGCTGGGGGGTCTGTGGGGTGCTGGGGTAGGTTTTGGGGGGTCGTGGGGTGCTGGGGGGTCTTGGGATGCTGGGGGGGGTTGGGGAGGGTCGTGGGGTGCTGGGGTAGGTTTTGGGGGGTCGTAGGGTGTTGAGGGGGTCGTGGGGTGCTGGGGGGGTTGGGGAGGGTCGTGGGGTGCTGGGGGGGTCTGTGGGGTGCTGGGGTAGGTTTTGGGGGGTCGTAGGGTGTTGAGGGGGTCGTGGGGTGCTGGGGGGGAGGGGGCTCCTCCTAGCGCGCGGCTGCTCTTGGGGCGCTGATGCCGGGTGCCCCCCGGGGGGTTCCCTGCCCCCCCATCACCCTCCCCGTGCCCCCCTGTACCCACAGCGCCGGGGGGTTTGGAGGGGTTTTGGGGTGCTGGGAGGGTTTGGGGAGGGTCGTGGGGTGCTGGGGGGGTTGGGGTGCTGGGGTCTGTGGGGTGCTGGGGTAGGTTTTGGGGGGTCGTGGGGTGCTGGGGGGGTCTTGGGGTGCTGGGGGGTTTGGGGAGGGTCGTGGGGTGCTGGGGGGGTCTGTGGGGTGCTGGGGGGGACTTGGGATGCTGGGGGGGTTGGGGAGGGTCTTGGGGTGCTGGGTGGGGGAGGAGGGGGCTCCTCCTAGCGCGCGGCTGCTCTTGGGGCGCTGATGCCGGGGTGCCCCCCGGGGGGGGTTCCCTGCCCCCCTCCCATCACCCTCGCCGTGCCCCCCCGTACCCGCAGCACCCGGGGGGGGGAGTTGGAGGGGTTTTGGGGTGCTGGGGTAGGTTTTGGGGGGTCTTGGGGTGCTGGGGGGCTCGTGGGGTGCTGGGGGGGTTAAGGGGGTCTTGGGGTGCGGGGGGAAGCTGTGGGGTGTTGGGGGGCTCATGGGGTGCTGGGGGGTCTTGGGGTGCTGGGGGGGTTGGGGAGGGTCGTGGGGTGCTGGGGGGGTCTGTGGGGTGCTGGGGTAGGTTTTGGGGGGTCGTGGGGTGCTGGGGGGGTCTGTGGGGTGCTGGGGGGTCTTGGGATGCTGGGGGGGGTTGGGGAGGGTCGTGGGGTGCTGGGGGGGTCTGTGGGGTGCTGGGGTAGGTTTTGGGGGGTCGTGGGGTGCTGGGGGGATTGTAGGATGCTGGGGGGTGCTGGGGGTGTCATGGGGTGCTGGGGGGGGGATGGAGGGGATGGGGGAGGTCGTGGGGTGCTGGGGGGGTCGTAGAATGCTGGGGGGGTTGGGGGGGTCGTGGGGTGCTGGGGGGGGTCGTGGGGTGCTGGGGGTTCGTAGGATGCTGGGGGGGTTTGGGGGGGTCGTGGGGTGCTGGGGGGTTTGGGGGGGTCATGGAGTGCTGGGGGGGTCGTGGGGTGCTGGGGGTTCGTAGGATGTTGGGGAGGGTTTGGGGGGGTCGTGGGGTGCTGGGGAAGATTGGGGGGGTCGTGGGATGCTGGGGGGGTTTGGGGGCTCGTGGGGTGCTGGGGGGGTCGTTGGGTGCTGGGGTAGGTTTTGGGGGGTCGTGGGGTGCTGGGGGTCTTGGGGTGCTGGGTGTGGGGGAGGGAGGCTCCTCCTAGCGCGCGGCTGCTCTTGGGGCGCTGATGCCGGGTGCTCCCCCGGGGGGTTCCCTGCCCCTCCCATCACCCTCCCCTTGCCCCCCCGTACCCGCAGCGCCGGGGGGGCCGTGGCAGAGCTCGTAGACCTTGTAGGGCTGGGGGGGCGGCGCGGGGCCCGTCGAAGAGCAGCCGGAACTCGCGGCTCTTGTTGAGGGCGCAGCGCAGCGTCGCTTTCCAGCGGGGGGGTCCGGCTCGTCCCGCCCCCACACGAACTTCCCCGTCTCCTCTGCCCACGCCTTGGGGGGGGGGGGGTCAGTAGCACAAAGAATCCCTCTACCCGCCCCCTCCCAGCATCCCCCTCTGAGCCCCCCCAGCATCACCCCCTCTGACCCCCCCCCAGCATCCCCTCTGAACCCCCCCCACATCACCCCTGTGCCCCCTCCCAGCATCACCCCCCTCTGACCCCCCCCCAGCATCCCCTCTGAACCCCCCCACATCACCCCTGTGCCCCCCCAGCATCCCCCTCTGAGCCCCCCCAGCATCCCCCTCTGAGCCCCCCCACATCACCCCTGTGCCCCCCCAGCATCCCCCTCTGAGCCCCCCAGCATCCCCCTCTGAGCCCCCCCACATCACCCCTGTGCCCCCCAGCATCCCCCTCTGAACCCCCCAGCATCCCCCTCTGAGCCCCCCAGCATCACCCCTGTGCCCCCCCCAGCATCCCCCTCTGAACCCCCCCAGCATCCCCCTCTGAGCCCCCCCAGCATCACCCCTGTGCCCCCCCCAGCATCCCCCTCTGAACCCCCCCACATCACCCCTGTGCCCCCCCCAGCATCCCCCTCTGACCCCCCCCAGCATCCCCTCTGAACCCCCCCACATCACCCCTGTGCCCCCCCCAGCATCCCCCTCTGAACCCCCCAGCATCCCCCTCTGAGCCCCCCAGCATCACCCCTGTGCCCCCCCAGCATCCCCCTCTGAACCCCCCCCACATCACCCCTGTGCCCCCCCCAGCATCCCCCTCTGACCCCCCCCCAGCATCCCCTCTGAACCCCCCCACATCACCCCTGTGCCCCCCCCCCAGCATCCCCCTCTGAGCCCCCCCAGCATCATCCCTGTGCCCCCCCCAGCATCCCCATCTGAACCCCCCAGCATCACCCCTGTGCCCCCCTCCAGCATCCCCCTCTGACCCTCCCCAGCATCACCCCCCTCTGACCCCCCCCACATCACCCCTGTGCCCCCCCCAGCATCCCCCTCTGAGCCCCCCAGCATCCCCCTCTGAGCCCCCCCTGCATCCCCCTCTGAGCCCCCCCAGCATCACCCCCCTCTGACCCCCCCCCAGCATCCCCTCTGAACCCCCCCACATCACCCCTGTGCCCCCCCCAGCATCCCCCTCTGAGCCCCCCAGCATCCCCCTCTGAGCCCCCCCAGCACCACCCCTGTGCCCCCCCCAGCATCCCCCTCTGAACCCCCCAGCATCCCCCTCTGAGCCCCCCCAGCATCACCCCTGTGCCCCCCCCCCAGCATCCCCCTCTGAGCCCCCCAGCATCACCCCTGTGCCCCCCCCAGCATCCCCCTCTGAACCCCCCCACATCACCCCTGTGCCCCCCCAGCATCCCCCTCTGAGCCCCCCCAGCATCCCTCTCTGAACCCCCCCAGCATCATCCCTGTGCCCCCCCTGCATCCCCCTCTGAGCCCCCCCAGCATCACCCCCCTCTGACCCCCCCCAGCATCCCCTCTGAACCCCCCCACATCACCCCTGTGCCCCCTCCCAGCATCCCCCTCTGAGCCCCCCCAGCATCACCCCCTCTGACCCCCCCCCAGCATCCCCTCTGAACCCCCCCCACATCACCCCTGTGCCCCCCCCAGCATCCCCCTCTGAGCCCCCCAGCATCCCCCTCTGAGCCCCCCCACATCACCCCTGTGCCCCCCCCAGCATCCCCCTCTGAACCCCCCCAGCATCCCCCTCTGAGCCCCCCAGCATCACCCCTGTGCCCCCCCCAGCATCCCCCTCTGAACCCCCCAGCATCCCCCTCTGAGCCCCCCCAGCATCACCCCTGTGCCCCCCCCAGCATCCCCTCTGAACCCCCCCCACATCACCCCTGTGCCCCCCCAGCATCCCCCTCTGAGCCCCCCAGCATCCCTCTCTGAACCCCCCCAGCATCATCCCTGTGCCCCCCCCTGCATCCCCCTCTGAGCCCCCCCAGCATCACCCCCTCTGACCCCCCCCCAGCATCCCCTCTGAACCCCCCCCACATCACCCCTGTGCCCCCCCCCAGCATCCCCCTCTGAGCCCCCCCAGCATCCCCCTCTGAGCCCCCCCAGCATCACCCCTGTGCCCCCCCCAGCATCCCCTCTGAACCCCCCCACATCACCCCTGTGCCCCCCCCAGCATCCCCCTCTGAGCCCCCCCAGCATCCCTCTCTGAACCCCCCCAGCATCATCCCTGTGCCCCCCCTGCATCCCCCTCTGAGCCCCCCCAGCATCCCCTCTGAACCCCCCCCACATCACCCCTGTGCCCCCCCCCAGCATCCCCCTCTGAGCCCCCCAGCATCCCCCTCTGAGCCCCCCAGCATCACCCCTGTGCCCCCCCAGCATCCCCTCTGAACCCCCCCACATCACCCCTGTGCCCCCCCCAGCATCCCCCTCTGAGCCCCCCAGCATCCCTCTCTGAACCCCCCCAGCATCATCCCTGTGCCCCCCCTGCATCCCCCTCTGAGCCCCCCCAGCATCACCCCCCTCTGACCCCCCCCCAGCATCCCCTCTGAACCCCCCCACATCACCCCTGTGCCCCCCCCCAGCATCCCCCTCTGAGCCCCCCAGCATCCCCCTCTGAGCCCCCCAGCATCACCCCTGTGCCCCCCCCCAGCATCCCCTCTCTGAACCCCCCAGCATCATCCCTGTGCCCCCCCCAGCATCCCCATCTGAACCCCCCCAGCATCCCCCTCTGAGCCCCCCCAGCACCACCCCTGTGCCCCCCCCAGCATCCCCCTCTGAGCCCCCCAGCATCACCCCTGTGCCCCCCCAGCATCCCCTCTGAACCCCCCCACATCACCCCTGTGCCCCCCCCAGCATCCCCCTCTGAGCCCCCCAGCATCCCTCTCTGAACCCCCCAGCATCACCCCCTGTGCCCCCCCCCGCATCCCCCTCTGAGCCCCCCCAGCATCACCCCCGTGCCCCCCCCCCAAGCACCCCCCCACATTGTGTGTGTCCCCCCCATATCCCCCTATCACCCCCCCATTGTGTGTGCTCCCCCCCACCATCCCATCCCCTGCCCATCGCCCCCTCCCCCTACCCCCATCACCCCCCTCCCCCATCTTCCCCCCAACCCCATGTCCCCACTGTCACCCCATCACCCCCCATTGACACCCCAACACAGCTTCCCCCCCATCCTGTGCTCCCCACCTCCCTTCACAACCCCCCCCCAAAGAGTGTCCCCCCCCACCATTCCCATCATCCCCATCACCACCCCCCCCCCACCCCACATCCCCCCAGCACCCCCCCAGATGCCCCCATCACCCCATGTTCCCCCCTCACTCAGCATCCCCCTCCTCCCACGTGCCCCCCCCACCCCACATCCCCCCAGCACCCCCCAGGTGCCCCCATCACCCCATGTCCCCCCTTCACTCAGCATCCCCCGCCCCCCCATCCCCCCCCACCTTGAAGATGGTGTCGTGGTCCTGGGGGCCGGGGGGTGGCGGGTGGCGTGGTGCCAGGGGATGAGGAAGCGGCGCCGCTCGGGGT
The DNA here is from genome assembly GCA_027925045.1 of Hypotaenidia okinawae. Lineage (NCBI taxonomy): Eukaryota > Metazoa > Chordata > Aves > Gruiformes > Rallidae > Hypotaenidia > Hypotaenidia okinawae. Next base: position 1,451,318 of record BSDF01000001.1, on the reverse strand, counting down.
CCAGCCAGCGCAGCCCCGGGTACCGCCGGCTGTCCACCTGAGCCACCAGCCAGGGCCGCAGCCGCACCCGCCGGGCTGGGGGGTTCATGGCAGGATCTGTGGGGAGAGGGGGGACACGGGGTGTGGGAGGGCTGGGGGAAACCGGGTACCCAGCAGCTTGAAGGCTGGGCTGAGGCCTGGCAGCTCGTGACATGTGTGTGAGAAGGGGCTGAGGCCTGGCAGCTCGTGACACGTGTGAGAGGGGCTGAGGCCTGGCAGCTCATGACATGTGTGTGAGAAGGGGCTGAGGCCTGGCAGCTCATGACATGTGTGTGAGAGCGGCTGAGGCCTGGCAGCTCGTGACATGTGTGTGGGAGGGGTTGAAGCCTGGCAGCTCATGACATGTGTGAGTGGGGCTGAGGCCTGGCAGCTCGTGACAGGTGTGAGGAGCTGAGGCCTGGCAGCTCGTGACAGGTGTGAGAGGGGCTGAGGCCTGGCAGCTCGTGACATGTGTGTGAGAGGGGCTGAGGCCTGGCAGCTCGTGACAGGTGTGAGAGGGGCTGAGGCCTGGCAGCTCGTGACAGGTGTGAGAGGGCTGAGACAACCCCCTCCCCAGCTTGTGACACCTGTGACAAGGGGCTGAGACCCAGCCGCTCATCACAGGCATGAAGGGGCCGAGGCCTGAAACCCACCCCACTCGTGACACGTGTGAGGGGACAGTGTGAGAAGGGGCTGAGGCCTGGCAGCTCGTGACACGTGTGAGAGAGGGGCTGAGGCCTGGCAGCTCATGACATGTGTGTGAGAAGGGGCTGAGGCTTGGCAGCTCGTGACATGTGTGAGGGGCTGAGGCCTGGCAGCTGGTGACACGTGTGAGGGGCTGAGGCCTGGCAGCTCATGACATGTGTGTGAGAGGGGCTGAGGCCTGGCAGCTCACGACACCTGTGACAAAGGCCTGAGGCCTGAAGCCCGCCCTACTCATGACACGTGTGAGGGGAGGCTGTGACAAGGGGCTGAGGCCTGGCAGCTGGTGACAGGTGTGAGAGGGGCTGAGGCCTGGTACCTCAGGACACCTGTGATGGGGCTGAGGCCTGGCAGCTCGTTACACATGTGAAGGGTCTGAGACACCCCCTCCCCCAGCTTGTGACACCTGTGACAAGGGGCTGAGACCCAGCTGCTCATCACAGGCATGAAAGGGCTGAGGCCTGAAACCCACCCCACTCAATGACACGTGTGAGGGGAGAGTGTGACATGGGGCTGAGGCCTGGCAGCTCATGACATGTGTGTGGGAAGGGGCTGAGGCCTGGCAGCTTGTGACATGTGTGAGAGGGGCTGAGGCCTGGCAGCTCATGACATGTGTGAGAGGGGCTGAGGCCTGGCAGCTCGTGACAGGTGTGAAGGGCTGAGGCCTGGCAGCTCGTGACATGTGTGAGAGGGGCTGAGGCCTGGCAGCTCATGACATGTGTGAGAGGGGCTGAGGCCTGGCAGCTCGTGACAGGTGTGTATGAGGGGCTGAGGCCTGGCAGCTCGTGACACATGTGAGAGAGGGGCTGGGGCCTGAAGCCAACTGTGCTCATGACACGTGTGTGGGTGGAGGGTGTGACATGGGGCTGAGGCCTGGCAGCTCATGACATGTGTGTGGGAAGGGGCTGAGGCCTGGCAGCTCGTGACATGTGTGAGAGGGGCTGAGGCCTGGCAGCTCGTGACAGGTGTGAGAGGGGCTGAGGCCTGGCAGCTCGTGACATGTGTGAGAGGGGCTGAGGCCTGGCAGCTCGTGACAGGTGTGAGAGGGGCTGAGGCCTGGCAGCTCGTGACATGTGTGTGAGAGGGGCTGAGGCCTGGCAGCTCGTGACATGTGTGAAGGGCTGAGGCCTGGCAGCTCGTGACAGGTGTGAGTGGTGCTGAGGCCTGGCAGCTCATGACATGTGTGTGAGAGGGGCTGAGGCCTGGCAGCTCGTGACATGTGTGACAGGGGCTGAGGCCTGGCAGCTCGTGACATGTGTGAAGGGCTGAGGCCTGGCAGCTCGTGACATGTGTGAGAGGGGCTGAGGCCTGGCAGCTCGTGACATGTGTGTGAGAGGGGCTGAGGCCTGGCAGCTCGTGACATGTGTGACAGGGGCTGAGGCCTGGCAGCTCGTGACATGTGTGAAGGGCTGAGGCCTGGCAGCTCGTGACATGTGTGTGACAGGGGCTGAGGCCTGGCAGCTCGTGACATGTGTGTGACAGGGGCTGAGGCCTGGCAGCTCGTGACATGTGTGAAGGGCTGAGGCCTGGCAGCTCGTGACATGTGTGAGAGGGGCTGAGGCCTGGCAGCTCGTGACAGGTGTGAGTGGTGCTGAGGCCTGGCAGCTCATGACATGTGTGAAGGGCTGAGGCCTGGCAGCTCGTGACAGGTGTGAGAGGGGCTGAGGCCTGGCAGCTCGTGACATGTGTGAGAGGGGCTGAGGCCTGGCAGCTCGTGACATGTGTGAGTGGGGCTGAGGCCTGGCAGCTCGTGACATGTGTGACAGGGGCTGAGGCCTGGCAGCTCGTGACATGTGTGAAGGGCTGAGGCCTGGCAGCTCGTGACATGTGTGAGAGGGGCTGAGGCCTGGCAGCTCGTGACATGTGTGTGAGAGGGGCTGAGGCCTGGCAGCTCGTGACATGTGTGACAGGGGCTGAGGCCTGGCAGCTCGTGACATGTGTGAAGGGCTGAGGCCTGGCAGCTCGTGACATGTGTGTGACAGGGGCTGAGGCCTGGCAGCTCGTGACATGTGTGAAGGGCTGAGGCCTGGCAGCTCGTGACATGTGTGAGAGGGGCTGAGGCCTGGCAGCTCATGACAGGTGTGAGTGGTGCTGAGGCCTGGCAGCTCATGACATGTGTGAAGGGCTGAGGCCTGGCAGCTCGTGACAGGTGTGAGAGGGGCTGAGGCCTGGCAGCTCGTGACATGTGTGAGAGGGGCTGAGGCCTGGCAGCTCGTGACATGTGTGAGTGGGGCTGAGGCCTGGCAGCTCGTGACATGTGTGACAGGGGCTGAGGCCTGGCAGCTCGTGACATGTGTGAAGGGCTGAGGCCTGGCAGCTCGTGACAGGTGTGAAGGGCTGAGGCCTGGCAGCTCGTGACAGGTGTGAGTGGTGCTGAGGCCTGGCAGCTCGTGACATGTGTGTGAGAGGGGCTGAGGCCTGGCAGCTCGTGACATGTGTGTGACAGGGGCTGAGGCCTGGCAGCTCGTGACATGTGTGAGAGGGGCTGAGGCCTGGCAGCTCGTGACATGTGTGACAGGGGCTGAGGCCTGGCAGCTCGTGACAGGTGTGAAGGGCTGAGGCCTGGCAGCTCGTGACATGTGTGTGAGAGGGGCTGAGGCCTGGCAGCTCGTGACATGTGTGAGAGGGGCTGAGGCCTGGCAGCTCGTGACATGTGTGAGTGGGGCTGAGGCCTGGCAGCTCGTGACATGTGTGAAGGGCTGAGGCCTGGCAGCTCGTGACATGTGTGTGACAGGGGCTGAGGCCTGGCAGCTCGTGACATGTGTGACAGGGGCTGAGGCCTGGCAGCTCGTGACAGGTGTGAGAGGGGCTGAGGCCTGGCAGCTCATGACATGTGTGTGAGAGGGGCTGAGGCCTGGCAGCTCGTGACATGTGTGAGAGGGGCTGAGGCCTGGCAGCTCGTGACATGTGTGAGAGGGGCTGAGGCCTGGCAGCTCGTGACATGTGTGAAGGGCTGAGGCCTGGCAGCTCGTGACATGTGTGAGAGGGGCTGAGGCCTGGCAGCTCGTGACATGTGTGAGTGGGGCTGAGGCCTGGCAGCTCGTGACATGTGTGAAGGGCTGAGGCCTGGCAGCTCGTGACATGTGTGTGACAGGGGCTGAGGCCTGGCAGCTCGTGACATGTGTGACAGGGGCTGAGGCCTGGCAGCTCGTGACAGGTGTGAGAGGGGCTGAGGCCTGGCAGCTCATGACATGTGTGTGACAGGGGCTGAGGCCTGGCAGCTCGTGACAGGTGTGAGAGGGGCTGAGGCCTGGCAGCTCATGACACGTGTGAAGGGGCTGAGACCCCCCCCAGCTGGTGACACGTGTTTGGAGCTGAGGCCTGACCCCCACCCCACTCGTGACACGTGTGGTGCCCCCCACCCCAGGGCGCTGCGGGGGAGGGGGGGGGTCCCTGCCCGTCCCGCGTGGGCGGGGGGGGGGTGGGGGGGGGGGGGGGTGGTGACGCCGCCCCGAAAGCAGAAGCTGCGGCTGCTTCAGGGAAACAAAACCGGGGGGGGGGGGGGGGTGGGGGGGGGGACATGGGGGGGACAAGGGGGGATGGGACACGGGGGGGGACATGGGGGGGACATGGGGGGGACAAGGGGGGATGGGACACGGGGGGGGACATGGGGGGACAAGGGGGGGACAAGGGGGGATGGGACACGGGGATATGGGGGGACAAGGGGGGATGGGACACGGGGGGGGGTGGGGGGGACATAGGGGGGACCAGTGGGGGGCTACGGGGGGGCACAGAGACCCGGGGGGGACATGGGGGGGGGACACAGGGACATGGGGGGGGTCATGGGGGGGGCCATTGGGACACGCGGGGACACGGACACGGGGGGGCACAGTGACCCCGGGGGGGGGGTTGGGGGGGGACACGAGGGGGCCATGGGGGGGACACGTGGGGGTGTGGGGGGGCCACGGGACACACGGACCCGAGTGGGCAGCGGGCGGACACACGGACGCCCCGGACAGACGGACACGGGGGGTGGGGACAGACACACGGACCCCCCCCCTCCATCCCCCCCCCCCCCCCCCCCCCGGGACTCACCCGCTCCGGGGCCGACGCCGCCGCCGCCCGGCGCTTCCGCACGACGGGACCGGGAGGGGGCGGGGCTGGGGGCGGGGCTAGGGGCGGGGGGCGGGGCTAGGGGCGGGGCCGGGGATGCCGCGTGTTCCCCTCGTGTGTGTGTCCCGCATCCCCCCTCCCCCCGACTCGTGACCACCGTGCCCATCTCCCCCCCGTGGCCCCCCATCTCCCCCCACTCGTGGCCCCCCCCAAATATCCCCCCATCTCCCCCCGCGACCCCCCACTCGTGTCGCCCCCAAATATCCCCCCATCTCCCCCCCGTGACCCCCCACTCGTGTCGCCCCCAAATATCCCCCCATCTCCCCCCCGTGACCCCCCACTCGTGTCGCCCCCAAATATCCCCCCATCTCCCCCCCGTGACCCCCCACTCGTGTCGCCCCCAAATATCCCCCCATCTCCCCCCCGTGACCCCCCACTCGTGTCGCCCCCAAATATCCCCCCATCTCCCCCCCATGACCCCCCACTCGTGTCGCCCCCAAATATCCCCCCATCTCCCCCCCGTGACCCCCCACTCGTGTCGCCCCCAAATATCCCCCCATCTCCCCCCCGCGACCCCCCACTCGTGTCGCCCCCAAATATCCCCCCATCTCCCCCCCGCGACCCCCCACTCGTGTCGCCCCCAAATGTCCCCCCATCTCCCCCCCGCATCCCCCTTCCCCCCACTCGTGACCATCGTGCCCATCATGTGTCCCCCCACTCGTGTCCCCTCATCTCCCTCCCCATCTCCCCCCTGTCTCCCATGTCCTCCCCACCCATGACCCCCCAACTCCCCACCCGTGTCCCCCTATCTCCCCCCCACTCGTGTCTCCCAATGTCCCCCCCATATCCCTCCCCAATGTCCCCCCATCTCCCCCCCACTCGTGTCCCCCCATCTCCCCCCCACCCGTGGCCCCCCATCTCCCCCCCACTCGTGTCCCCCCAAATCCCCCCCGTGTCCCCCCATCCCCCCCCACTCGTGTCTCCCAATGTCCCCCCCATATCCCTCCCCAATGTCCCCCCATCTCCCCCCACTCGTGTCCCCCCATCTCCCCCCCGTGTCCCCCCATCTCCCCCCACTTGTGTCCCCCCATCTCCCCCCGTGTCCCCCCATCTCCCCCCCCCCGTGTCCCCCCCGCTCCTACAGTGCCCCCCCACTCGTGTCCCCCGTCCCCGCCCCATCCTCATTAGCATACGCTTTACATACATTTGCATCCCCTCCCCCGCAGAGCAGGCCCCACCCTCGCTCCGCCCCCGCGCTCTGATTGGTCGTCCCCGTCGCCGCTCCACCCTCCGAGGGCTGTTCCCACGTGGCACCGCCCCTCAACCGCGGCCGTTGCCCGGCAACAACGGGGCGGGGCCAAGGGGGCGCAGCCAATAAGCGCGTCCGTGGCGCCATGCGGGGCTCTCGCCCCGTGGCCGCTCCTGGGGCGCCCCCGGGTCCCTCCGCCCGCCCCAAGAGGCACCGACCGAGGTACCGGTACCCCCGTGTCCCCGGCCCGAGCCTATCGCCCCCCACCCCCTCCGGGCCCGGCCCTGGGCCGGCTCTGGCCAGAGCAGGCTCGGTACCCGCCCCGCCGGAGTTAGGCCCGGCCTGACCCCCCTGAGCCCGTCCTAAGCCCCTCCCGAGCCTGGCCTGAGCCCCTACCCTCCACGAGCTCGGCCTGAGCCCTACCTAAGCCTGGACTGCTTGAGCCTGGCCTGAACCCTGCCCCCTCGAGCCTGGCCTGAGCCTCTCCTAAGCCTTGCCTGAGCCTGGCCTGCTTGAGCCTGGCCTGAACCCTGCTCCCCCACCCTCGAGCCTGGGCTGAGCCCAACCTAAACCCCACCAAAGCCCATCCTAAGCCTGGCCTGCTTGAGCCTGGCCTAAACCCCCACTACCCCCAAGCCCAGCCCGAGCCTATCCTAAGCCTGGCCTTCCTGAACCCAGCCTAAGCCTTCGATTCCTCCCTTCCACTCCACATCCCACTGGGATGGGAGCGGGTCCCAGGGCATTCCCACTGGGATGGGAGCAGGTCCCAGTAGGACAGGAGCAGGTCCCAGGGCATTCCCAGTGGGATGGGAGCAGGTCCCAGGGCATTCCCAGTGGGATGGGAGCAGGTCCCAGTAGGACAGGAGCAGGTCCCAGGGCATTCCCAGTGGGATGGGAGCAGGTCCCAGGGCATTCCCAGTGGGATGGGAGCAGGTCCCAGTAGGACAGGAGCAGGTCCCAGGGCATTCCCAGTGGGATGGGAGCGGGTCCCAGGGCGTTCCCAGTGGGATGGGAGCAGGTCCCAGGGCATTCCCAGTGGGATGGGAGCAGATCCCAGTAGGACAGGAGCAGGTTCCAGTGGGGTTCCAGCAGGACAGGAGCAGATCCCAGCAGATTCCCAGGTGAGGGGAGCAGGTCCCACCAGGGTCCCAGCAGGATGGCACTGGGTCCCAGGGCATCCCAGAAGGAATCCCACCCTCCCTCCATCCCTCCAGACAAGGTGCTGGGGGGGGGGGTGTAGGGGGTGTCAATCCATTCCCTCTTTGGATTTGCTCCCTATTCCCAAGGTCTCTGTTGCTTTTCCATGTCAGCTCCAAGCAGCAGCCTACGGAATTCCTCACCATCCCACGGCTCCTGGTCAGCAGAGTCACCCTGTTCCTGGTGGAAGCCGTCCGCTTCCTCGGAGAGAGCGTGGTGCAGGTGAGCTCCAGGGAGGAGACGTGGTAGGAACGATCCCAACCTCCCCAAAACCTTCCCAGCAACTCCAGTTGCTCCCATCCCGGTGGGCCGATGGCTTCACTGGGAAGTCAGGATTCTTCTCCAGTAGGAAAAAGAAACCCCAGGATCAGGTCTGATGGGGGAGCTTGGGTGGTGGGTCCGTATCTACCTGGGTTTGCTCTCCAAAAAACCTTGGTGGCATCCCAAAGGTGCCGCCCTGGGATCACTGGGATAATGAGACGTGCCAAAATCCTGGGATACAAACCTTCCCAAGGAGAATTCCCACCTCAGAGCACTGGGAGAAGCTTCAGGTTGCTTTCAGTCCCTCAAACTCCTCATCCCATGGAGAAAGCTGCTCCATCTCACCTGGCTTTCCCGGTGCTTCTGGGTGAATATCCCTGAAAAGCCAAGATATCCCTGGAAAACCAACATTTTGACCCAAAACACACCTTCTTTTCCAGGAGCTGGTGGTGGGTTTGCTGGGAGCTGCTGGAGATCATCTCCTGAAGCCCATCTTGGAGGGGCGTTCGACCACCTCCTGCAGCCCCTGCTGCTCTTCCTGCTGAGGATCCTCTGCGGGATCCGGGATCTGATGGATCCTCTCATGGATATCCTGGCTGGGATCTGCCAGCAGCTCGCTGTCCTGCTGCAGGCTGTGAGGTTAGTGGAGATCAACCTACGGCTGGACAGGAGGACGGATGCTGGGGACAGGAGGACGGATGCTGGGGACAGGAGGACGGATGCTGGGGACGTTGGTTGAGGTTGGGTTGAGCCAAGGAAGGAGGAGGAGGAGGAGGAGGAGGAGGAGAGGAGGAGGAGGAGGAGGAGAGGAGGAGGAGGAGGAGGAGAAGAGGAGGAGGAGGAGGAGAAGAGGAGGAGGAGGAGGAGGAGGAGGAGGAGAGGAGGAGGAGGAGGAGGAGGAGGAGGAGAGGAGGAGGAGGAGGAGGAGGAGGAGGAGAGGAGGAGGAGGAGGAGGAGGAGGAGGAGAGGAGGAGGAGGAGGAGGAGGAGGAGGAGAGGAGGAGGAGAAGAGGAGGAGGAGGAGAAGAGGAGGAGGAGGAGGAGAAGAGGAGGAGGAGGAGGAGGAGAAGAGGAGGAGGAGGAGGATGAGGAGGAGGAGGATGAGGAGGAGGAGGATGAGGAGGAGGAGGATGAGGAGGAGGAGGATGAGGAGGAGGAGGAGGAGGAGAAGAGGAGGTGGAGAAGAGGAGGAGGTGGAGAAGAGGAGGAGGTGGAGAAGAGGAGGAGGTGGAGAAGAGGAGGAGGTGGAGAAGAGGAGGAGGTGGAGAAGAAGAAGAGGAGAAGGACCTGGGGGTGTTGGGGGAGCTCAGCCTGCCCAGGAGCCAGCAGTGTGCCCGGGGGGCCAGGAAGGCCAAGGGCATCCTGGCTTGTGTCAGAGCCAGCGTGGCCAGGAGGTGTGGGGAGGGGATTGTGCCCCTGGGCTGGGCACTGGGGAGGCTGCAGCTGGAGTGCTGGGTCCAGTTCTGGGCTCCTCAGCATCAGAAGGCCATGGAGGTCCTGGAGCGAGTGCAGAGAAGGGCAAGCAGGCTGGGGAAGGGGCTGGAGGGCAAATGCTCTGAGGAGCAGCTGAGGGAGCTGGGGGTGTTGAGGCTGGAGCAGAGGAGGCTGAGGGGAGCCCTTCTCCCCCCTGCCCTGCCCTGCCCTGCCCGGAGGGTGCAGAGAGGTGGGCGCTGGTCTCTTCAGCCAGGGGCCAGGAGCTGGGACAAGGGGCACTGGGCTCAAGCTTTGCCAGGGCAGGGTCAGCTCAGCTGGGAGGGCAAAGTTCTTCCCTGGCAGAGTTGTGGGGCTGTGGCCCAGGCTGCCCAGGGAGGGGGCTGAGTCCCCAGCCCTGGGGGTGTTGAACAGAGGGGAGATGAGGTGCTCAGGGATCTGGTTTAGCTCAGGACAGGGATGGTTGGACTGGATGATCTCAAAGGCCTTTTCCTCCCTTGGGATTCTGGGATTCTCCAACACCTTTGGGATCCGGCATCGTGGATCGGATCCAGTGGTTCCAGCTGTGAAGCCACTGATTCCAGGAACAGCCACACGTGGGGTCTGAGGGGTGTTTTTTGGGGGTCCCCACAGCATCACAGAGCCATCCTCAAGGAATTCCCAGATACTGGGATGGAAGGACATGCCGGTGTCTGGTCTTGGCAGACCTAAACCAACCAAACACCAGGAGAAGGATGGAATTAATTGGAGGTTTACTCACTGTGGAGTCACTTTGATTTAATTAAAGCCATTTAACTCCTTAATCTGCTCCAGGAAGAGGAATTCCCAGTTTCTTTGCTGGTTTTGCTCAGCAGGGATCCAGGAAAGAACTGGGATTGGTGGGGGAGAATTCCCAACGGCTCCAGTGGAATCTCGCTCGCTCTGGGCAGGGCCCCTGCTCCATCCCACACTGGGAGAGGATCCATCCACCATCATCCTGGAGCTCTGGCTCTGGGAAGGAACCTGGAGGAACAGGGTCTGGAGGTGCCATCCACTTCCCACAGCCCCCCTCATCCTGTCCCACCACGGGATGGGGGGTTTGGGGATCACGCTGGGGTACCAGCCACTCTGAATTTGGTTTGGGAAATTAAGGCGCTGTCACATCCCATCCTGGATCAGGTGATGATGATGATGATGAGTTTTGGGGCCTGAGGGGGTGAAGCTGTTGCCCCCTTGGTGCTGCCCCAGCAGTGAGAGCAGAGACACCCCCTTCCCCCCTCATCTTCCTTAACCCCCTCCCCAAAACCCAACCCAAGTGACCAAATCCCAAGCCCTGTGTTCAACATAGGTGGCTCATGTGTGCTGGGCTCCAAATGGGGGGGGGGGGGCCGCTGGTGGGGCCAGGGGGGTGTCAGGGGGTGCAGTGCCCCTCCAGCATGGTGTTCCTCTGACACGGTGCCCCTCCAGCATGGTGTCCCTCTGACACCGTGTACCCCTGGTGCAGTGCCTCTCTGGCATGGTAGCCCTTCAGCGTGGTGCCTCTCCAGCATGGTGCCCCTCTGGCATGGTGCCTGTCCAGCACAGTGCCCCACTGGGGCAGTGTCCCTCCTAGCATGGTGTCCCTCTGATATGGTGCCCCTCCAGCACCGTGTCCTCCCCCTGGCACAGTGTCCCTCTGACATGGTGCCCCTCCAGCATGGTGCCCCTTTGACATGGTGCCCCTCTGGCACGGTGCTCCTCTGATGCGGTGTCCCTCCGGCACCGTGTCCTCCCCCTGGCACAGTGTCCCTCTGACATGGTGCCTCTCCAGCATGGTGCCCCCCTGGCACAGTGTCCCTCTGAAATGGTGTCCCTCTAGCACCGTGTCCTCCCCCTGGCACAAGGTACCCCTCTGACATGGTGCCTCTCCAGCATGGTGCCCCTCTGGCACAATGCCCCTCTGATGCAGTGTCCCTCCAGCACCGTGTCCTCCCCTGGCACAAGGTACCCTTCTGACATGGGGCCTCTCCAGCGTGGTGCCCCCCTGGCACAGTGTCCCTCTGACATGGTGCCTCTCCAGCATGGTGCCCCTCTGGCACAAGGTACCCCTCTGACATGGTGCCCCTCTAGCACCGTGTCCTCCCCCTGGCACAGTGTCCCTCTGACATGGTGCCCCTCCAGCATGGTGCCCCTTTGACATGGTGCCCCTCTGGCACGGTGCTCCTCTGATGCGGTGTCCCTCCGGCACCGTGTCCTCCCCCTGGCACAAGGTACCCCTCTGACATGGTGCCTCTCCAGCATGGTGCCCCCCTGGCACAGTGTCCCTCTGATATGGTGTCCCTCTAGCACCGTGTCCTCCCCCTGGCACAAGGTACCCCTCTGACATGGTGCCTCTCCAGCATGGTGCCCCTCCAGCATGGTGTCCCTCCGGCACCGTGTCCTCCCCCTGGCACAAGGTACCCCTCTGACATGGTGCCTCTCCAGCATGGTGCCCCCCTGGCACAGTGTCCCTCTGACATGGTGCCCCTCTAGCACCGTGTCCTCCCCCTGGCACAGTGTCCCTCTGACATGGTGCCCCTCCAGCATGGTGCCCCCCTGGCACAAGGTACCCCTCTGACATGGTGCCTCTCCAGCATGGTGCCCCCCTGGCACAATGCCCCTCTGATGCGGTGCCCCTACAATGCGGTGTCCCTCCGGCACCGTGTCCTCCCCTGGCACAAGGTACCCCTCTGACATGGTGCCTCTCCAGCATGGTGCCCCCCTGGCACAAGGTACCCCTCTGACATGGTGCCTCTCCAGCGCGGTGCCCTCCTGGCACGGTGCCCCTCTAGCACCGTGTCCTCCCCCTGGCACAGTGTCCCTCTGACATGGTGCCTCTCCAGCATGGTGCCCCCCTGGCACAGTGTCCCTCTGACATGGTGCCTCTCCAGCATGGTGCCCCCCTGGCACAGTGTCCCTCTGACATGGTGCCTCTCCAGCATGGTGCCCCCCTGGCACAGTGTCCCTCTGACATGGTGCCCCTCCAGCGTGGTGCCCATCTGGCACACACCCATCTTACCACCACACATGAGCCCATACAAGGCGGGGGGGGGGGGTCCCAAAACCACCCATCCCACCCTTTCCCATACCCACCGCCTCATCAAGCCACCAATGACAGCCAAGAACCCCCCCTGCCATGGCACTTACGGTGACGCTCCGGTCACGGTGACGCTCCGGTCACGGTCACGGCGTCACGCCAGGACAAGGACACGGTTGGCTCGTGGTGCTTAACGTTGGCCAACAAGCTCCAGGGGTTGGCAGCTCCATGGCATTGCTGCTCCCTGACATCACCCCCACCAAATGCCTCCCCGCCTGCTCATCCCTATGGATCCTTCCGGAAGGCGGCGCGGGGTGGCGGGGGCGAAGCGGTGCCGCGCTTCCCCTGGGCTCCCTTATCCATAGGGCCATGGAGCCAAGTGCCACCGCTTTGGGAGGTGGAGGAGAAGGTGGGGTGGGGGGAGTTATGGATGGGTGCCCTCCTGGGAATGGAGAAGGAGGAGGAGGAGGAGGAGGAGGAGGGTGCCTGGCTGGGACAGCGGCCAGCTGGGACGTGGAGGAATGCCAGGCCGCTGAGCGCAGGGGCCTCCTTGGGCTCGGCGCAGCCATCGCTTCCCTAAATAGAGCGGCTCCAGAGCAGGAGGATTAGGTGGGGGCATTCCTCTGGCTGGCCCCCCGCTGATGACCCCCCTCTGGCTGATGACACATACCCCCCCCCCCCACACCCCCCCCCCACGTTTACTCATCGCTATATTCAATCCCGCTGGTGATGGGATGTTCTTCACGAGTCCTTTGCGGAGCGGGGATGGCATTTTGGCTCCTGCAACAACTCTGGAACCTGCAACAACACCCCCCCACACCCCCATACCCCCCCCCACACACACCCCATTGTCCCCTGGAAGGGATGGTGGGTGGTGGTGGGGGGGGCAGGTTGTTGTTGCAGGTGCCGGAGTCCATTTCTGCTCCTTCCCCTTGGATTTTGGAGGGGGGTTTGGAGCTCTTCCCTTTCAACACCTCCCGGAACCACTTGTGGGGCAGGAGGGGATTTGTAGCCCCCCCCCCCCCAATGAGGTTAAGAGCGCCCCCCTCCCCAAATGGATCCCCAGCGGTTCCATGTGCCAGCTGGTAGGTGGCTCCAACCACGCGGTTCCGCGGGAGGAGCCCAGGAACTGGCTCCGGGTTTAGGTTTTGGAGGGGGTCACAACTCTGCTGCGTGGCTCCAGGGATGGGGAGCACAACGGGGAGTACCCCTGCCCCAACAGCCCCCCTCCCCACCCCCCACCCCGGTTTGGGTTATGGTGGTTAGAGCAACGCACGGGGAATTTGGTTCAGTTCAGTTCGGATCAGTTCGGTTCAGTTCAGATCAGTTCAGATCAGTTCAGTTCAGATCAGTTTGGTCCAGATCAGTTCTGTTAAGTTCAGTTCAGTTCAGATCAGTTCAGTTCAGATCAGTTTGGTCCAGATCAGATCAGTTCAGATCAGTTCAGATCAGTTCAATTCAGTTTGGTTCAGATCACTTCGGTTCAGATCAGTTCAGTTCAGTTCAGTTTGGTCCAGATCAGCTCTGTTAAGTTCAGTTTGGTTCAGTTCAGATCAGATCAGTTCAGTTCAGATCAGTTCAGTTCAGATCAGTTCAGATCAGATCAGATCAGATCAGTTCAGATCAGATCAGTTCAGATCAGTTCAGTTCAGATCAGTTCAGATCAGATCAGATCAGATCAGTTCAGATCAGATCAGTTCAGATCAGATCAGATCAGTTCAGTTCAGTTCAGTTCAGATCAGTTCAGTTCGGTTCAGTTCAGTTCAGATCAGTTCAGTTCAGTTCAGATCAGTTCAGATCAGTTCAGTTCAGATCAGATCAGATCAGATCAGTTCAGATCAGATCAGATCAGATCAGTTCAGATCAGATCAGTTCAGATCAGATCAGATCAGTTCAGTTCAGTTCAGTTCAGATCAGTTCAGTTCGGTTCAGTTCAGTTCAGATCAGTTCAGTTCAGTTCAGATCAGTTCAGATCAGTTCAGTTCAGATCAGATCAGATCAGATCAGTTCAGATCAGATCAGATCAGATCAGTTCAGATCAGATCAGTTCAGATCAGATCAGATCAGTTCAGTTCAGATCAGTTCAGTTCAGTTCAGTTCAGTTCAGATCAGTTCAGTTCAGTTCAGTTCAGTTCAGTTCAGATCAGATCAGTTCAGATCAGATCAGTTCAGATCAGATCAGTTCAGTTCAGTTCAGTTCAGTTCAGATCAGTTCAGTTCAGTTCAGATCAGTTCAGTTCAGATCAGTTTGGTCCAGATCAGTTCTGTTAAGTTCAGTTTGGTTCAGTTCAGTTCAGATCAGTTTGGTCCAGATCAGATCAGTTCAGATCAGTTCAATTCAGTTTGGTTCAGATCACTTCGGTTCAGATCAGTTCAGTTCAGTTCAGTTTGGTCCAGATCAGCTCTGTTAAGTTCAGTTTGGTTCAGTTCAGTTCAGATCAGTTCAGTTCAGATCAGTTCAGTTCAGATCAGTTCAGTTCAGTTCAGATCAGATCAGTTCAGATCAGATCAGTTCAGTTCAGTTCAGATCAGATCAGATCAGATCAGATCAGTTCAGTTCAGATCAGTTCAGATCAGATCAGTTCAGTTCAGATCAGATCAGATCAGATCAGTTCAGTTCAGTTCAGTTCAGATCAGATCAGATCAGTTCAGTTCAGTTCAGATCAGTTCAGTTCAGATCAGTTCAGTTCAGATCAGTTCAGTTCGGTTCAGTTCAGTTCAGATCAGTTCAGTTCAGTTCAGATCAGTTCAGATCAGTTCAGTTCAGATCAGATCAGATCAGATCAGTTCAGATCAGATCAGATCAGATCAGTTCAGATCAGATCAGTTCAGATCAGATCAGATCAGTTCAGTTCAGATCAGTTCAGTTCAGTTCAGATCAGTTCAGTTCAGTTCAGATCAGTTCAGTTCAGTTCAGATCAGTTCAGATCAGATCAGTTCAGATCAGATCAGTTCAGATCAGATCAGTTCAGTTCAGTTCAGTTCAGTTCAGATCAGTTCAGTTCAGTTCAGATCAGTTCAGTTCAGATCAGTTTGGTCCAGATCAGTTCTGTTAAGTTCAGTTTGGTTCAGTTCAGTTCAGATCAGTTCAGTTCAGATCAGTTCAGTTCAGATCAGTTTGGTCCAGATCAGTTCTGTTAAGTTCAGTTCAGTTCAGATCAGTTCAGTTCAGATCAGTTTGGTCCAGATCAGATCAGTTCAGATCAGTTCAATTCAGTTTGGTTCAGATCACTTCGGTTCAGATCAGTTCAGTTCAGTTCAGTTTGGTCCAGATCAGCTCTGTTAAGTTCAGTTTGGTTCAGTTCAGTTCAGATCAGTTTGGTCCAGATCAGATCAGTTCAGATCAGTTCAATTCAGTTTGGTTCAGATCACTTCGGTTCAGATCAGTTCAGTTCAGTTCAGTTTGGTCCAGATCAGCTCTGTTAAGTTCAGTTTGGTTCAGTTCAGTTCAGATCAGTTTGGTCCAGATCAGATCAGTTCAGATCAGTTCAATTCAGTTTGGTTCAGATCACTTCGGTTCAGATCAGTTCAGTTCAGTTCAGTTTGGTCCAGATCAGCTCTGTTAAGTTCAGTTTGGTTCAGTTCAGTTCAGATCAGTTCAGTTCAGATCAGTTCAGTTCAGATCAGTTCAGTTCAGTTCAGATCAGATCAGTTCAGATCAGATCAGTTCAGTTCAGTTCAGATCAGATCAGATCAGATCAGATCAGTTCAGTTCAGATCAGTTCAGATCAGATCAGTTCAGTTCAGTTCAGATCAGATCAGATCAGTTCAGTTCAGATCAGATCAGTTCAGTTCAGATCAGTTCAGTTCAGTTCAGATCAGATCAGATCAGATCAGATCAGTTCAGTTCAGATCAGTTCAGATCAGATCAGTTCAGTTCAGTTCAGATCAGATCAGATCAGTTCAGTTCAGATCAGATCAGTTCAGTTCAGATCAGTTCAGTTCAGTTCAGATCAGATCAGATCAGTTCAGTTCAGATCAGATCAGTTCAGATCAGATCAGTTCAGTTCAGTTCAGATCAGATCAGATCAGATCAGATCAGTTCAGTTCAGATCAGTTCAGATCAGATCAGTTCAGTTCAGTTCAGATCAGTTCAGTTCAGATCAGTTCAGTTCAGATCAGTTCAGTTCGGTTCAGTTCAGTTCAGATCAGTTCAGTTCAGTTCAGTTCAGATCAGTTCCTCTGTGACAGTGGTGGCTGTTCTCTGGCTCCTCCATGGCAGCACTGGTGACTCTCCAGTTCCATTAAGGCTCTGCTGGGGGCTCTCCAGTTCCTCTGTCGTGGCGCTGGGGGCTCTCCAGTTCCTCCAGGGCAGCACTGGTGACTCTCCAGTTCCATTAAGGCTCTGCTGTCGGCTCTCCAGTTCCTCTGTCGTGGCGCTGGGGGCTCTCCAGTTCCTCCAGGGCAGCACTGGTGACTCTCCAGTTCCATTAAAGCTCTGTTGGTGGCTCTCCAGTTCCTCTGTGGTGGCGCTGGGGGCTCTCCAGTTCCTCCAGGGCAGCACTGGTGGCTCTCCAGCTCTCCATGGCACTGCCTGTGGCTCTCCAGTTCCTCTCTGGTGGCACTGGTGCATCTCCGGCTCCCTCAAGGCACTGCTGCTGGCTCTCCAGCCCATCCCAGCTCTTCTCCCAAGGGTGTTTCTCAGGGGACTCCAAAACCAGCGTTGAAACGGTGCCCAGGACAGGCAGGGCCACGGGCAGGATGTCCCAACACCAAGGTCATCTCCTCCTGAACTCCTCAGCCGCCCAGGACATGTGAGAGCAAGGTAAACAAGCCCAAAAACTAGTTAATCAGTAATGTCTTCTCCTAATTCACGGGTTTTGGCAGAGTTTGGAGGTGAAAGGATCCAGAACCAGGACACTTCTACCGCTGCCCAAAGCGGTAACGGGCAGAGACCCCTGAGGGTACAGAGGGTTTGTGGGTGCAGCCATCCAGAGCTAAGGGTATGAGTGGGATGAGACCCAAGGAGAATGGAGAAGGGACCCATGGAGAATGGAGAGGAGACCCATGGAGAATGGAGACGAGACCCATGGAGACGAGACCCATGGAGAATGGAGAGGAGACCCATGGAGAATGGAGACCCATGGAGAATGGAGAGGAGACCCATGGAGAATGGAGACCCACAGAGAATGGAGAGGAGACCCATGGAGAATGGAGAGGAGACCCATGGAGAATGGAGACCCACAGAGAATGGAGATGAGACCCATGGAGAATGGAGAGGAGACCCATGGAGACGAGATCCATGGAGAATGCAGAGGAGACCCATGGAGAATGGAGACCCATGGAGAATGGAGAGGAGACCCATGGAGAATGGAGACCCATGGAGAATGCAGAGGAGACCCATGAAGAATGGAGAGGAGACCCATGGAGAATGGAGAGGAGACCCATGGAGACGAGACCCATGGAGAACAGAGACGAGACCCATGGAGAACGGAGAGGAGACCCATGGAGAATGGAGACCCACAGAGAATGGAGATGAGACCCATGGAGAATGGAGACCCATGGAGAATGGAGACCCACAGAGAATGGAGAGGAGACCCATGGAGACAAGACCCATGGAGAATGCAGAGGAGACCCATGGAGAATGGAGAGGAGACCCATGGAGAATGGAGACCCACAGAGAATGGAGATGGGACCCATGGAGAATGGAAGTACCTTTCCTTAGCACCATCTCAGCGGGCAAATCGGGGGAACATCTACAGTCTGGGCAAAAGGAACCTTGAAGCCCAGCAGGCCAACCCCATCCTGGGCTGCATCCCAAGGAGTGTGGCCAGCAGATCAAGAGAGGGGATTCTGCCCCCCTGCTCTGCTCTGGGGAGACCTCCCCTGCAGTGCTGGGTCCAGCTCTGGAGCCCTCAGCACAAGAAGGACATGGACCTGTTGGAGTGTGTCCAGAGAAGCCACAAACATGATCCCAGGGCTGGAGCAGCTCTGCTGTGAAGCCAGGCTGGGAGAGTTGGGCTGGGTCAGCCTGGAGAAGAGAAGGCTCTGGGGGGACCTTCTAGCCCCTTCCAGCCCCTGAAGGGACTACAAGGAAGCTGGGAGGGACTTTTTAGGTGGACCTGGAGTGACAGGACAAGGGGGAATGGGGTTAAATTGGAAGGGGGAGATTTAGGTTGGATTTAGGAAGAAATTCTTCCCTCTGAGGGTGGTGAGGCCCTTGGCAGAGGGTGCCCAGGGAGGGAAGTGGTGGCTGCCCCCTCCCTGGAGCTGTTCAAGGCCGGGTTGGATGGGGCCTTGAGCAGCCTGGTCTGGTGAGAGGTGTCCCTGCCCATGGCAGGGGATGGGACTGGATGAGCTTTGAGGTCCCTTCCAACCCAGAGCATTCTGTGACTCTCTGATTCTTGTGCAAAATGTTGGGGAGCCAGAGCCTCCCACCCTGTGTGTCACCTCAAACCCCAAAGCAGCAAAACACACCGTGTCTGTGCACCAACCATCCTCTGGTGACCTCCACACCGTGCACAATCTTCTGGGGAATGGGCTTGTTCAAGGGCAGAGCCTGGCAGGACAAGGGGGCTGGAGTGAAGCTGGAGGAGGGAAGGGGGAGAGGAGATCTTAGGGGGAAGTTCTTTGCAGAGAGAGTGGTGAGGGGCTGGAAGGGGCTGCCCAGAGAGGGGGTGGGTGCCCCGTCCCTGGGGGTGTTGAAGGCCAGGTTGGCTGGGGCCCTGGGCAACTTTGTGTAGCTCCAGGCCTGGAGGTTGGTGTCCCTGCCTGTGTCAGGGGGGTTGGAGCTTTGTGACCCTTGGGGTCCCTCCCAACCCAGACCAGTCTGGGATTCTATGATTCTGGTGAGTTCCATACCATGCCCAATCTTCTGGTGACCCCCACACCATACACAACCTTCATCTTCTGGTAACTTCCACACCATGCCCAGTTCTCTGGTGATGTTTGTACCACACAGGATCTTCTGGTGGCTTCCACACCTCACGCAATCTTCATCAGCTGGACTTCTGTATCATACACAATCTCCTGGTGGCTTCTATACTGTGCCCAACCTTCTGGTGACCACACACACAATCATCTGGTAACTTGCCCTGGTCAGGCCCCACCTGGAGCATTGTGTCCAGTGCTGGGCTCCCTGGGATAAAAAAGACAGGGATCTCCTGGAGAGAGTCCAGAGGAGGCTCTGGAGATGATGAAAGGCCTGGAGCATCTCCCCTGGGAGGAAAGGCTGAGGGAGCTGGGGCTGTTCAGCCTGGAGAGAAGAAGCCTGAGAGGGGATCTGATCAATGGTTCTCAATAGCTGAAGGGTGGGACACAGGGGGACATGGGCAGCCTCTTCTCAGTGTCTGTGGGGACAGGACAAGGGGCGATGGGCTCAAGTTGGAGCACAGGGAGTTCCCCCCAATGTGGGGAAGAACTTCTTCCCAGTGAGGGTGAGGGAGCCCTGGGACAGGCTGCCCAGGGGGGTGTGGAGTCTCCTTCTCTGGAGAGATTCCAGCCCCATCTGGATGTTGCCCTGTGTGCCCTGTCCTAGGGACCCTGCTTTGGCAGGGGGTTGGACCCCATGATCTCTGGAGGTCCCTTCCCACCCCTACAATTCTGTGATTCTGTAATTCCACATCATACACAATCTTCACCTTCTGGTAACTTCCACACCACACACAATCCTCTGGTGACCCCCACACCCCCCACAATTCATCCACCAGCGTGGATCCAGCTCCGAAACAGGGACGTGGCCTTTCCCTGAGCCCTCCCACCCGCAGGAACCGGGACAGAAGGGATCCAGAGCCGCCATTTTCCAAGGAACTGGCCCATCCCATCTCCTTAATTGATTCTTTCTCCCTTGGGCCATGACTCCAAGAGCCACGGGGGGGGGGGGGGGGGGGGGGTTAAACACCCTCAGCCAGTGTCTCTCCACGTTGTTTATCCCAACATGGAGCGGTGGGAATGATAAATATCTGATGTGAGCATCTGCCACGGCCGGCGCGGCCCAGCTCCCGTCAGAGCCCTCCGAGGCCTGCGCTCCGAGGGCACAATAAGCCTGACCTAATTTAGGCATTTAGTCCGGGGAGGAGATGAATCACGCTCTGGGAAGAGCCTATTTCTTCCCTGATGACTCTGAAAGGGGGAGCCCAGCTAAGCCAGGGCATCATCTCACCCCACGGCTCAGGCCTGCGGCCCGCTGTGGATTTAAAGGCCTGACCTCAGCCGCGCTGCTATTTGGGCCCCGCGCCGCCGCCAGCCTGATGATGCGTCAGGGTCCGGCGATGGAGGGCCAGATTAAATAGCAACGGGGTTGGGAGAAGGAAGAGGGGGAGGGGGGCTGTGGGTGATGATCCAAGGGTGGGGGGGCCGAGTGGGATGAGACATTCCCTCCCGATGGGGTAAAGCGGGAGGAATCCAAAGCACCCAGTGGGTTTTTAACCCCAAACTGGGGGGTGTGGGGGGGGTTGTGTGTGTGTTTGTAAGGCTCTGTGATCGACCTACTGGTGCAGGAGCCCTGAGCTCCTTCCTCTGAGTTATTTTGGGATGGATGCAGTCATGGCCAGCCAGCCCCAGGCACGTCTGGCTGGCGGTGCTGCCGGGACCCCTGCGCTATGGGAAGAGACGCTGGGAGGCTGGAGCCTGGCCAGGGAAAGGCAGCAAAGCGGTGAAGGTTCTGGAGAAGGAGAGAGATGGGGAGCTACAGGCTGGGGAAACTGGTGGTGGGGGGGTGGGGGGTTTGGATGGAGAAGGGGAGGTGCAGGGGAGAGCCTGGAACCCCCTTGAGTGCTTGTGTCAGGCGTCCCCCAGCAGCGCTACAGGCTGGGGCAGAGCGGCTGGAGAGCTGCTGGGAGAAGGACCTGGGGGTGTTGGGGGAGCTCAGCCTGCCCAGGAGCCAGCAGTGTGGCCGGGGGGCCAGGAAGGCCAAGGGCATCCTGGCTTGTGTCAGAGCCAGCGTGGCCAGGAGGTGTGGGGAGGGGATTGTGCCCCTGGGCTGGGCACTGGGGAGGCTGCAGCTGGAGTGCTGGGTCCAGTTGTGGGCTCCTCAGCATCAGAAGGCCATGGAGGTCCTGGAGCGAGTGCAGAGAAGGGCAAGCAGGCTGGGGAAGGGGCTGGAGGGCAAATGCTCTGAGGAGCAGCTGAGGGAGCTGGGGGTGTTGAGGCTGGAGCAGAGGAGGCTGAGGGGAGACCTTCTCCCCCCTGCCCTGCCCTGCCCTGGCAGGAGGGTGCAGAGAGGTGGGCGCTGGTCTCTTCAGCCAGGGGCCAGGAGCTGGGACAAGGGGCACTGGGCTCAAGCTTTGCCAGGGCAGGCTCAGCTCAGCTGGGAGGGCAAAGTTCTTCCCTGGCAGAGTTGTGGGGCTGTGGCCCAGGCTGCCCAGGGAGGGGGCTGAGTCCCCAGCCCTGGGGGTGTTGAACAGAGGGGAGATGAGGTGCTCAGGGATCTGGTTTAGCACAGGACAGGGATGGTTGGACTCGATGATCTTAAAGGGCTTTTCCAACCTTGGGATTCTGGGATGAGAGGAACCAGCCTCCAGCTGTGCCTGGGGAGGTTTGTGTTGGGGACTGGGTAGAATCCCTTCACCCAAAGGCTCTCAGGCATTGGGAGAGGCCCCGGGGCAGTGCTGGAGTCACGTCCCTGGAGGGAGTTAAAATACACGGATCATACAGTGGTTTCTCACTGGGAGGGTGATGAAGCACTGGTCCAGGCTGCCCAGAGAGATCTCTCCAGCTCTCCTGGAACCCCTCGAGGGATGGGAAGAGAGCTCTCCCCAGAAGCAGCCTGCTCTTCTCCAGGCTGAGCCAGCCCAGCTCTCCCAGCCTGGCCCCAGAGCAGAGGGGCTCCATCCAGCCCTCCCATCATCTCTGTGGCTCCTCAGGACTCCAACAGCTCCATGTCCTCCTTGTCCTGGAGACCCCCGAGCTGGAGGCAGCACTGCCGGGGGGTCTGTGTCCCAGAGCAGAGTGTGCTGCCTCAGGAGAAACACCCCATCTCTGAGGGAGGAGGGGCAGGAGGGGCTTCAAGGCCACAGACCCAGCTCTGAGGTTTGGGAGCAAGACAAACCCCAAAAGGACGTGTAACAAAGAGGAATAAATGAAGTAAATGAACCTGCTGGATGGTGGCACCCAAAGAGCTGTGGTCAGTGTCCATATGGGGGTCTGTGAGGAGAGGTGTCCCCAGGGGTCAGCACCAGGACTCAGCATCCTTGTCGGTGACATGGGCAGAGGGGTTTTAGCCCCCTCAGTGGGTTTGCCGATGACACTGAGCTCTGTGGTGGGTGGACAGGCTGGAGGGAAGGAATGGCATCTAGGGGGACCTGGGCTGGCTGGAGAGGTGGGACTGTGAGGAGTTCATGAAGGTCAATAAGGCCAAGGGTTAGGTCCTGCCTGTAGATCAGGCAGTCCTCAGCACAGCAACAGGCTGGGAGGAGGGATGGAGGGATGGAGGGAGGGAGGGATGGAGGGCTGGGCTGGAGGGATGGGATGGAGGGCGGGAGGGAGGGAGGGAAAGCAGCCCTGAGGACTTGAGGCTGGAGCCCCTCTGCTCTGGAGCCAGGCTGGGAGAGCTGGGCTGGCTCAGCCTGGAGAAGAGCAGGCTGCTGCTGGGGAGAGCTCCCAGCCCCTTCCCATCCCTCAAGGGGCTCCAGAGGAGCTGGAGAGGGGCTGGTGCCCAGGGCAGGGAGGGCCAGGCCCAGGGGAACGGCCTTCAGCTGCAGGAGGGGGATGGAGAGGGGCTGGGAGGCAGAAATCCTTCCTGGGGAGGGGGAGGCCCTGGCACAGGGTGCCCAGAGAAGCTGGGGCTGCCCCGGGATCCCTGACAGGGCTCAAGACCAGGTTGGATGGAGCTTGGGGCACCCTGGGCTGGGGGGGGGTGTCCCTGCCCATGGCAGGGGGGCACTGGGTGGGCTCTGAGGTCCTTTCCCACTCAAAGCATGCCGTGCTTGTAACTAAACAGCCACCAGATGACTTTGAGGCGGCGCTGGGGGGAAGCTCTGCCGCGGGGAAGGGAGAAAGGAGCCGAGCGGAGCCGCCTCACGCCGCCGGTTCCCTCCCCGCCCCTGACAGACACCGAGACAAAATGGCGGCCGCCACCCTGCCACCGCCTCCCACCTTTTCCCGCCTTTTCCCGCCCGGCCGCGCCTGCGCAGAGAAGGAGCCGGCGGCGGGGCGGGGCCTTCTCCCCCTCCCCTCTCAGAGGGTGGGCGCGGCCAGCCGCCGGCGCGCGCGTTGAGGACGTGGCGCTCCGCAGCCAATCGGGTGTCGCGTCGGCGCGGGGAGGGGCGGGAAAGGAGGCGGGGTTACAGAGGGCGGGAAAGGGGGCGTGACCGGAGCTGCCGGGAGGCGGGAGTAAGAGCGGAGGGGCGGAGGAATTAGCCAATCGCAAAAAGGAGCGGCGGGGGTAGGGGTGGAGGAGGAGAGATCTGATTGGTCGGTGCCGAGGGAGAGCCGGGGCGGGGGTGAAGCCGTGCGGCGTGGCGCGGCGCCTGACTTCCGGTCGGCTGAGGCGGCTGAGGCGGCGGCGGCTCCAGGTAACGGCGGGGCCGGGGGGCCGGGGGGCCGGGGCCGCTATGGGAACGGGGCGGGGGTGGGGGGAGGACGGCGCCCCGGTGCTTGGGCCTGGCTCGGAGCGGGGCCCGGCGCCCCCCGGCCTCCCTCAGGCGCCCCCCGGTGAGGCGGGAAGAGGCCGGGGGCTGAGGAGCCGTTACCCCGGCTCCTTGGGCCCAAGGGGGAGGCTGGGGGGGGTCTGTGAGGTGATGGGGGGGAGGTGTGAGGTGGGGGGTGCGAGATTGGGGTTGTAGGGGGGAGATGGGGGGGTGTAGGGGGGTTGGGGGGGGTCTGTGAGGTGGGGGGTGGGAAGGGGGGTGGGGTGCAAGGTTTGGGGGTGTAGGGGGGTTGGGGGGTGTGTAGGGGGTTTGGGGGTGTCTGTGAGGTGGGGGGTGGGAAGGGGGTGGGGTGCAGGGGGTGGGGGGGGGGGGGTTGGGGGGGGTGTCTGTGAGGTGGGGGGTGGGAAGGGGGTGGGGTGCAAGGTTTGGGGGTGTAGGGGGGATTGGGGGGGGTCTGTGAGGCGGGGGGTGGGAAGGGGTGTGGGGTGCAAGGTTAGGGGGTGTAGGGGGGATTGGGGGGGGTCTGTGAGGTGTGGGGTGGGAGGGGGTGGGGGGTGCGAGATTGGGGTTGTAGGGGGGGTTGAGGGGGGTCTGTGAGATGGGAGGGGTGGGAAGGGGTGTGGGGTGCAGGGGTGGGGGGTGTAGGGGGGTTGGGGGGGGTCTGTGAGGCGGGGGGTGGGAGGGGGTGGGGGGTGCGAGATTGGGGTTGTAGGGGGGAGCTGGGGAGGGTATAAGGCTTTTTGGGGGGGGGGTCTGTGAGGCGGGGGTGGGAAGGGGTGTGGGGTGCAAGGTTAGGGGGTGTAGGGGGGATTGGGGGGGGTCTGTGAGGTGTGGGGTGGGAGGGGGTGGGGGGTGCGAGATTGGGGTTGTAGGGGGGGTTGAGGGGGGTCTGTGAGATGGGAGGGGTGGGAAGGGGTGTGGGGTGCAGGGGTGTGGGGTGTAGGGGGGTTGGGGGGGGTCTGTGAGGCGGGGGGTGGGAGGGGGTGGGGGGTGCGAGATTGGGGTTGTAGGGGGGAGATGGAGGGGTATAGGGGGGTTGGGGGGGGTCTGTGAGATGGGAGGGGTGGGAAGGGGTGTGGGGTGCAAGGGTGGGGGGTGTAGGGGGGTTGGGGGGGGTCTGTGAGGTGGGAGGGTGGGAAGGGGGGTGGGGTGAGAGGTTAGGGGGTGTAGGGGGGTTGGGGGGTGTGTAGGGGGTTGGGGGGGGTCTGTGAGGCGGGGGGTGGGAGGGGGTGTGGGGTGCGAGATTGGGGTTGTAGGGGGGAGATGGAGGGGTATAGGGGGGTTGGGGGGGTCTGTGAGATGGGAGGGGTGGGAAGGGGTGTGGGGTGCAAGGGTGGGGGGTGTAGGGGGGTTGGGGGGGGTCTGTGAGGTGGGGGGTAGGGAAGGGGTGTGGGGTGCAAGGTTGGGGGGTGGGAAGGGTTGTAGGGGGGATTGGGGGGGTCTGTGAGGTGTGGGATGGGAGGGGGTGTGGGGTGCGAGATTGGGGTTGTAGGGGGGAGCTGGGGGGGTATAGGGGGTTTGGGGGGGTCTCTGAGGTGGGAGGGGTGGGAAGGGGTGTGGGGGGTGTAAGGGGGTTAGGGGGGTTCTGTGAGGTGGGGGGTGAGAGGAAGGGGTGTGGGGTGCAAGGTTTGGGGGGCTGGGGGTGTAGAGGAGGTTGGGGGGTGTCTGTGAGGTGGGGGTCTGTGAGGTGGGAGGGTGGGAAGGGGTGTGGGGTGCAAGGTTGGAGGGGTGGGGAGTTTAGGGGGGTGGGGGGTGTCTGAGGTGGTGGGTGTAGGGGGATTGGGGGGGGTCTGTGAGGTGGGGGGTGGGAAGGGGTGTGGGGTGCAAGGTTGGAGGGGTGGGGAGTTTAGGGGGGTGGGGGGTGTCTGAGGTGGGGGGTGTAGGGGGGATTGGGGGGGTCTGAGGTGGGGGTCTGTGAGGTGGGAGGAGTGGGAAGGGGTGTGGGGTGCGAGGTTGGGGGGGTGGGGGTGTCTGTGAGGTGGGGGGGTGGGAAGGGGTGTAGGGTGTGAGGTTTGGGGGGGAGTTGTGGGGTGTAGGGGGGTTGTGGGGGTCTGAGGTTGGGGGGGTTGTGATTTGGGGGGGGCTGTGAGGTTGGGGTGTCTGTGGGGAGTGAGTTGGGGGGTGGAGGATGTGGAAAGGGGGGAGGGGTGAAGTGTGGGGGTTGGGGGCTGGATTTGGGGGGGGGGGTGAGACGTGGGGGGTGCAGGGGGCCCTGTGGGTGAGGTTAGGGGGTGTGGGGGGGTCTGTGAGATGGGGGAGGGGTGGGGGGAGTGAGGTTGGGGGTTGTGGGGTCAGAGGGGGTGAGGTTGGGGGGCTGAGTGGTTTTGGGGGGGGGGAGGTTGTAGGGGGGTGTCTGTGGGGGAGGGGTGTATTTGGGGGGGGGGGGGGTTCACTGTGGCCCCGCTGCCCCCCACATCCCACCCCCAGCACAGGACCCAAGGCACCTAAACCTCCCCCCCCCCACCCCCGCCCCGAAAACCAGGGACACCTTCCCAAATCTGGGCTTTAGTCTGGCCTATTCCTGGGATTAAGGAGTGTTTCCACCAATCCCAGGTCAGGCTGACCCTTAGTCCAGCCTATTCCTGGGATTAAGGAGTTCTGACTCCAATCCCAGCTCAGGCTGGGCTTTAATCCCAGCAATAGGCCAGGCTAAAGCCCAGCCTGATCTGGGATCGGGTTCACCACTTGCTAGTTTGGCCTATTCCTGGGATTAAGGAGTGTTCACATCAGTCCCAGGTCAGGCTGAGCCTTAGTCCAGCCTATTCCTGGGATTAAGGAGTTCTGACTCCAATCCCAGCTCAGGCTGGGCTTTAATCCCAGCAATAGGCCAGGCTAAAGCCCAGCCTGATCTGGGATCGGGTTCACCACTTGCTAGTCTGGCCTATTCCTGGGATTAAGGAGTGTTTCCACCAGTCCCAGGTCAGGCTGACCCTTAGTCCAGCCTATTCCTGGGATTAACGAGTTCTGACTCCAATCCCAGCTCAGGTTTGGCTTTAATCCCAGGAATAGGCCAGACTAGCAAGTGATGAACCTGATCCCAGATCAGGCTGGGCATCCCAGATCAGGCTGGGCTTTAGTCTGGCCTATTCCTGGGATTAAAGAGTGTTCACATCAGTCCCAGGTCATCCTGACCCTTAGTCTGGCCTATTGCCAGGATTAGTGAGTGGTGACTCCAATCCCAGGTCAGGCTGGGCTTTAGTCTGGCCTATTCCTGGGATTAAGGAGTGTTTTCCCCAGTCCCAGGTCAGGCTGAGCCTTAGTCCAGCCTATTCCTGGGATTAAGGAGTTCTGACTCCAATCCCAGCTCAGGCTGGGCTTTAATCCCAGGAATAGGCCAGGCTAAAGCCCAGCCTGATCTGGGATCGGGTTCACCACTTGCTAGTTTGGCCTATTCCTGGGATTAAGGAGTGTTTACACCAATCCCAGGTCAGGCTGAGCCTTAGTCCAGCCTATTCCTGGGATTAGTGAGTTCTGCCTCGAATCCCAGCTGAGGCTGGTCTTTAATCCCAGGAATAGGCCAGACTAGCAAGTGGTGAACCCGATCCCAGATCAGGCTGGGCTTTAGTCTGGCCTATTTCTTGGATTAAGGAGTGTTTACACCAGTCCCAGGTCATCCTGACCCTTAGTCTGGCCTATTCCCAGGATTAGTGAGTGGTGACTCCAATCCCAGGTCAGGCTGGGCTTTAGTCTGGCCTATTCCTGGGATTAAGGAGTGTTTACACCAATCCCAGGTCAGGCTGACCCTTAGTCCAGCCTATTCCCGGGATTAGTGAGTGGTGACTCCAATCCCAGGTCAGGCTGGGCTTTAGTCTGGCCTATTCCTGGGATTAAGGAGTGTTCACATCAGTCCCAGGTCAGGCTGACCCTTAGTCCAGCCTATTCCTGGGATTAGTGAGTGGTGACTCCAATCCCAGGTCAGGCTGGGCTTTTGTCTGGCCTGTTCCTGGGATTAAGGAGTGTTTACACCAATCCCAGGTCAGGCTGACGCTTAGTCCAGCCTATTCCCCAGATTACTGAGTGGTGACTCCAGTCCCAGGTCATCCTGACCCTTAGTCTGGCCTATTCCCGGGATTAGTGAGTGGTGACTCCAATCCCAGGTCAGGCTGGGCTTTAGTCTGGCCTATTCCTGGGATTAAGGAGTGTTTCCACCAATCCCAGGTCAGGCTGGGCTTTAGTCCGGCCTATTCCTGGGATTGACTAGTTCTGACTGCAATCCCAGCTCAGGCTGGGTTTTAATCCCAGCAATAGGCCAGGCTAAAGGCCAGCCTGATCTGGGATTGGGTTCACCACTTGCTAGTCTGGCCTATTCCTGGGATTAAGGAGTGTTTCACACCAGTCCCAGGTCAGGCTGACCCTTAGTCCAGCCTATTCCTGGGATTAAGGAGTTCTGACTCCAATCCCAGCTCAGGCTGGGCTTTAATCCCAGGAATAGGCCAGACTAGCAAGTGATGAACCTGAGCCCAGATCTGGCTGAGCATCGGGTTCACGGCTGGGCTTTAGTCTGGCCTATTCCTGGGATTAAGGAGTGTTTCCACCAGTCCCAGGTCAGGCTGACCCTTAGTCCAGCCTATTCCTGGGATTAGTGAGTTCTGACTCCAGTCCCAGGTCAGGCTGGGCTTTAGTCTGGCCTATTCCTCGGAATAAGGAGTGTTTTCCCAGACCCAGGTCAGGCTGAGCATTAGGCCAGCCTGATTCCCGAGATCAGTGCGTGGTGACTCAGTCCCAGATCAGGCTGGGCCTTAGTCCAGCCTATTCCTGGGATTAGTAGAGTGTGTCACATCCAGTCCCAGGTCATGCGCTGACCCTTAGTCTGAGCCTATTGCCTAGGATTAGTGAGTGGTGACTCCAGTCCCAGGTCAGGCTGAGCCTTAGTCCAGCCTATTCCTGGGATTAAGTGAGTGTTTGACTCCAGTCCCAGGTCAGGCTGAGCATTAGGCCAGCCTATTCCTGGGATTAGTGAGTGGTGACTCCAGTCCCAGGTCAGGCTGAGCCTTAGTCCAGCCTATTCCTGGGATTAGTGAGTGGTGACTCCAGTCCCAGGTCAGGCTGAGCCTTAGTCCAGCCTATTCCTGGGATTAGTGAGTGGTGACTCCAGTCCCAGGTCAGGCTGAGCCTTAGTCCAGCCTATTCCTGGGATTAGTGAGTGGTGACTCCAGTCCCAGGTCAGGCTGAGCCTTAGTCCAGCCTATTCCTGGGATTAGTGAGTGGTGACTCCAGTCCCAGGTCAGGCTGAGCCTTAGTCCAGCCTATTCCTGGGATTAGTGAGTGGTGACTCCAGTCCCAGGTCAGGCTGAGCCTTAGTCCAGCCTATTCCTGGGATTAGTGAGTTCTGACTCCAGTCCCAGGTCAGGCTGAGCCTTAGTCCAGCCTATTCCTGGGATTAGTGAGTGGTGACTCCAGTCCCAGGTCAGGCTGAGCCTTAGTCCAGCCTATTCCTGGGATTAGTGAGTGGTGACTCCAGTCCCAGGTCAGGCTGAGCCTTAGTCCAGCCTATTCCCGGGATTAGTGAGTTCTGACTCCAGTCCCAGGTCAGGCTGAGCCTTAGTCCAGCCTATTCCCGGGATTAGTGAGTTCTGACTCCAGTCCCAGGTCAGGCTGAGCCTTAGTCCAGCCTATTCCCGGGATTAGCCAGTGGTCAGTGTGTGCTGGGCAGTTCCTGGGTGCTGGAAGGTTCCAGAAGGGAGCAGGGAAATAACGGCTCCCAAACATCCCCCCTGAGGTCATGGGGTTCCCCTTCCCCCCTCCTTCCCCCCACTTCCTCCTCCTCAGTTGGAGTTATGGGGGGGGTCTTTGTTGGCATTGGGGGGGTCTCTGTTGGAGTTATGGGGGGGTCTCCATTGGCATTGGGGGGGGTCTCAGTTGGAGTTATGGGGGGGGTCTCCATTGCCATTGGGGGGGGTCTCTGTTGGGGTTATGGGGGGGTCTCCATTGGCATTGGGGGGGGTCTCCATTGCAGTTATGGGGGGTCTCCATTGGTATTAGGGGGGCCTCTGTTGGAGTTATGGGGGGGTCTCTGTTGGGGGGGGTCTCCATTGGCATTGGGGGGTCTCTGTTGGAGTTATGGGGGGGGTCTCTGTTGGAGTTATGGGGGGGGTCTCCATTGGCATTGGGGGGGTCTCCATTGGCAGTTATGGGGGGGGTCTCGTTGGAGTTATGGGTGGGGGGTCTCCATTGGCATTGGAGGGGTCTCTGTTGGAGTTATGGGGGGGTCTCTGTTGGCATTGGTGGGGGGGTCTCTGTTGGTGTTATGGGGGGGCGGTCTCCATTGGTATTGGTGGGGGTGTCTGTTCGAGTTATGGGGGGGTCTCCATTGCAGTTTGTGGGGGGTCTCTGTTGGGGTTATGTGTGGGGGGTCTCTGTTGGAGTTATGGGGGGGTCTCCATTGGCATTGGGGGGGTCTCAATTGGAGTTATGGGGGGGTCTCCATTGGCATTGGGGGGGTCTCAGTTGGAGTTATGGGGGGGGTCTCTGTTGGGGTTATGTGGGGGGGTCTCCATTGGCATTGTTGGGGGTCTCCATTGGCATTGTGGGGGGTCTCTGTTGGAGTTATGGGGGGGTCTCCATTGGCATTGTGGGGGGTCTCTGTTGGAGTTATGGGGGGTCTCCATTGGCATTGTGGGGAGTCTCTGTTGGAGTTATGGGGGGTCTCTGTTGGCATTGGTGGGGGTCTCTGTTGGTGTTATGGGGGGACGGTCTCCATTGGTATTGGTGGGGGTGTCTGTTCGAGTTATGGGGGGGTCTCCATTGCCATTGGGGGGTCTCTGTTGGAGTTATGGGGGGGTCTCCATTGCCATTGGGGGGTCTCTGTTGGAGTTATGGGGGGTCTCCATTGGCATTGTGGGGGGTCTCTGTTGGAGTTATGGGGGGGTCTCCATTGCCCTGAGGGGGGTGGCTGGCATCCATTGACACTTGCTGAGGGTTCTCCAACCGCGAGACCCCCACCCCCAAACTCCTAACCCCTCTCCCTCTCCCCCTCCCCCAGGTCCCCAGTGCCCCCAGGCAGCATGAGGGTCCCCCGGCTGGTCCTGCTGTCCCTGTCCCTGTCCCTGGTGGGGGCCAAGCCCACCGAGAAGAAGGAGCGGGTGCACCACGACCCCCAGCTCAGCGACAAGCTGCACGACGACGCCCAGAGCTTCGACTACGACCACGACGCCTTCCTGGGGGCTGAGGAGGCCAAGACCTTCGACCAGCTCACCCCAGAGGAGAGCAAGGACAGGCTGGGGTAAGGGCACCCCGAAATCTGGGGGGGAAACTGCTCTGGGGGAGGGGGAACAACACCCAGAACCTCAAATCCCAAATCTGGGGTCTCTAAACGTCCCCCGTGGTGTCCTCACAACCCCAAAACCTAAATCTGGGGTCTCTAGATGCTCCCCTCAGTGTCCCCACAAACCCCAGACCCCCAAATCCCAAATCTGGGGCCTCTAAACACCCCCCTTAGTGTCCCCACAACCCCCAAATCTGGTGCCTCTAAATGTCCCCCCCAGATGTCTCTAAACATCCCCCCCAGTGTCCTCACAACCCCCAAATCCCAAATCTGGGACCTCTAGACACCCCCCTCAGTGTCCCCAAAAACCCCAGACCCCCAAATCCCAAATCTGGGGCCTCTAAACATCCCCCCCAGTGTCCCCACAACCCCGAACCTCAAATCCCAAATCTGGGGCCTCTAGCACCCCCATGTCCCCCCTCCCAGTGTCCCCACAAACCCCAGACCCCCAAATCCCAAATCTGGGGCCTCTAAACATCCCAGCCCAGTGTCCCGCACAACCCCCGAGGAGTCCTGGACAGTCTGGGTAAGGGCACTCTAGAATCTAGGGGAACCTGATCCCAGCAGTGGTCAACACCACAGAACCTCAAATCCTGATTCTGGGGCTTCTAAATGTCCCCTCCTGTATCCCCACAACGCTAAGTCCCAAATTTGGGGCCACTAAACATCCTCCCAGTGTCCCACCCCCAAATCCCAAATCTAGTGCCTCCCAGCATCCCCCCAGTGTCTCCACAACCCCCAAATCCCAAATCTGGGGTCTCTAAACATCCAAGCCCTGTGACCAGCTCACCCCAGAGGAGAGCAAGGACAGGCTGGGGTAAGGGCACCCCAAAACCTGGGGGGAAACCTGATCTGGGGGAGGGGGAACAACCCCCAGAACCCCAAATCCCTAATCTGGTGCTTCTAAATATCCCCCCAGTGTCTCCACAACCCCCAAATCCTGAATCTGGGGTCTCTAAACATCCCCCCTCAGTGTCCCCACAACCCCAAACCCCCAAATCCCAAATCTGGGGCCTCTAAACATCCCCCCCAGTGTCCCCACAACCCCCAAATCCTGAATCTGGGGCCTCTAGATGCCCCCCTCAGTGTCCCCCCAGACCCCCAAATCCCAAACCTAGTGCCTCCCACCATCCCCCCCAGTGTCCCCACAACCCCCAAATCTGGGGTCTCTAAACATCCAAGACCTGTGACCAGCTCACCCCAGAGGAGAGCAAGGACAGGCTGGGGTAAGGGCACCCCAAAATCTAGGGGGGAAACCTGATCTGGGGGAGGGGGAACAACCCCCAGAACCTCAAATCCCAAATCTGGGGTATCTAAATATCCCCCCAGCGTCCCCACAACCCCCAAATCCTGAATCTGGGGCCTCTAGATGTCCCCCCCAGTGTCCCCACAAACCCAAACCCCCAAATCCCAAATCTGGGGCCTCTAAACGTCCCCCCAGTGTCCCCACAACCCCTAGATCCTGAATCTGGGGCCTCTAGATGCCCCCCTCAGTGTCCCCACAAACCCCAGATCCCCAAATCCCAAATCTAGGGCCTCCCAGCATCCCCCCCAGTGTCCCCACAACCCCCAAATCCCGAATCTGGGGTCTCTAAACATCCAAGCCCTGTGACCAGCTGACCCCAGAGGAGAGCAAGGACAGGCTGGGGTAAGGGCACCCCAAAACCTGGGGGGAAACCTGATCTGGGGGAGGGGGAACAACCCCCAGAACCCCAAATCCCTAATCTGGGGCTATCTAAATATCCCCCCAGTGTCTCCACAACCCCCAAATCCTGAATCTGGGGTCTCTAAACATCCCCCCCAGTGTCCCCTCAAACCTCAGACCCCCAAATCCCAAATCTGGGGCCTCTAAACATCCCCCCCAGTGTCCCCACAACCCCCAAATCCCGAATCTGGGGCCTCTAGATGCCCCCCCCAGTGTCCCCACAAACCCCAGACCCCCAAATCCCAAATCTAGTGCCTCCCAGCATCCCCCCCAGTGTCCCCACAACCCCCAAATCCCAAATCTGGGGTCTCTAAACATCCAAGCCCTGTGACCAGCTCACCCCAGAGGAGAGCAAGGACAGGCTGGGGTAAGGGCACCCCAAAACCTGGGGGGAAACCTGATCTGGGGGAGGGGGAACAACCCCCAGAACCCCAAATCCCTAATCTGGGGCCTCTAAACATCCCCCTCAGTGTCCCCACAAACCCCAGATCCCCAAATCTGGGGCCTCTAAACGTCCCCCCCAGTGTCCCCACAACCCCAAATCCTGAATCTGGGGCCTCTAGATGCCCCCCTCAGTGTCCCCACAAACCCCAGATCCCCAAATCCCAAATCTGGGGCCTCTAAACGTCCCCCCCAGTGTCCCCACAACCCCAAATCCTGAATCTGGGGCCTCTAGATGCCCCCCCCAGTGTCCCCACAAACCCCCAGACCCCCAAATCCCAAATCTAGTGCCTCCCAGCATCCCCCCAGTGTCTCCATAACCCCCAAATCCCAAATCTGGGGTCTCTAAACATCCAAGACCTGTGACCAGCTGACCCCAGAGGAGAGCAAGGACAGGCTGGGCTCAGGGCACCCCAAAATCTGGGGGGAGAGCGACCCCCAGACCCCCAAATCCCAAATCTGGCGCCTGTAAACACCCTGCCCGGTGTCCCCACAAACCCCAGACCCCCAAATCTGGGCCTTCTAAACGTCTCCCCTAGTGTCCCCACAACCCCCAAATCCCAAATCTGGGGGGTCTAAACATCCCCCTTGGTGTCCCCACACCCCCTTCCCACCCACACCCCCCCCCAATTTGGGGGGGTGTTATTTACCCTCCCCCCACTTTTAGGAAGCAGCTGCTGGCTGCATGGAACCACAAACCCAGCGCCCCCCCACACACCCCACCCCCAAAACAGCTTCTCCTCCATCCCCCCCACCCCAAGCCCCCTCACAGGTGTCAGAGGGGGGTGGGAGTTGGGGGGGCTGGTTTTTTTGGAGGGGGCCCATCCCTGGCCCCACAGCGGGTCCCTTTGTGCTCAGGGCAGCAGCTGCTGGGTGCAGTTGTTGGCGTGGGGTTTTAGGAGAGCTTAAAGCTTGGGCGAGCTGGGTTTTGGGGTGGGTATTTTTAGGGTGGGGGGTGGGGGGTGTGTGGGTATTTTTAGGGTGGGGGGGGTTGTTGGGAGGTTCTGGAAGGTCGGCATCCCACCTGGCACTGAGCTCAGCCATGTCATTGGGGCTGTTCCTCTAGGAGGTTGGGCGCCAAATTCCTCGTTAACTCTTGTTTGGGGGTTGATTTTAATTAGGGGGGTGTGGGTGGGAGGGGCGGGGGGGGTGTTAAGATTTAGGGAGGGGTGTAAATTGAGCTCTTGCATGAGAAAGAAAAGCTCAACCCCAATCCCCAAAGCACCCCTGGAGCGAGGCCGGGATGTGACCCAGCTTCTCCACACCCCAAATTCATCCAGCAAATCCCTTCCACCCCCCAAAACCCCCCCAAAACCCCCCCAAACCCCCCCAAAACCCCCCAAAACCCCCTCCAAACCCCCCCAAAACCCCCTCCAAACCCCCCCAAAACCCCCCCAAAACCCCCTCCAAACCCCCCAAAACCCCCTCCAAACCCCCCCAAAACCCCCTCCAAACCCCCCCAAAACCCCTCCAAACCCCCCTTAAAACCTCTCCGAACCCCCCTAAAACCTCTCCGAACCCCCCTAAAACCCCCTCCGAACCCCCCTAAAACCCCCTCCGAACCCCCCTCAAACCCCCTCCGAACCCCCCTCAAAACCTCTCCGAACCCCCCTCAAACCTCTCCGAACCCCCCTAAAACCCTCTCCGAACCCCCCTCAAAACCCTCTCCGAACCCCCCTCAAAACCCTCTCCGAACCCCCCTCAAAACCCCCTCCGAACCCCCCTCAAAACCCTCTCCGAACCCCCCTCAAAACCCCCTCCGAACCCCCCTCAAAACCCCCTCCGAACCCCCCTAAAACCCCCTCCGAACCCCCCTAAAACCCCCTCCGAACCCCCTCAAAACCCCTCCAAGCCCCCCTAAAACCCTCTCCGAACCCCCCTAAAACCCTCTCCGAACCCCCTCCAACCCCCCTCCAAAACCCCTCCAACCCCCCCCCCCCTCCAAACCCCCTCCAACCCCCCCTCCAACCCCCCTCCAACCCCCCCTCCAAACCCCCTCCAACCCCCCCCCCCCTCCAAACCCCCTCCAAACCCCCCTAAAACCCCTCCAAACCCCCCTAAAACCCCCTCCAAACCCCCTTCAAACCCTCTCAAAACCCTCTCCAAACCCCCCTCAAAACCCTCTCCAAACCCCCCTCAAAACCCTCTCCAAACCCCTCAAAACCCCCTCCAAAACCCCCCAAAACCCCTCCAAACCCCCTCAAATCGCCATCAGCTGCCCTTTCTCCTCCCCCTCTCTCCCTTCCCCCTCCCAGTGCTGTTTTTGGGGGGGGGGTGTGTCATGGCTGGGTGCTGGGAATCGCATTGTTCCGCTGAGTTTATCTGGCAGCGGAACTGGGGCCGCCTAAGAGTTTCCACTGGGAGCTCTGACCGTTACCAACCTGACATAAACCAGCCCCTCTTGCCAAATTCATCACCCCCCCACACACACCCTCCCATCCTCCCTCCCACCCTCTCTCCCTCCCATCCTCCCTCAGCCTGGATTAACTCCTTAACAATGCCCAGTTCCACACACCAGCACCCAGGATGGTTTTTATTCCCTGGCTGATGGGGGGGGGGGGTGTGTTTTCCTGTTAAAGGATCCAGGGAATTGGGGAGGGGGTGGAGGGGGGTGTTGGGTTGGTTATTTGAGGGGAGAAAGCTCCACAGAGCTCAGCTTCTCCAGGCTTCTCGGCTTCTCCCCCCTCACCCCGGCTTCTCCCCCCTCACCCCAGCTTCTCCCCCCTCACCCCAGCTTCTCCCCCTGGGTCCCTCCCAGCTTCTTGCCCGGGGGTCCCAGTTTGGCTTCTCCAGGCTTCTCCCCTCCTCTGGGGCTCTGGCTTCTCCCCCAGCCCCAGTTTCCCCCAGCTTCTCCTCCCCCAGGTCACTGGTGTCTTCTCCTCCCCCAGACCACTGGTGTCTTCTCCTCCCCCTC
The DNA here is from genome assembly GCA_027925045.1 of Hypotaenidia okinawae. Classification (NCBI taxonomy): domain Eukaryota; kingdom Metazoa; phylum Chordata; class Aves; order Gruiformes; family Rallidae; genus Hypotaenidia; species Hypotaenidia okinawae. The sequence goes on along the minus strand of BSDF01000001.1, from coordinate 1,415,522 downwards.
CGAGGGCCCCGGCTTCTTCCCCACCCCCCACCCAGCACCTGTCTTCTCCCTGGCCCCGGCTTCTCCCTGTTAAAGGATCCAGGGATTTGGGCTTGGTTTATTTGAAGGGAGAAAGTTCTGTGGAGCTCAGCTTCTCTCAGCCTCTCCCTTGGGCCCCAGCTTCAGCCCCGGCTTCTCCCGGCTTCTTTCCCCCCAGGTGCCTGGCTTCTCCCTGGCCCCAGCTTCACCCCGTTAAAGGATCCAGGGATTTGGGGGTTGGTTTGTTTATTTGAGGGGAGAAAGCTCCATGGAGCTTAGCTTCTCCCTGCCTCAGTTTCCCCCGGCTTCTCCTGGCCCTTGGCTCCTCTTCCCTGGCTTCTCCCCCTCCCTGCTTCTCCCCAGCCCTCTCGGCCTCAGCTTCTCCTGGCTTCTGCCCCCTGGGGCCCTGGCTTCTCCCCGTTGAAGGATCCAGGGATTTTGGGGGGTTGGTTTGTTTATTTGAGGGGAGAAAGTTCTGCAGAGCGTGGCTTCTCCCCAGCTTCTCCCTGGCTTCTCCCTGGCTTCTCCCCTGGGGCCCCGGCTTCGACCTCAGCTTCTCTCTCCCCCCAGGGCCCCAGCTTCTCCCTGTTAAAGGATCCAGGGATTTGGGGGGTTGGTTTGTTTATTTGAGGGGACAAAGCTTCTCCCTGGCTTCTCCCTGGCCCCTGGCTTCTCCCTGCCCTGGCTTCTCCCAGCTTGTCCCCGGCGGCTTCTCCCCACGCACCCCAGGCCCCAGCTTCTCCCCGGCCCTCTCAGCTTCGGTTTCTCCCAGCTCCTGCCCTCCCCCCCCCGGGGCCCTAGCTTCTCCCCGTTAAAGGACACAGGGATTTAGGGGGTTGCTTTATTTATTTGAGGGGAGAAAGCTCCATGGAGCCCGGCTTCTACCCCCACCCCACCCCCCCAGCTTTTCCCCGGCCCTCTCAGCCTCGGCTTCTCTCCCTCCTCCCTGCCCAGGCCCTGCCTGCTGCTTCTCCTCTCCCACCCCCCACTACCCCACCCCACCCGGGCCCTGCTTTCTCCCAGCTTCTCCAGGTCCTGGTTTCTCCCTGCCTCACTTTCTCCCCTGCCCAGCTTCTCCTCCCAGTACCAGCTTCATCCTGTTAAAGGATCCAGGGGTTTGGGGGTTGGTTTATTTATTTGAGGGGACAAAGCTCCATGGAGCCCGGCTTCTCCCTGGCCCCTGGCTTCTCCCTGCCCTGGCTTCTCCCAGCTTGTCCCCGGCGGCTTCTCCCCACCCACCCCAGGCCCCAGCTTCTCCCTGGCCCTCTCGGCTTCGGCTTCTCCTGGCTCCTGCCCCCCCCCCCCCCCGGGGCCCTGGCTTCTCCCCGTTAAAGGACACAGGGATTTAGGGGGTTTGCTTTATTTATTTGAGGGGAGAAGGCTCCATGGAGCCTGGCTTCTACCCCCAGCTTTTCCCGGGCCCTCTCAGCCTCGGCTTCTCTCCCTCCTCCCTGCCCAGGCCCTGCCTGCTGCTTCTCCTCTCCCACCCACCCCACCCGGGCCCTGCTTTCTCCCAGCTTCTCCAGGTCCTGGTTTCTCCCTGCCTCAGTTTCTCCCCTGCCCAGCTTCTCCTCCCAGTGCCAGCTTCATCCTGTTAAAGTATCTGGGGATTTGGGGAGTTTGGTTTATTTATTTGAGGGGACAAAGCTCTCTGGCCCCTGGCTTCTCCCTGCCCTGGCTTCTCCCAGCTTGTCCCCTGCGGCTTCTCCCCACCCACCCCAGGCCCCAGCTTCTCCCCGGCCCTCTCAGCCTCGGCTTCTCTCCCTCCTCCCTGCCCAGGCCCTGCCTGCTGCTTCTCCTCTCCCACCCACCCCACCCGGGCCCTGGTTTCTCTCAGCTTCTCCAGGTCCTGGTTTCTCCCTGCCTCACTTTCTCCCCTGCCCAGCTTCTCCTCCCAGTGCCAGCTTCATCCTGTTAAAGGATCCAGGGGTTTGGGGGGTTTGATTTGGTTATTTGAGGGGAGAAGGCTCCATGGAGCCCGGCTTCTACCCCCAGCTTTTCCCCAGCCCTCTCAGCCTCGGCTTCTCTCCCTCCTCCCTGCCCAGGCCCTGCCTGCTGCTTCTCCTCTCCCCCAGGGCCCTGCCTGCTGCTTCTCCTCTCCCCACCCCCCACGCTGCTTCTCCTCTCCCCACCCCCCACTACCCCACCCCACCCGGGCCCTGGTTTCTCCCAGCTTCTCCAGGTCCTGGTTTCTCCCTGCCTCACTTTCTCCCCTGCCCAGCTTCTCCTCCCAGTGCCAGCTTCATCCTGTTAAAGGATCCAGGGGTTTGGGGGGTTTGATTTGGTTCTTTGAGGGGAAGAAAGCTCCACAGAGCCTGGCTTCTCCCTGCTTCAGTTTCTCTGAGCTTCTCCTGGCCCGCTCTGGCTTCCCAGCCCTCTCAGCCCCCCAGGCCCCGGGTTCTCCCTGCCTTAGTTTCTCCCCAGCCTTGACTTTCCCCTCTCTCATCCCATTTAATTTTGGTTGGGGATTTTAATTTCCCTTTTAAAACCTCCTGAATTAAGGGAGTGTCCTGGCAGGAGTGGGATTCCCTCACTTCCCCAGGATACAGACACAGGGAAAACAAAGCCAAGCTTCCCCCCTTCTCCCCCCCAACTCCATTCCAGCTGCCCCCACACCTCTGTGGTCTTGAATAAACCCGCCTGGTTTGGAGAATTCCCATTTTTTATTAGTTTTAATTAAATCCCATGAGGTTTTTTGTGGTTCCTACCCTGGGAAAACCAGCCTGTGAACATCTGGGTCTGGCACCCAGCCGCTGAACCGGCTGCAGGAAGAGCTTTAGGCCAACATCCCCCCACTCCCCAGAGCTCTTTTTTGAGGTGAAAAAACCTCCTTTTCCTCTCATTAAACATCTGACCTTTTCCCTGCCCCACCTCAAAACCTCTCCCAGAAACACCCCCACCTTGGGATGAGCTCTGCTTCTCCATCCCAGTTTGGGGTTGGGTTCCTCCCAGTGAAGGCAGCCGCCTTCCCATCGCCCTTGCCTGGAAGGACAAGCAGAGAATTTGGTGGGAAGTGATTGATTTTCCTGGATTTTTTAAAAAAAAATTCTTAATTTTTCCTTTATTTCTTTTAACTTCTTTCTTTTTACACCCCCCTCACCCCCAAAATCTCCGCTCCTCCTCCAGGAGGAGCGGAGATTTTGGGGGTGAGGGGAGTGTAAGTGGGGTATTTCCCCCTGTTACCCACCCAGCTTTTAATTTTTAGGAGCCACATGAGTTAAAAAACACCCCAAAAATCCCAGAAATTACACGTGGGGAGGTTTTTTACCTCAATAAAGTGATTTTTTTGGGGGGGGGGGAAGACACCCCCAAACCTTGAAGACACCAGGTTAGACCAGGCTGGGCTCATCCTTTAATATTTCTCCTCCTGGGAATGAATAATCAGGTAGTGATTGATTAATTAGCTGGTCTATTTAGCCACCCTGCTTCCTCTTAAAAGAGGGGATACCCCCTCAAAACCCCCCTCTGAACCCCCAAACTGAACATTTTGGGCTGTAAGTGCCCACTGGATCTTCCCCCCCAGCCTGTGTGGCCAGCGCTGTGCTTACTCCTAGGAGGAAAGTGTTAGGAAGGGGTGAGATTGAGAGATCCCAGCTCTCCCCCTCTCTCCCTCCCCCTCTCTCCCTCCCTCCCTCCCTGCATTCCTCCCCCCTGGCTTCTCCTTCACAGCTGCCTCTAAAAATAAAGGCGGCAGCAGAAGGCACGCGGCCCCGGGTTCCACCAACACCCCCCCCCCACCCAACCCCGGCTCTGGTTTCTGCCTCGCTCAACGGGTGGGATCTGAGGTTCTCCTTGGGCTGGGATGTGAGGTCCTTGGGGTGTGATGCCCCCAACTTCCTTGGGGTTGAGGGGGATCAAGTAGGATGTGGGGTTCTCGGATGGGATCCGACCTCCTCATGGTGGGATCATCCTGACCTCCTCATGGTGGGATCATCCTGACCTCCTCGGGGTGGGATCTGAGGTCCTTGAGGTGTGATGCCCCCAACCTCCTTGGGGTTGAGGGGGATCAAGTAGGATGTGGGGTCCTCAGATGGGATCCGACCTCCTCATGGTGGGATCATCCTGACCTCCTCGGGGTGGGATCTGAGGTCCTTGAGGTGTGATGCCCCCAACTTCCTTGGGGTTGAGTGGGATCAAGTAGGATGTGGGGCCCTCGGTCCTCGGATGGGATCCGACCTCCTCATGGTGGGATCATCCTGACCTCCTTGGGGTGGGATCTGAGGTCCTCCTTGGGGTGGGATCTGGACCTCCTTGGGCAGGATCTGAGGTCTTTGGGTTGTGATGCCCCCAACCTCCTTGGGGTTGAGGGGGATCAAGTAGGATGTGGGGTACTCGGTCCTCGGATGGGATCCGACCTCCTCATGGTGGGATCATCCTGACCTCCTTGGGGTGGGATCTGTGGTCCTTCTCGGGGTGGGATCTGAGGTCCTCCTCGGGTGGGATCCGGACCTCCTTGGGCGGGATCTGAGGTCCTTGGGGTGTGATGCCCCCAACCTCCTTGGGGTTGAGGGGGATCAAGTAGGATTTGAGGTCCTTGAGGTGGGGTCCTCGGTCCTCGGATGGGATCCGACCTCCTCATGGTGGGATCATCCTGACCTCCTCCAGTGGAATCCAAACCTCCTCGGGGTGGGATCTGTGGTCCTCCTTGGGGTGGGATCCGGACCTCCTTGGGTAGGATCTGAGGTCCTTGGGGTTGAGGGGGATCAAGTAGGATGTGGGGTCCTTGAGGTGGGGTCCTCGGTCCTCGGATGAGATCCGACCTCCTCCAGTGGAATCCAGACCTCCTCATGGTGGGACGTGAGGTCCTTCTCAGGTGGGATCTGAGGCCCTCAGGTGGGATGCAGACCTCCTTGAGTGGGATCTCCCCTGACCTCCTTGGGGTGGGATCGATCTGACCTCCTCAGGTGGGATCTGAGGTCCTTGGGTAGGATCCAACCTCCTCGAGTAGAATCCAGACCTCCTCGGGTGGGATCCCCCCAACCACTTTGGGGTGTGATCCGAGGTCTTTGGGTGGGATCTGAGGTCCTCAAGTAGGATTTGAGGTCCTTGAGTGGTGTCTGGCATCCTTGGGTGGGGTCTGGACCTCCTTGAGTGGGATCTGAGGTCCTCAGGTGGGATCCCCCCAACCTCCTTGGGTGAGATCCAACCTCCTCCAGTGGAATCCGGACCTCCTCGGGTGGGATCTGAGGTCCTTGAGTGGGATCTAGACCTGCTCAAGTGGGATCTGAGGTCCTTGGGTGGGATCTAGACCTGCTCAAGTGGGATCTGAGGTCCTTGGGTGGGATCTAGACCTGCTCAAGTGGGATCTGAGGTCCTTGGGTGGGATCTAGACCTGCTCAAGTGGGATCTGAGGTCCTTGGGTGGGATCTAGACCTGCTCAAGTGGGATCTGAGGTCCTTGGGTGGGATCTAGACCTGCTCAAGTGGGATCTGAGGTCCTTGGGTGGGATCTAGACCTGCTCAAGTGGGATCTGAGGTCCTTGAGTGGGCTCTGGCTTCCTTGGGTGGGATCCAGTGTTCACCAGCGGGATCTGAGGTCCTCGGGGTGGGATCCAACCTCCTCAGGTGGGATCTGACGGTGCCTCCCCCCCAGTGGGGGTTTACTTCCTCCCCCTCCCCCTTTTTAACCCACCCACCCCATGGGACGGGGGTGTTTCTCCTTCCCCTCCCAAATCCTCACAGCAAAACACCTTCAACCCTTTGAAGAACACAACCAAACGGCCCCTTCAGGGAGTAAACCAGGGTTCTGATGCCTAGACCCTGCCTAAACCCAGCCTAAACCCCACTGCTGGCCTTAGTGAGCTCAACTCACCAGCATCCCAACAAAGAACACAACCAAACAGCCCTGTGAGAGAGTAAACCAGGGTTCTGATGCCTAAACCCCACTGCTGGCCTTAGTGAGCTCAACTCACCACTCTCCCAGCAATTAACCACAACCAAACAGCCCCTTCAGGGAGTAAAACAGGGTTCTGATGGCTAAACCCAGCCTAACCCCCACTGCTGGCCTTAGTGAGCTCAACTCCCAGCAATAAACCACAAACAACCCCATAAGCGATCAAACCAGGGTTCCTACACCTGAACCCAGCCTAAACCCCACTGCTGGCCTTAGTGAGCTCAACTCACCAGCATCCCACCAATAAACCACAACCAAACAGCCCTGTGAGAGAGTAAACCAGAGTTCTGATGCCTAAAGTCAGCTTAAACCCAGCCTAAACCCCACTGCTGGCCTTAGTGAGCTCAACTCACCACTCTCCCAGCAATTAACCACAACCAAACAGCCCCTTCAGGGAGTAAAACAGGGTTCTGATGGCTAAACCCAGCCTAACCCCCACTGCTGGCCTTAGTGAGCTCAACTCAGCAGCATTCCAGCAATTAAACACAGCCAAACAGCTCCTTGAGAGAGTAAACCAGGGTTCCTACACCTGAACCCAGCCTAAACCCCACTGCTGGCCTTAGTGAGCTCAACTCACCAGCATCCCACCAATAAACCACAACCAAACAGCCCTGTGAGAGAGTAAACCAGAGTTCTGATGCCTAAACCCAGCTTAAACCCAGCCTAAACCCCACTGCTGGCCTTAGTGAGCTCAACTCACCACCCTCCCAGCAACAAACCACAACCAAAGAGTTGTGGTTATTGAGAGAGTAAACCAGGGTTCTGATGCCTAAACCCAGCTTAAACCCAGCCTAAACCCCCACTGCTGGCCTTAGTGAGCTCAACTCCCAGCAATAAACCACAAACAACCCCATAAGTGATCAAACCAGGGTTCCTACACCTGAACCCAGCCTAAACCCCACTGCTGGCCTTAGTGAGCTCAACTCACCAGTATTCCAGCAATTAAACACAGCCAAACAGCTCCTTGAGAGAGTAAACCAGGGTTCTGATGCCTAGACCCAGCCTAAACCCAGCCTAACCCCCACTGCTGGCCTTAGTGAGCTCAACTCCCAGCAACAAACCACAACCAAACAACCCCATAAGCGATCAAACCAGGGTTCCTACACCTGAACCCAACTGCTGGCCTTAGTGAGCTCAACTCACCACCCTCCCAGCAACAAACCACAACCAAACAGCCCTTGAGAGAGTAAACCAGGGTTCTGACGCCTAAACCCAGCCTAAACCCCACTGCTGGCCTTAGTGAGCTCAACTCAGCAGCATTCCAGCAATTAAACACAGCCAAACAGCTCCTTGAGAGAGTAAACCAGGGTTCCTACACCTGAACCCAGCCTAAACCCCACTGCTGGCCTTAGTGAGCTCAACTCACCACTCTCCCAGCAATTAACCACAACCAAACAGCCCCTTCAGGGAGTAAAACAGGGTTCTGATGGCTAAACCCAGCTTAAACCCAGCCTAACCCCCACTGCTGGCCTTAGTGAGCTCAACTCACCACCCTCCCAGCAACAAACCACAACCAAACAAACCCCATAAGCGATCAAACCAGGGTTCCTACACCTGAACCCAGCCTAAACCCCACTCCTAGCCTTAGCCAACTCAACTCCCCACCACCCCACCACCCAAACCCTCCCGAACCTCCTCTCTCCCCGCTCTCCCACCTCTCCTCCTCCTAATTCAACCCTGACCCCCCATCCCATCCCCATCCCATCCCCATCCCAATCCCCATCCCATCCCCATCCCCATCCCCATCCCCATCCCATCCCCTCCCCATCCCATCCCCATCCCCATCCCCATCCCCATCCCCATCCCCATCCCCATCCCATCCCCATCCCCATCCCCATCCCACCCCATCCCCATCCCATCCCCATCCCCACCCCATCCCCATCCCCATCCCCATCCCACCCCATCCCCATCCCCATCCCCATCCCCATCCCCATCCCCATCCCCATCCCTATCCCCATCCCACCCCATCCCTCCCCATCCCATCCCCATCCCCATCCCCATCCCCATCCCCATCCCCATCCCCATCCCCATCCCCATCCCCATCCCCATCCCCATCCCCACCCCATCCCATCCCCATCCCATCCCCATCCCCATCCCCACCCCATCCCCATCCCCATCCCCATCCCCATCCCCACCCCATCCCCATCCCCATCCCCATCCCACCCCATCCCCATCCCATCCCCAACCTCTTCCCCTTCTTAACTCTCTCTGGCTTCTCCCCCCTTACAGCAAGATTGTAATTAAGATAGACGAAGACCAGGACGGGCTGGTCACGGTGGAAGAGCTCAAAGCCTGGATTAAATTTGCCCAAAAACGTTGGATTTACGAGGACGTAGAGCGGCAGTGGAAAGGGCACGACCTCAATGAGGACGGCCTCATTTCTTGGGAGGAGTATAGGAATGCCACCTATGGTTACATCTTAGGTAGGTTCCCACCTAAGAACCGTAGAACATTCCAGCACCTGAGGCTTGAAACTTGCTGTTTTGTTTTTGTAGAGTGATTGTAGGTAAGATAGACACGGATAAGGATGGGTTGGTGACCGAGGGGGAGCTCAAAGCCTGGATTAAGAAGGCCCAGAAGAAGTACGTGTATGAGAGTGTGGAACGGCAATGGCAGGAGTTTGATATGAACCAAGATGGATTTGTCTCCTGGGATGAGTACAGGAACGTGACATATGGCACTTACCTGGGTAAGGGGCAAGGGGTCTGCTCTGCTGGTGGGCTTCTTGGAGGAGTTAAAGGAGGAGGATGGTGGAGGGGAGCTGCTTGGCTCGCTTCCTTCTCCTCCCAAAAGGCTTCAAAACAAGCCCCTGCCTCTTCAAATCTCACCCCAACCTCTTCAAATCTCACCCCAACCTCTTCAAATCTCACCCCAACCTCTTCAAATCTCGCCCCAACCTCTTCAAATCTCGCCCCAACCTCTCCAAATTTCATTTAGACCTCTCCAGATCTCACCTCAGCCTCTCCAAATCTCATCTAGACCTCTCCAATCTCACCCCAACCTCTCCAGATCTCACCTCAGCCTCTCCAAATCTCACCCCAACATCTCCAAATCTCACCCAGACCTCTCCAATCTCACCCCAACCTCTCCAGATCTCACCTCAGACTCTCCAAATCTCATCTAGACCTCTCCAATCTCACCCCAACCTCTTCAAATCTCACCCCAACCTCTTCAAATCTCACCCCAACCTCTTCAAATCTCACCCCAACCTCTTCAAATCTCACCCCAACCTCTTCAAATCTCACCCCAACCTCTTCAAATCTCACCCCAACCTCTTCAAATCTCACCCCAACCTCTTCAAATCTCACCCCAACCTCTCCAAATTTCATTTAGACCTCTCCAGATCTCACCCCAGCCTCTCCAGTCTCACCCCAACGTCTCCAAATCTCAGCCCAACTTCTCCAGATCTCATCTAGACCTCTCCAATCTCACCCCAACCTCTCCAATCTCACCCCAACCTCTCCAGATCTCACCTCAGCCTCTCCAAATCTCACCCCAGCCTCTCCAAATCTCATCCAGACCTCTCCAGATCTCATCCCAGCCTCTCCAGATCTCACCCCAACATCTCCAAACCTCATCCAGACCTCTCCAAATCTCATCCAGACCTCCCCAATCTCACCCCAACCTCTTCAAATCTCACCCCAACGTCTCCAAATCTCACCCCAACGTCTCCAAATCTCATCTAGACCTCTCCAATCTCACCCCAGCCTCTCCAGATCTCACCTCAGCCTCTCCAAATCTCATCTAGACGTCTCCAAAACTCATCTAGACCTCTCCAATCTCACCCCAGCCTCTCCAGATCTCACCTCAGCCTCTCCAAATCTCATCTAGACGTCTCCAAATCTCATCTAGACCTCTCCAATCTCACCCCAACCTCTCCAGATCTCACCTCAGCCTCTCCAAATCTCATCTAGACGTCTCCAAAACTCATCTAGACCTCTCCAATCTCACCCCAACCTCTTCAAATCTCGCCCCAACCTCTCCAAATTTCATTTAGACCTCTCCAGATCTCACCTCAGCCTCTCCAAATCTCATCTAGACCTCTCCAATCTCACCCCAACCTCTCCAGATCTCACCTCAGCCTCTCCAAATCTCACCCCAACATCTCCAAATCTCACCCAGACCTCTCCAATCTCACCCCAACCTCTCCAGATCTCACCTCAGACTCTCCAAATCTCATCTAGACCTCTCCAATCTCACCCCAACGTCTCCAAATCTCACCCCAACCTCTCCAATCTCACCCCAACCTCTCCAATCTCACCCCAACCTCTTCAAATCTCACCCCAACCTCTTCAAATCTCACCCAGACCTCTCCAAATCTCACCCCAACGTCTCCAAATCTCACCCCAACGTCTCCAAATCTCATCTAGACCTCTCCAATCTCACCCCAGCCTCTCCAGATCTCACCTCAGCCTCTCCAAATCTCATCTAGACGTCTCCAAAACTCATCTAGACCTCTCCAATCTCACCCCAACCTCTTCAAATCTCGCCCCAACCTCTCCAAATTTCATCTAGACCTCTCCAATCTCACCCCAACGTCTCCAAATCTCACCCCAACCTCTCCAATCTCACCCCAACCTCTTCAAATCTCACCCCAACCTCTTCAAATCTCACCCCAACCTCTTCAAATCTCACCCAGACCTCTCCAAATCTCACCCAGACCTCTCCAAATCTCACCCAGACCTCTCCAAATCTCACCCCAACGTCTCCAAATCTCACCCCAACGTCTCCAAATCTCATCTAGACCTCTCCAATCTCACCCCAGCCTCTCCAGATCTCACCTCAGCCTCTCCAAATCTCATCTAGACGTCTCCAAAACTCATCTAGACCTCTCCAATCTCACCCCAACCTCTTCAAATCTCGCCCCAACCTCTCCAAATTTCATTTAGACCTCTCCAGATCTCACCTCAGCCTCTCCAAATCTCATCTAGACCTCTCCAATCTCACCCCAACCTCTCCAGATCTCACCTCAGCCTCTCCAAATCTCACCCCAACATCTCCAAATCTCACCCAGACCTCTCCAATCTCACCCCAACCTCTCCAGATCTCACCTCAGACTCTCCAAATCTCATCTAGACCTCTCCAATCTCACCCCAACGTCTCCAAATCTCACCCCAACCTCTCCAATCTCACCCCAACCTCTCCAATCTCACCCCAACCTCTTCAAATCTCACCCCAACCTCTTCAAATCTCACCCAGACCTCTCCAAATCTCACCCCAACGTCTCCAAATCTCACCCCAACGTCTCCAAATCTCATCTAGACCTCTCCAATCTCACCCCAGCCTCTCCAGATCTCACCTCAGCCTCTCCAAATCTCATCTAGACGTCTCCAAAACTCATCTAGACCTCTCCAATCTCACCCCAACCTCTTCAAATCTCACCCCAACCTCTCCAATCTCACCCCAACCTCTTCAAATCTCGCCCCAACCTCTCCAAATTTCATCTAGACCTCTCCAATCTCACCCCAACGTCTCCAAATCTCACCCCAACCTCTCCAATCTCACCCCAACCTCTTCAAATCTCACCCAGACCTCTCCAAATCTCACCCCAACGTCTCCAAATCTCACCCCAACGTCTCCAAATCTCACCCCAACGTCTCCAAATCTCATCTAGACCTCTCCAATCTCACCCCAGCCTCTCCAGATCTCACCTCAGCCTCTCCAAATCTCATCTAGACGTCTCCAAAACTCATCTAGACCTCTCCAATCTCACCCCAACCTCTCCAGATCTCACCTCAGCCTCTCCAAATCTCATCTAGACGTCTCCAAAACTCATCTAGACCTCTCCAAATCTCATCTAGACCTCTCCAATCTCACCCCAACCTCTCCAGATCTCACCTCAGACTCTCCAAATCTCATCCCAGCCTCTCCAAATCTCATCCAGACCTCTCCAATCTCACCCCAACCTCTCCAGATCTCAGCCCAACTTCTCCAGATCTCACCCCAACCTCTCCAATCTCACCCCAACCTCTCCAATCTCACCCCAACCTCTCCAATCTCACCCCAACCTCTTCAAATCTCACCCAGACCTCTCCAAATCTCACCCCAACCTCTCCAGATCTCACCTCAGCCTCTCCAAATCTCATCTAGACGTCTCCAAATCTCACCCCAACGTCTCCAAATCTCATCTAGACCTCTCCAATCTCACCCCAGCCTCTCCAGATCTCACCTCAGCCTCTCCAAATCTCATCTAGACGTCTCCAAAACTCATCTAGACCTCTCCAAATCTCATCTAGACCTCTCCAATCTCACCCCAACCTCTCCAGATCTCACCTCAGACTCTCCAAATCTCATCCCAGCCTCTCCAAATCTCATCCAGACCTCTCCAGATCTCATCCCAGCCTCTCCAAATGTCATCTAGACGTCTCCAAATCTCACCCCAACTTCTCCAATCTCACCCCAACTTCTCCAAATCTCACCCAGACCTCTCCAATCTCACCCAGACCTCTCCAAATCTCACCCCAACGTCTCCAAATCTCACCCCAACGTCTCCAAATCTCACCCAGACCTCTCCAATCTCACCCCAACTTCTCCAAATCTCACCCCATAACCTCTCCAAGCCTCACCCAGACCTCTCCAATCCCCCCATAACCTCTCCAATCCCCCCATAACCTCTCCAATCCCCCCTAAACATCTCCAGTCCCCCCAAAACCTCTCCAAACCTCACCCAGACCTCTCCAATCCCCTCTTGGACCCCTCCAAACCTCACTCAGACCTCTCCAGTCCCCCCTTGGACCCCTCCAAACCTCACCCAGACCTCTCCAATCCCCCTTGGACCCCTCCAAACCTCATCCAGACCTCTCCAATCCCCCCATAACCTCTCCAAGCCTCACCCAGACCTCTCCAATCCCCCCCAACTCTCTTCTCTCCCCCAAATTTACCTTCCCCTGGCACTAATGAAGGCCAAGCTAAGGAGAAACCCCCCCCAAATACCCCCTTCCCCCCTCCCCCAAAACATGAGGTGCAACCCCCAGAGGTGCCACCTGCACCCACCCCACCAGCTTTATGGATTCCCTTCCCGTGCAGGTGGGCAACCACCTCCTCCTTCCCTCCCACCTTCAGAAAGGGGGTGCCCCCACTTCCCCCTTGTACCCCCACACCCTTCCCAAGCCCCCTGAGCTCCATCAGCAAAGAGTCTTTTCAATCCCCTCCCCAAATCCTGCTCCCTCATCCCTCCCTGTCTGTTTGTCACACTTAAACCCTCCCCAGCTCCTAAATTTAATCTCAATCTTGAATTTAAGGGGGGGGGGGCTTAAACCTCCCCCTCCAGCCCCTCTCCCCAGGAGTGAGGGGGGAAGCAGCAGGTCTTGAGGGGTTAAGGAGACAGAAATCCCCCAGTTGCCCTTGCCAGGGGTTCCTGGAGCTCCTCCTGGAGCTCCTCCTGGAGCTCCTCCTGGAGCCTGGACATATATGGTGCTGCAGAGGGAGAGCACCCGAAATCCAGGATTCATCCTGGAAATATTCCCAAAGATAGACAAAGGCTCTGCGGGACAGACGGACCGAGACTCATCCCCACCCCCCTCTCATCCCTCTGCCCTCATCATCCCACCCCCCCCATCATCATCCCCCCCATCACCCCCATCATCCCCCCTCATCATTCCCCCTCATCACCCCCCCCCATCATCCCCCTCATCATCCCCCCCCAATCATCCCCCCCATCATCCCCCCCTCATCATCCCCCCTCATCATCCCCCCTCATCATCCCCCCCCCATCATCCCCCCCCAATCATCCCCCCCATCATCCCCCCTCATCATCCCCCCCAATCATCCCCCCCATCATCCCCCCTCATCATTCCCCCCCATCATCCCCCCATCACCCCCTCATTATCCCCCCCATCATCCCCCTCTCATCACCCCCCTCATCATCCTTCCCCCTCATCACCCCTCCCCATCATCCCCCCCCACATCACCCCCCCCATCATCCCCACCATCATCCCCCTCCATCACCCCTCATCATCCCCCCTCATCATCCCCCCCATCATCCCCCTCATTATCCCCCCCCCATCACCCCCCCCATCCCCCCCATCACCCCACCCTCATCACCCCCCTTCATCCCCCCCACCCCCGCCATCATCATCCCCCCTTCATCATCCCCACATCATCCCCCCCCATCATCCCCCCTCATCATCCCCCCTCATAACCCCCCCACCCCCCCATCACCCTCCCCCATCATCCCCCCCCATCATCCCCCCATTCCCCTCCCCTTATCGCCCCCCCATCCCCCCCATCCCCCCCCCCATCCCCTCCTCATCCCCCCCTCATACTCCCCTTCATCCCCCCCCATCCCCCCTCTCAGGGGGTCAGGTGTTGGATAAACCCCCCTTCCCTCCCCTAAATCCCCCTCAGTGCTTGAGCAGGTCTAATTAACATCTCATTAAGGTCTTGATTTATTAATTACTCATTGAATTCTTGGGGTGGGGGGTGCCCAGCTTATCCTACCCCCCTCCTTTTAAACCCAGCCTTAGAAAGGGGAGGAGAGATGATTTGGGGGGGGGGTGTTGTCCAACCTGTGGGGTTTTATATTAATTAAACTATTAATTAAACTATTAATTAAATATTAATTAAAATATTTAAACCCCTCCCCCCCCAAAAAATTCCTCATGGAAAAAAATAGAACCCCAAATCCAGCTCTTGAACCCACCCCCCAAATTTCACCTGCCCCCTCCCTGCCCCTGTGCCGTGTTTAAGCCGAGCCTAACGCTGCTCCCGCTAAGCCAAGCCTAACTCTGCTCCCATTAAGCCGAGCCTAACTGCTCCCAAGGTACTTTTATCCTTATGGAGTGGTGGGAGGATCCTACTGACCCCTGGAAATGCCTCTGGAGAGCTGGACCTGCCACCTCTTAAGCCCAGCCTAGCCCTTAATCCCAGCTCAGAACATCCCTGCCTGGGAGCTGAGGCATCACCCTCCCTCCCAGCTCAGCCCAGGCTTCTAGAACTGGTTTTTGGAGATGAAATTCTGGGGGGGTGGGGTTGGAGAAGGGAAGAGGGTTTGGGGGGGTGTTGGTTAATTTTATGACCCCCTCAGTGCTGGGTTAGTCTGGGGCTGGAGCCTAGGGGCTAGGCCTAGCCCTGGGCCTGGGGCTCCTGCTTCCCCCAGGGACCTGGGGTGATGGAAGAGGTGTGTGGGGGGGTGGTTTGGTGTGAAAAAGCCCAATTTCCTCTCAAAAAAGGGGGGAAGAAGAGGAGGGAGGCTGGATTGTCCCCGGGGGCTGCGGTCCCCAGCCCTGAGCTGCCAACCCCCCCCCCTGGATCCCAGTTCTCCCAGTTCAAAACTGGGAGCTTGTGGCTTCGCCGCTGGTGGCTCCTGAACCCCCTTCCCAAACCTCCCCTTTCCAAACCCCCCTTCCCACCCCCCTTCCCTACCCCCTTTCCAACCCCCCTTCCCAGTGTCCCTTCCCAACCCCCTCTTTCCAACCCCCCCATTCCAACCCCCTCCCTGACCCCCCTTCTCACCCCCTTCCCAATCCCCCCTTCCCAATCCCCCCTTCCCAATCCCCCCTTTCCAACCCCCCTTTCCAACCCCCCTTTCCCAACCCCCCTTCCCCACCCCCTTTCCCAACCCCCCTTTCCCAACCCCCCTTTCCCACCCCCCTTCCCAACCCCCCTTCCCAATCCCCCCTTCCCAATCCCCCTTTCCAACCCCCCTCCCTGACCCCCCTTCTCACCCCCTTCTCACCCCCTTCCCAATCCCCCCTTTCCAACCCCCCTTCCCAACCCCCCTTCCCAATCCCCCTTCCCAATCCCCCCTTTCCAACCCCCTCCCTGACCCCCCTTCTCACCCCCTTCTCACCCCCCTTCCCAATCCCCCCTTTCCAACCCCCCTTCCCCACCCCCCTTCCTAACCCCCCTTCCCAACCCCCCTTTCCAATCCCCCCATTCCAACCCCCCTCCCCGACCTCCCCTTCTCACCCCCTTCTCACCCCCCTTCCAAACTCCCCCTTCCCAATGTCCCTTCCCTACCCCCTTCCCAACCCCCTTTCCCATCCCCCCTTCCCAAACCCTCCCTTTCCAATTCCCCTTCCCAACCCCCTTTTCCCAACCCCCCTTCCCAACCCCCCTTCCCATTCCCCCTTCCCAAACCCTCCTTTTCCAATTCCCCTTCCCAACCCCCTTTTCCCAACCCCCCTTTTCCAATCCCCCCTTCCTAACCCCCCTTCCCCAACCCCCCTTCCCAACCCCCCTTTCCAATCCCCCTTCTCAACCTCCCTTCCCAAACCCTCCCTTTCCAATTCCCCTTCCCTACCCCCCTTCCCAACCCCCCCTTCCCAACCCCCTTTCCCCACCCCCCTTTCCCCAACCCCCCTTTCCCCAACCCCCCTTCCCAACCCCCCTTTCCCAACCCCCTTTCCCAACCCCCCTTTGACAACCCCCTTCCCTACCCCCTTCCCAACCCCCTTTCCCAACCCCCTTCCCAAACCCTCCCTTTCCAACCCTCCCTTTCCAACCCCCTTTCCCAACCCCCTTTCCCAACCCCCCTTCCCAACCCCCTTCCCCAACCCCCCCTTTCCAATTCCCCTTCCTAACCCCCCTTCCCTACCCCCTTCCCAACCCCCTTTCCCAAACCCTCCCTTCCCAATCCCCCTTCCCCACCACCCCCCCCCAACCCCAAACCCCCTTCCCTTGTACCACCCCAGTCACTAAACCCCAGCCTGGGCCTTCCAGTGGGTTTAACCCTCAGTTCAAGCTCATTAAGGCTGCTGGGCCTAATTACCTTCATTAAACCCCAAGCCCTCCTAGCCCAGCCCAGCTCCCCTTGCCCTGTGAGCTGGCCCCCATCCCAAACCTCTTCCCTTAGAGCCACTTAATCCCCCCCCCAACCCCCCTCCTCCTTTTGTCCTGGGTGTAAACTGAGAAGACACCCAGCCTATTTTTAGACCGGGCTTGGCTCTGGCTTAACATCACCCCGTGAGGATTCAGCTCCATCCTCCCCTCTTGATTTAGGGCTTGGTTTAATTATTAATGAATTAATTTCTTCTCTCTTGGCTGAGGAAACAGGCTCAGGTCTAAACCCAGCTACTCCCCCCACCCCCCTGGCGCTGGCGGGTGGCTCGGTGGCTTTGAAGCCCCCCGGCCACGGGGACCCAAGATCCCCTTACACATTCTCCTCCCAAAATAGCCTGGGCTGAGCCAGCCCCCCCAAAATCCCCCCCCTCAGCCCTTGTCTCCGGAAGGCATCTATCCCCTGGAATGTTGGGATCCAGAGGGTGCTGGTAGCTCCTCCTCCTCTTCTTCTTCCTCTCTGCTGGAGGAGGGGTGGCTGCTGCTCCTAGGGACAGTTTAGGCTGCTGAGGCAAAGCGGTGGGGGGTTGGGTTGAGGTTGAGGTGGGGTTGGGTTGTGGTTGAGATGTTGACTTGACCTGAAGTTGGGGTTGGGTTGAGGTTGAGGTGGGGTTGAGGTTGAATTGGGGTTGGGTTGAGGTTGAGGTGGGGTTGAGGTTGAATTGGGGTTGGGTTGAGGTTGAGGTGGGGTTGAGGTTGAATTGGGGTTGGGTTGAGGTTGAGATGTTGAGTTGACCTGAAGTTGGGGTTGGGTTGAGGTTGAGGTGGGGTTGAGGTTGAATTGGGGTTGGGTTGAGGTTGAGGTGGGGTTGAGGTTGAATTGGGGTTGGGTTGAGGTTGAGATGTTGAGTTGACCTGAAGTTGGGGTTGGGTTGAGGTTGAGGTGGGGTTGAGGTTGAATTGGGGTTGGGTTGAGGTTGAGGTGGGGTTGAGGTTGAATTGGGGTTGGGTTGAGGTTGAGATGTTGAGTTGACCTGAAGTTGGGGTTGGGTTGAGGTTGGGGGGGGTTGATGTTGAATTGGGGTTGGGTTGAGGTTGAGGTGGGGTTGAGGTTGAGATGTTGAGTTGACCTGAAGTTGGGGTTGGGTTGAGGTTGAAGTGGGGTTGGTTTGAGGTTGAGGTGGGGTTGGGTTGAGGTGGGGTTGGGTTGTGGTTTAGATGTTGAGTTGACCTGAAGTTGGGGTTGGGTTGAGGTTGGGGGGGTTGATGTTGAATTGGGGTTGGTTTGAAGTTGAATTGGGGTTGGGTTGAGGTTGAGGTGGGGTTGAGGTTGAGGTTTAATTGGGGTTAGGTTGTGGTTTAGATGTTGAGTTGACCTGAAGTTGGGGTTGAGGTTGAAGTGGGGTTGATGTTGAACTGGGCTTGGGTTGAGGTTGAGGTGGGGTTGAGGTTGAGGTTGAATTGGGGTTGGGTTGAGGTTGAGATGTTGAGTTGACCTGAAGTTGGGGTTGGGTTGAGGTTGAGGTGGGGTTGAGGTTGATGTTGAATTGGGGTTGGATTGTGGTTGAGATGTTGAGTTGACCTGAAGTTGGGGTTGGGTTGAGGTTGAAGTGGGGTTGATGTTGAATTGGGGTTGGGTTGAGGTTGAGCTGTTGAGTTTGGGGTTGGGTTGAGGTGGGGTTGGTGTTGGGATGAGGAGGTTGAGGTTGAGCTGTTGGGTTTGGGGTTGGTTTGAGGTTGGGTTGGTGTTGGGATGAGGAGGTTGGGGTTGGTTTGAGGTTGAGCTGTTGAGGTTGAGGTTGGTTTGAGGTTGAGCTGTTGAGTTTGGGGTTGGGTTGAGGTTGAGCTGTTGAGGTTGGGGTTGGTTTGAGGTGGGGTTGGCGTTGGGTTGGCGTTGGGCTGAGGAGGTTGAGGTTGGCTTGAGGTTGAGCTGTTGAGTTTGGGGTTGGTTTGAGGTTGGGTTGGTGTTGGGATGAGGAGGTTGAGGTTGGTTTGAGGTTGAGCTGTTGAGTTTGGGGTTGGTTTGAGGTCAGGTTGAGGTTGAGCTGTTGAGTTTGGGGTTGGCTTGAGGTGGGGCTGGCGTTGGGCTGAGGAGGTTGAGGTTGGCTTGAGGTTCGGTTGTGTTGAGGCCGAGTCAGCCTTGCCTTTCCTTGCCTTGAGGTTGGGTTTGATGGTGACCACGTGCCACCTCCCCCTCCCCCAGCTGAGCCGGGGCGCTGCCTCTCCTCTCGCCCTTCCCAGATGACCCGGACCCCGACGACGGGTTCAATTACAAGCAGATGATGGTGCGAGACGAGCGGCGCTTCAAGATGGCAGACAAGGACGGGGACCTCACGGCCACCAAGGAGGAGTTCACGGCCTTCCTGCACCCCGAGGAGTACGACTACATGAAGGACATCGTCGTGCAGGTGGGGCTGGCCCCGGGGCCCAGCATGGCCTGCGGGTGGAGGCGCTTGGCTGAGGAGCACGGAACCACCATCTCCCAGCCCGGTTTAACCAAGCCCGGTTTAACCAAGCCTGGTTTAACCAAGCCCGGTTTAACCAAGCCCGGTTTAACCAAGCCTGGTTTAACCAAGCCTGTTTTAATCAAGCCCGGTTTAACCAAGCCCGGTTTAACCAAGCCCGGTTTAACCAAGCGTGTTTTAACCAAGCCCAGTTTAACCAAGCCCGGTTTAACCAAGCCCGGTTTAACCAAGCCTGGTTTAACCAAGCCCAGTTTAACCAAGCCCGGTTTAACCAAGCCCGGTTTAACCAAGCCCAGTTTAACCAAGCCTGTTTTAACCAAGCCATTTAAACAAGCCCAGTTTAAACAAGCCCAGTTTAACGCCCGGTTTAACCAAGCCCAGTTTAACCAAGCCTGTTTTAACCAAGCCTGTTTTAACCAAGCCTGTTTTAACCAAGCCTGTTTTAACCAAGCCCGGTTTAACCAAGCCCGGTTTAACCAAGCCCGGTTTAACCAAGCCTGGTTTAACCAAGCCCGGTTTAACGCCTGGTTTAACCAAGCCTGTTTTAACCAAGCCATTTAAACAAGCCCAGTTTAAACAAGCCCAGTTTAACGCCCGGTTTAACCAAGCCCAGTTTAACCAAGCCTGTTTTAACCAAGCCTGTTTTAACCAAGCCTGTTTTAACCAAGCCTGTTTTAACCAAGCCCGGTTTAACCAAGCCTGGTTTAACCAAGCCCGGTTTAACCAAGCCTGGTTTAACCAAGCCCGGTTTAACGCCTGGTTTAACCAAGCCTGGTTTAACCAAGCCTGTTTTAACCATGCCCAGTTTAAACAAGCCCAGTTTAACGCCCGGTTTAACCAAGCCCAGTTTAACCAAGCCCGGTTTAACCAAGCCTGGTTTAATGCCCGGTTTAACCAAGCCCGGTTTAACCAAGCCCAGTTTAACCTCCATCTCCTCCCTTCAGGAAACCATGGAGGACATCGACAAGAACGGGGACGGCTTCATCGACCTGGAGGAGTACATAGGTGAGACGCCACCATCCCCCTCAGCTCTGCCTCAACTTCCCCTCCTCTTCCTCCTCCATCCCGAGCTTCTCACCCAGGGGGACCTTGACCTCAAGGACCTCGACCTCAAGGACCTCCATGTCTCCCAGGTGACATGTACAGCCACGACGGTGACGCCGACGAGCCCGAGTGGGTGAAGACGGAGAGGGAACAATTTGTGGAATTCCGGGATAAAAACCGGGATGGGAAAATGGACAAAGAAGAGACCAAGGATTGGATCCTCCCCTCCGACTACGACCACGCCGAGGCCGAAGCGCGGCACCTCGTCTACGAGTCCGACCAGAACAAGGTGGGGAGGACGGGCTCTGGGGGTCACCCCAAAACTTGGGATCTCCATTCCCCACTGGGAAAACCAGCGTCTCAGCCAACGGGATGAGGTTCCTCCAGCCAACGGGTTGGAAAAGCCCTTGGAGCCCATGGAGTCCAACCATCCCTGTCCTGTGCTGAGCCAGATCCCTGAGCACCTCATCTCCCCTCTGTTCAACACCCCCAGGGCTGGGGACTCAGCCCCCTCCCTGGGCAGCCTGGGCCACAGCCCCACAGCTCTGCCAGGGAAGAACTTTGCCCTCCCAGCTGAGCTGAGCCTGCCCTGGCAAAGCTTGAGCCCAGTGCCCCTTGTCCCAGCTCCTGGCCCCTGGCTGAAGAGACCAGCGCCCACCTCTCTGCACCCTCCGGGCAGGGCAGGGCAGGGGGGGAGAAGGTCTCCCCTCAGCCTCCTCTGCTCCAGCCTCAACACCCCCAGCTCCCTCAGCTGCTCCTCAGAGCATTTGCCCTCCAGCCCCTTCCCCAGCCTGCTTGCCCTTCTCTGCACTCGCTCCAGGACCTCCATGGCCTTCTGATGCTGAGGAGCCCAGAACTGGACCCAGCACTCCAGCTGCAGCCTCCCCAGTGCCCAGCCCAGGGGCACAATCCCCTCCCCACACCTCCTGGCCACGCTGGCTCTGACACAAGCCAGGATGCCCTTGGCCTTCCTGGCCCCCCGGGCACACTGCTGGCTCCTGGGCAGGCTGAGCTCCCCCAACACCCCCAGGTCCTTCTCCTAGCAGCTCTCCAGCCGCTCTGCCCCAGCCTGGAGCGCTGCTGGGGCTTCTTGTGTCCCATGGGCAGCACTCTGCCCTTGGCCTGGTTGAACCTCATCCCCTTGGGCTCTCTCCAACCTGGCCAAGACCCCTGTGGGGACCCTCAAAGCTCCTCCTCAGTCAGGCCCAGAGGGATTTTTGGGGGGCAGATGATGAAAAAGGCCGATTAATTCGAGGTCATTTAGAGAAGATGGGAGAGGGGGAATGATTAACGTGCTTAATTACAGGTAATTAACCTCCCCTTGCAGGATGGCAAGCTGACCAAGGAGGAGATCGTGGAGAAGTACGACCTGTTTGTGGGCAGCCAGGCCACAGACTTCGGGGAGGCCCTGGTGCGACACGATGAGTTTTAGGAGCTCCACCACCCCCTTTTTCTTCCAATAATTTATTTTTTACACTTCCTGGGATCAGCCTGAGAAACGGGGGGTGTTTTTTTTGGGGGGGGGGGGGGGGTTGGTCTTTTTTTTGGGGGGGGGTGTGGGATGGATATGAGGTGGGGTTGGGGGGGGGCCTTTGAGACTCACAAGTCCAGGATGACTCAATCCTACCCCCTCCTTCTGCCCTGTGTGTGTTCCACACACCCCCTCACGTCTGGTGGGGAAGGGGACTCTTTACTGGTGGGTTTCTTCTTCAGCCCTCCTAGATCCGTGCCTCAGTTTACCCCCTTTAACGAGCTCCTTTAATTTTGGGGGGGGTTGGGGGGTGTTATCCCTTTGGCTCCCACAGGAAACGAGGCAGCCACGAGCTGGGGGGCAGAGCCATGTTGACCATCATCCCCCCCCTCTTCCCTTCCCTCCCCCTCCCCCTCCCTCCTCGTTATCCTCACTAACGAGGTTGATTTTAATTATTCCGTGCTTTTAGAATCAAATAATCACCCAAAATCAAGGAAAGGGGTGTGGGGGGAAGAAAACCCCACCCCCCCCCCCCAGAGAACACTAAAGGCCTGAAGGAAATGAAACTAGAGCCAGAGGTTGAGCTGGGCTCAGGTTAAACCGGGTTTAGGTTAAGCCGGGCTTAGGTTAAACCAGGTTTAGGTTACACCGGGCTCAGATTAAGCCCAGTTTTGTAAATCCGGTCCTTTGAGCGCTCAAAAAGTGCCTTTAACCCCCCCAAACCCCCTCCCCCAAACCTCCTGTGGAGTCGGGCCGGAGCCGTGGCGGGGATTCGCTCTTTGGGATCATCCATCGCCTCGTTTCCATTTTTGGGGAGAAGGGGGAGGGGGAAGGGATTTGGGTTCATTTGCTTTAAATTTGGGGGGGATTGGGGGCTTTGGAAGCCACGTGTTCCCAGCTGTGTCGTCCCCCCCTCCCTTGACCCCCCGCGGCCACGTGGGTTCTCCGATGGCGTCGTGCAGAGGTGGGGCCGCCGTACGGGTCGGTTATGGCAGGATAACCCATCCCCATGGTGGTTATGGCAGGATAACCCATCCCTGTGTTGGTTAAGGCAGGATAACCCATCCCTGTGTTGGTTAAGGCAGGATAACCCATCCCCATGTGGGTTAAGGCAGGATAACCCATGGCTGCCATGTTGGTTAAGGCAGGATAACCCATCCCTGTGTTGGTTAAGGCAGGATAACCCATCCCTGTGTTGGTTAAGGCAGGATAACCCATCCCCATGTTGGTTAAGGCAGGATAACCCATCCCCATGTGGGTTAAGGCAGGATAACCCATCCCCATGGTGGTTATGGCAGGATAACCCATCCCTGTGTTGGTTAAGGCAGGATAACCCATCCCTGTGTGGATTATGGCAGGATAACCCATGGCTGCCATGTTGGTTATGGCAGGATAACCCATCCCCATGGTGGTTATGGCAGGATAACCCACATCTGTGTGGGTTATGGCAGGATGATAACCCATCCCCATGGTGGTTAAGGCAGGATAACCCATCCCCATGGTGGTTATGGCAGGATAACCCATCCCCATGGTGGTTAAGGCAGGATAACCCATCCCCATGTGGGTTAAGGCAGGATAACCCATCCCTGTGTTGGTTAAGGCAGGATAACCCATCCCCATGTTGGTTATGGCAGGACAACCCATCCCCATGGTGGTTATGGCAGGATAACCCATCCCCATGGTGGTTATGGCAGGATAACCCATGGCTGCCATGTTGGTTATGGCAGGATAACCCATCCCCATGGTGGTTAAGGCAGGATAACCCATCCCCATGGTGGTTATGGCAGGATAACCCATCCCTGTGTTGGTTAAGGCAGGATAACCCATCCCCATGGTGGTTATGGCAGGATAACCCATGGCTGCCATGTTGGTTATGGCAGGATGATAACCCATCCCCATGGTGGTTATGGCAGGATAACCCATCCCTGTGTTGGTTAAGGCAGGATAACCCATCCCCATGGTGGTTATGGCAGGATAACCCACATCTGTGTGGGTTATGGCAGGATGATAACCCATCCCCATGGTGGTTATGGCAGGATAACCCATCCCCATGGTGGTTAAGGCAGGATAACCCACATCTGTGTGGATTATGGCAGGATAACCCATGGCTGCCATGTTGGTTAAGGCAGGATAACCCATCCCCATGTGGGTTAAGGCAGGATAACCCATCCCCATGGTGGTTAAGGCAGGATAACCCATCCCTGTGTTGGTTAAGGCAGGATAACCCATCCCTGTGTGGATTATGGCAGGATAACCCATGCCCCATGTTGGTTATGGCAGGACAACCCATCCCCATGGTGGTTATGGCAGGATAACCCATCCCCATGGTGGTTAAGGCAGGATAACCCATCCCCATGGTGGTTATGGCAGGATAACCCATCCCTGTGTTGGTTAAGGCAGGATAACCCATCCCTGTGTGGGTTATGGCAGGATAACCCACATCTGTGTGGGTTATGGCAGGATGATAACCCATCCCCATGGTGGTTATGGCAGGATAACCCATCCCCATGGTGGTTATGGCAGGATAACCCATCCCTGTGTTGGTTATGGCCAGATAACCCACAGCCACGACTGTTACCACAGAATAACCCACAGCCTTGTGGGTTATCACAGAACTCCCCCCCCCAAAACTTCCCCCCCACACCCCATTTCTCCCCCCTCTCCACCCTTCAATCGATCTCCACGGGCCGGGCGCCCCCGGCTCGTCCCGTATGTATCTCTCTATACCGCTCGTTATCTCATGTACCTCGTAACGCTTCGGGTGGGGCTGGGGGGAGGGGGAGGGGAGTAGGGGGACCCTCCCCCTGTGCCCAAAACACCCCCACCACCTCCCCATGCCCCCATTTCCAACACTAATTTTGGGGTTTTGCTTCGCGTGGTCCCGTCCTCGTGTCCGTCCCGGGTTTGTCTGTCCATCCCCACCCCCTACACCCCAAATTCTGCCTCAGTTTCCCTCCCTCCTGGCGGGATGATGAATCCCAGTTCTCCTCTGGCGGGTGGGTTCGGAGCTGGCGGCCGGGCTGGTCAATAAAACCCGTTGACGTTCACCCCGGGAGCTCCAGGGGGGTCTCGTGCCTCAATTTCCTCCTGTTTCACCCCAAAAATGGGGGGTGTGGGGGGTGGTGTGAGGGTCTGGGGGTTGGGGGGTGGTGAGGCTCGCTCTGTGTGTGTATCCGGGGTGGCTTGCTCGGGGATGGGGGTGATGGGAGGTGGAGGTGGGTGGGGTGGCCTGGGGAGGGGGGATTTGGGGCTGGGGAGGAGGAGAAGGGGGACCAGGGAGGGGGGGATGTGGATCCAGGGAGGGGGGATTTGGGTCAGGGAAGGGGGATGTGGGGAGGGGGATGTGGGCCCAGGGATGGGGGGGATGTGGGTCCAGGGAGGGAGGATGTGGGTCCAGGGAGGGAGGATGTGGGTCCAAGGAGGGGGATGTGGGCCTGGGGAGGAGGGGATGTGGGTCCAGGGAGGGGGATTTGGGTTGGGGAGGGGGGATGTGGGTCCAGGAAGGGGGGATGTGGGTCTGGGAAGGGGGGATGTGGGGAGGGGGATTTGGGCCCGGGGACGGGGGGGATGTGGGTCCAGGAAGGGGGGATGTGGGTCTGGGAGGGGGGATGTGGGTCCGGTGCATCCCGGTGCCCCCTGGTACCCCCAGACCGTGACCCCCACCCCCACTGTGCCCCCCCGGTCCAGCACAGGCACCCTGGGTGCTGAGTGAGGGGGAGCACAGGGCCCCGGGGGGGGGGCTCAGCACCACCCAGCCCCATGGATGGGGGGCTCAGCACCCCTCTAGTCCCACAGATTGGGGCTCAGCCCCACAGATTGGGGGTCAGCCCCACAGATTGGAGCCTCAGCACCACCCCAGCCCCATGGATGGGGGGCTCAGCACCACCCAGCCCCATGGATGGGGGGCTCAGCACCCCACCACCCCACGGATGGCACCCAGCCTCACCTCAGCCCCACAGATTGGAGGCTCAGGACCACCCAGCCCCATGGATGGGGGCTCAGCACCCCTCTAGTCCCACAGATTGGGGTCAGCCCCACAGATTGGAGGCTCAGCACCACCCCAGCCCCATGGATGGGGGCTCAGCACCCCACCGCCCTATGGATGCCACCCAGCCTCTCCTCAGCCCCAAAACCAGGGGGCACAGCACCACCCCAGCCCCACACAGGGGCTCAGCCCCACAGTACCCCAATGGATGTGGGGCTCAGCACCCCTCAAGCCCCACAGATGGGGCTCAGCACCACCCCAGCCCCACAGATTGGATGCTCAGGACCACCCTGACCCCATAGATGGGGGGCTCAGCCTCACAAAAGCCCCACAAAATCCCTATGGATGGGGGGCTCAGCCCCATAGATGGGGGGCTCAATCCCATAGATGGGGGGGCTCAGCCCCACAAAATCCCTATGGATGGGGGGCTCAGCCCCATGGATAGGGAGGCTCAGCCCCACAGATGGGGGCCTCAGCCCCACACAATCCCCACTGATGGGGGGCTCAGCCCCATGGATAGGGGGCTCAGCCCCACAAAATCCCTACGGATGGGGGGCTCAGCCCCACAGATTGGGGCCTCAGCCCCACACAATCCCCACAGACAGGGGGCTCAGCCCCATGGATAGGGGCCTCAATCCCATAGATGGGGGGACTCAGCCCCACAAAATCCCTATGGATGGGGGGCTCAGCCCCATAAAAGCCCCATGGATAGGGGCCTCAATCCCATAGATGGGGGGGGGCTCAGCCCCACAAAAATCCCTATGGATGGGGGGCTCAGCCCCATAGATGGGGGCTCAGCCCCACAGATGGGGGCTCAGCCCAGAAATCCCCATGGATGGGGGGCTCAGTCCCATAGATGGGGGGCTCAGCCCACAGATGGGGCCTCAGCCCCACACAATCCCCCCATGGATGGGGGGCTCAGCCCCAAAATCCCTATAGATGGGGGCTCAGCCCCACAGATTGGGGCCTCAGCCCCACACAATCCCCACAGACAGGGGGCTCAGCCCCATGGATAGGGCCTCAATCCCATAGATGGGGGACTCAGCCCCACAAAATCCCTATGGATGGGGGGCTCAGCCCCATAAGCCCCATGGATGGGGGCCTCAGCCCCACAGATGGGGGGGCTCAGCACCAGAAAATCCCCATGGATGGGGGGCTCAATCCCATAGATGGGGGGGCTCAGCCCCACAGATGGGGGCCTCAGCCCCACACAATCCCCACCGATGGGGGGCTCAGCCCCATGGATAGGGGGGCTCAATCCCATAGATGGGGGGGCTCAGCCCCACAAAATCCCTATGGATGGGGGGCTCAGCCCCACATCGGATGGGGCTGAGCCCCCAGGGGTTGAGAGGGGCCCAGCGTTGCACTCAGACCGTGGCAGTGATTTATTGCCCTACATCCTAGGCTGGCCAAGGGGGGACCCCGGCCCCCCAGGGTGGCTCCAGCCCCACAGCCGGGACCACCGAGGGGGCGGTGTGGGGTGGGGGGTGTTGGGGACGGGGTGGGGGGGCGCCGGGGGCCCCTCAGCTGGGGCTGACCTGGCTGGAGGAGACGGAGGAGACCTCGGTGCGCTGGGCAGAGCTGGAGATGTCCGAGTCGTCAGACATGGGGCGCCCACAGACCGTCTCCAGGATGCAGGCGCGGAACTGGGGGGACACCGGGGTGAGGGGGGGACATGGGGGGGGGGACATGGGGGGGGTGATGGGGACATGGGGGGTGAGGGGGGGACATGGGGGGGGGGACATGGGGGGGTGATGGGGACATGGGGGGGGACATGGGGGGTGAGGGGGGGACATGGGGGGGACGACATGGGGGGGGTGATGGGGACATGGGGGGGGGGACATGGGGGGTGAGGGGGGGACATGGCAGGGGGGACATGGGGGGGACATGGGGCGGAGTGAGGGGGGCACCGGGGTGAGGGGGGACATGGGGGGGGGGACATGGGGGGGGTGATGGGGACATGGGGGGGGGGACATGGGGGGGACATGGGGGGGGGACATGGGGGGTGAGGGGGGGACATGGCAGGGGGGACATGGGGGGGACATGGGGCGGAATGAGGGGGGCACCGGGGTGAGGGGGGGACATGGGGGGGACACGGGGGGTGATGGGGGTGATGGGGACACGGGGGGTGAGGGGGGCACCGGGGGTGGACATGGGGGGGGCATGGGGGGTGATGGGGACAAGGGGGGACATGGGGCGGGGGGTGATGGGGACACAGGGGGTGATGGGGGGGTGTGATGGGGACATGGGGGGACATGGGGGGGACATGGGGAGGTGATGGGGACATGGGGGGGTGATGGGGACACGGGGGGGACACAGGGGGGACATGGGGGGGACATGGAGGGGACATGGGGTGGAGGATGGTGGGGGCATGGGGGGACATGGGGGGTGATGGGGGTGATGGGGACACGGGGGGACATGGGGGGTG